>BSBK01003136.1:1405000-2005000 GCA_027943335.1 Chamaecyparis obtusa | reverse complement strand
GTGCAAGATAACAAGGGGAAGATATAGAAGATCAAGCCATTATTGACATCAAGCATCTTTGTGAACTCATATTTGGAGCAAGAAAGATCCTTTCTTCCTTGATCCACCATTATCAACTTTCAAGCATTCAAGGATTCAATCATGGAATAGCAATTACAGATTGTGAGTTTTGTAGAAGTACTTTAGCCTTGGGGGCTTGGTATGCTTTTCTATCTTATTCAAATCTATGCATTGTTGTTTCATACATATTCATGCTAGGGTTTTAAATTTAGAGGATTAGATCTTGGCATTAGACTTTCAATACATACACACACACATTCTATTTCAATCGACTATTCGTGGAGGTGGAGATCACCAAAATAGGGGTTTGACTAAGGCAAAACCCTATATAGCCACCCCAAAAACCCCTTTTTCAGATATCTACAATCTCTATTTCAAAAATCAAAGGATAGATTTGAGTACCCTTTTCGCCAAACTTTCGGGATCTGCAAATAGAATCAGAATCGAACTTCAAATAAAAAATGTAGTATTTGACCTTTTATGAGGCTCAAACCCGAGCTAAGCCATCTTTGAAAAAGATTTTTGGGTTTTCTCTGTCTCGACATTTCTAGTCTGGAATAGGTTTCAGATTTTCTTGAAAGTATACATAGACTTCAAAAAATAGGTATTTATGAATCAATTTCATGATGAGGTATGTATCTTGACCTAATTGATTTTCAAGTATTTACTTATGCTATTCCAATTTCAATTTCAAATGAATATGTGTTGAATGTTAGGTACACTACTATGTTTCCATTTTAACCATATTTAGTTTTATACATCTAGACCTGAGAACAACTGATTCACCCCCCTCTCTATTGTTCTAAATCATATTAACACTCAAATCCCATCCAGAGAAATATTTAATCTAATCCTATATCAAAACTCAGGAATGAAGATACACACATAAACAATTATGTAATGAACTAGAAATTTCAAAATTCATAAAACTTGACATAGAGGAGAGAAAAGAACTAGATATTTGTATTAAGTATGATGAATCATGCCTATGCATACAGCCTATCTCAGAATACAAGCTTGCAAATAATAGCTTAGACCTACAACTTTCTATCTCTCATTAACAAATACTGAAGAAAATTTTACAATCCTGACTGAGAATAGGGTTCACAAAAAATGTCTTTAAAAAATCTAACTCCTAGTATCCCTGAATGATCATGAAAAATCCTTTTATCACAAGGATTGCAACAATCATGTGATCATTCAGGACAAAATTAAAAACACCCAACCACTTTCAAATAGTTGAATTATTGTAGACAAGACATCCCACCTAGCACAAAGCCATCGAGATCAAACTGATCTACAACCATAGCAACACTCTAGCCATGTACCTCACAAGGACAAATAAATTATCATTAAAACCCCTATTGATTTAGGCTACATCAGAGATGGTGTGACATTTATATCAACCTCTCCTTGGCAGAAGTACCTCAGGACACAAAATCAACATGCGACAGCCACCATGATCCTACTCATATATTTTCACCTGCAATCGAGCTGAAACATAACCAAATCTGAATGACTTTATGGCTTTCTGGCTCGCTATTTCAAACCCTACATAAAACCCTAAATAAAAATTTAAAATTTGAAAATCAACAGTTACCACTAGGTTTAAAACATAACTATCGATCAAATCTCTTACTAGCACATCGAATGGTTCATGTAATCCAGAATAGTCACTTTGGCTTTGAAAAACTGGCCCCATCACTATCTTGGCAACCAATCAGGAATGAGCACCTCAACATGACTTGGAAGTGGACCTACTTTCTTCATCGATCTTTCCATTGGATGATCATTGCAATCCCACGATGACTATCTTTCGTTCACTTTTCCTTAGTGGCAACATGACCACCATTTGATCAACCTGTTCTTTACTCTTTTATAAAAATGCAACCCCATAGCCATGTGACATCATCTTGGACACGTGTCACCATGTCACATAAGTGTAAAGAATAATAGGTGGGAACATCTCCTTCGTGGCTATGTGACAGCCATTAGATTGACTTACATCTGATGTCCTTTTAATATGTTGAAATCTTCGGCCCCACTGATAACCTCCACATCACCATTCACTACGACCAATAAAAATCAAACATATCTGTAACACTTGGCATCAAACCCACCTCATCATCTGTCCTTACCTATTGGAAGATTGGAGGGTTATCACAAAAGTGGGATGAATATCTTTCTAACACTTTTTCTTTATGGCAATGTGACAACCATAAGATCTTGAGGAAGATGCTTGATGATTTAGACTTGAGTAACTGAGCCCAACTAACAATTAAGGACAGGTGGTGATCGGTCACAAAAGTGCAAAGAGGAAAGACTGACATCAAGAAGGCTTTATGGATATGCGACAACCACAAGATTAAATAGATCCAACAGTAGAGGAAAAACCTAGGGAAAGCCTAAGTTTTTGAGAAATTTATTTGCCAAAAGGGAACCCGAGCACTTCCTAACTGCTAACACATAGATCGACCCTTTAAATTAAAATAAAGGCACATGCATTTAATTAGATCTTAAGTGTTCAAAAAAGCAACAAAGAAAAAGAAGGTCTACCAAGGAACTAGGGTTTTTGGATTTAGGCAAATTTCATGAAGCCCTAAGAAATGAATAAAATCCTATTTCTCAGACCTTCAAACAACCATATCTCTCTGGTCTTTGCACCAGAATGCATGCAATCTGAACTAGAGCTTGAACACATCTTGAACTATCTATGGCAAAGCTCACAAGCTATGAAACACTCTACTTCCTTTTCATAGATCAAAACAAGTTGCAGTAGGACATGGAAATTTTCTTAAGGTTTTAGTAGGAATAGACCATTTTCATTGGATTTTAGCTATGATAGGAAAATGGCCTAAAAAAACACAAAGAAACATTACATTGATAAATGAAATCCAATAAAAGAAATATTCATCCACTCAAAATGAACATATTCTAGAGCTAAAACATCCTTTAAGTAACCGCTAGATTAAAATATGTTTCAATACATAGAAAAGCTTCTAAGTGTCTTTAGAATTCAAAATAACTTGCTAACTACCAATGGATCAAAATTTACCTGACCCTTACTGAGTCATAATAAGCCACGTATATAGCCCAATGAGCATAACTATCAAAGATTAAGTTTTTGAAACCAACTCCACTAAGGAGTAAAGAAAAAGTTTTGACTAGCAACAATAACCTAAGTAAAACAAGAAATAACCACAAATGGTTATGTTGTAGCTAATATCTCAGGACCACATTTAAGAATGTGGTTGGATCATGGACGACGAGGACATGCTCGATGTTGAGGATGTGTCACGTTCTTTCCTCCACTCTAGATGTTCAATTAAGAAGTTCACCATGATCTAGTGACTGGGAACTCCAATGTTCGATATCCTCTATTTCTAGACCTTCTTCTCTTTTCGTACCTAGGAAACTTTATTTTTATGTGTCTCAAGGTGATCACAATAGATTATCAGCATAGATTCTATCTTGGCAATTTTAGAAAAGTCTTCTACAATCAAATTTTTGGCTTCTTTGATTGTTTGAACTCTCTCTTTGAAGGAATTAACCATTTCATCTAGTTTCTAAACTATTTTTCCATCTTCCTTAAAAATTTGAACTTCGATACACTAGAGATCATCACACATTACTCTAGCTAAGGGAATGAGCTCTTTCAAAAGCTTGGTAGATTCCTTTGTTCCTTGTTTAACGATCAAGTTTCTTCATTACAAATTTTCTCATGAAACATAAATAACTTCATCATCAAATCCTTGGATAGGATTTTCAACTAAAAATCTCATTATCTCACATTTTTGAAAATCCATCATTTGAATCCAACAAATCAACATAAGCCTCAACAATTACTCTATTGCGCTAGATTTGATCTTTCATTTGTTGGTTATCAAGTGATTTGGGATCAAATATTAGAGAAGGTTGGGAGATGGGCATAGGATCGGGATTAAAGATGGAATAAATGTATTCTTTGATCCTCCTAAGGGCTAATTTCATTTCCCTCTTGTCCTTTTTTTCTTACCAAGTCCTTGTGATTATTTTCTTCATAGAAGACTCTAGATGCTTGACATTAACAGCTCGAGTGGCCATCCTAAGGTCCACTCTTTCTATTTTTAAAACCTTAGTTTTCATGTCATTATAATACTTATCAGTTGTTGGGATTGACATCTCTACAAACCATCACCCTATCTTGTCATATGTATCAACCATTTCCTCAACTTTGGGTCTCTTGGTTTTCACTTCCCACCCTAGAGACTTGCTTACCATATCATTGTCTGGTAGTATGATTGGCACCACACTTTGTTTCCTATTAATAGAATTTTTGAGCCAATTAGGTGAGCTCAATGGATTTTTAGTAGGAGTCTACAATATAGTTGAATCAACTGCTAGAGTGGTATCGATAGAGTGGACATCTTTTGGTTCTTCCCTTCTAGCTTCACCATCATTGGTATCCATGACATCAAGTTCCTGATCTTCCATTATTGTGAGGACCTCTTCAATCGGATCTAAGTCCAAAAAATCTATGCTAATTGAAGCTTTATTTATGCTTTTTCTTCTTGAACATGTATTTCTTACAGGGGAAGACGTCATGGTTGTTGGTTTGCCCTTCTTAGATGGACTCTTTTTAGACTTAATTGCACCAGCAAGATCAATATTAATAGATGTGTCAGAAGGAATATGTTTAACTTAGGGTAAATATACACCTTGAAACTCTTCATAGGTTTTGGCTTCTTCTATCCGTAGTTTTTCCAATCTAAACTCTCACAACTAGCACTCTTTTCTTCTAATTACATTAAATATTTTGGTTTGTATACTGTCTTCCTCCTTTTTGTTCCAATCTATCTCAGGAAAAGGTTCTGCATGCACTCTATTTAGGAATTCTCCATCCAATACTTCCTCTCCATCTCTTTCTTCAACCCCTTTTACATTAATGGGAAGCTTCATACTAATAATTTTTTTCAAGGTGAAATGAGACCATAATATTTTTTGCACTTCGAACTCTTCTTCACAATCTTCCCAATAGTCTTAGTTGAGGACTATGAGTAAATATTTCCTTCGCGCCCAATTAACATTGTGCAAAGCCTTTACTGTCAAGTTTAGATCAAGAAATATAAGTTTTGAATTTCAAATTTTTTATCTTTATTCCCAAATTTAGGGCATCTAAACTAGTTTTATAGGAATAATGACCTAGCTCAATGGGAATAGATACTCCTACATGATTCTTTCCTTTTAAGCATTTATCAATGAGTTCTAATTGCCTACATACTTCTGTAAGAACTAGATTGTCCATTACATACCTAGGTAGCTTTAAGGGTTCTCCTTCAAATCCTCCTACCCTATATATGTGAATCTAGTAAATTGTATAAAGTAGCTACCATAGGTACTGAACAATTGAATTTCTTCTTTAGATAACCTCTTGTTCAAATTTCCTTGTAGTTTGAAAACAAGTCATGAAAATAACACATCATTCACTTTTTTAAAATTATCTAAGCACTTTTGTAGCTGTAGGAGTAGATAGTACTCATAATTATTCATCTTCGGAACCAAAGGCTCATGGGGTAAGCCAACCCATTCCTTGGTACATGCCAATAGATAGAAAAGAAAAGAGGACATATAAAATCCCCGCACCCTAGAAATTTTTTCCAACCCTTCATGTAATCTCTTTGCTATGAGCTCACCCCATTCTAAGAATTTATTCCCTTTCAAAAAAACTTGTATATAGAAGAACATCCAATCCTCCCAATAAAATGTATGCTATTTTCCTTTCACCCTATTCATCAGAATCACTAAGTCTTGAAATTTTAGTATAACATACTTGCAGGTGAGAGGGATAGGAAGTCGTGAACCACCCTTATGCCTTTTAAGAAGCTAGTGTCTTGCAATTTTTATCTTGTATTCTTTATTTTTCTTAGAGAAATAGCAATAGGATTTTCTTATGGTCCAAGCTTCATAAGGTTCCTTATCAGGTATTCCCATGGCAGCCATTATGGTTCCTTTATCTATCCTTACTAACACTTCTCTAGAAATAGTAAAGATACATCTCTCCTCCATGTCATATCTATTCATACACTCTAGCACTAGCCATGACAAGGGGCCACAATGGGGAAAGTAGCTTCCTCAATTAAACCACTCTATTTCACCATATCTGCAATTGAGCCTTCTTTAGGGTTTTTAATCCTTTCTAAAATTTCTTCTACAATTACCTACAAAAGGGTTGTATCCCCCATTTTTGGAATTAAACTTATGAGGCTATAAGAATACCCCATTTTTGGTATAGAGGGCCTATTAGATGCCATTTTACTAACCACACAATTCCAAAAAATATATGTATTTGAACAAGGAAGTTTAGATTACTACACAACAAATTGTCGAATTAGCAAGGTCAAGGTTTTAACAGACTCACTAGAACTCATCAAATTTTCCACCTTGCTATGAAACTATAATTACCTTCATCATTTTTCCACTCCACTAGATTTGAAATGACTTAGTAAGGAAACAAAGAGATGTTATCCTTTATTAATAGAAAGTAGAAGATTTTGCCCAAATTTTTGGCACGCTTAAACATTCACAATCCTTGCATATATTAATGACGAATTGACATTGAATCTGACACCTCATTAATTAACGATCATTTCAAATGAATAGGGATGAATGTTTAATGATTACCTTTTCCAAAAATAAAATTTTAAACTTTAAAGTTCTTTAAAATTCCCCATCCGTACTCCTCTTATTTCATTATTCGACCTTCCAATAGTCAAATCTCATTATAAATAAAGTTGAACTTTGAATTTTGAAATTTGAATTGAAAGAGGTTTAAGGTTCAAGTTCAAATTGAATTAAGTGGACTAGACTTGTGACTCATGACAAGATGGAATGACTTGTTCAATCATTAAGATGCAAGGACTCCTGCTTGCATTGTTTATTTTGAAAAGGAAATTTTGAGCTTTGAACTGAATCAGAAAAGGTTCAAAGTTCAAGTTCAAATTGGGGAATGTTAGGAATAGTCCCAAGAGATAACTAAGAGGGGGGGGGGGGGGAATCAATTATTTAAAAGATTCAATTCTTTATCCAATTAAGTACAGAATAATATTAAGCACATACACAATTAGATAACACTTAACTCAACACCACAATTTTTGTTACGGGGAAACCCAAATAGGTAGAAACCTTGGTGGGAATTAGCACCCACTATAAACTACACTAGAGTATAATGATCCATGTTAGAAGATATTACAACCATGTTAGGAGTTGATCTTTACAATGCATGAAGTATAGTGACCTGGTCAAAGGTTAGACCCTATTAGGAGTCTTTTACAATTAACCTTTTTAGAGGTGAGGACACATTGTTCGGGAGCACACTGCTGAAATGGTGAAGGCTGCAACATTCTCCATAAAAGATACACACTATATTTGGATCTTGGTAAACTACAAGTTAGACCTACTATCTTGATCAGTTCCAATGAATATCATACACTCTCTTCTTTTTTACATAGACCTTCTACTGATGGCTCAATACTTCGTACCTTCTTCACTACAATTCTCTTTCAACTATCTGCCATAGTTAGCGATCACAACTGACCTGCTATAAGTATCTTTATCCAAATGATATAATCAAGTTGGCCTATTAGAACTTCCTTGAAATCATATTAGAGAAACAATATAACTCTACAACATCTCCAATGACTATATCAAGCACACAACATAAATAAGACCGCACAACTCAATATGAGTAGACGCGTCACTTCACATAGTTGGCTCTAACAAATTAACTGAAACTTTCTTCTCTTGCTGAAATACTTTATGTGATCTTAACCAATCATTGTTAACTCATCACCAAACACAAAACCAACCATGCATATCAAAATGATAAGGGCAACTGCTAAAACAATATAAACAATGTTGGCCCCATCAGTTAAACTCAAGAAACTGTGATTACAAAATAGAAACATCATAACTCAACTTGTATTGCATAACTAACTCTGCATCCATGAACATAGCTTCACAAACATGTCTACAACACAAATACAAATGCGCAAGTCTCCATTATAACCATATTGATAATCACATACAGAACTTGTTAGGAATAGTCCCAAGAGATAACTGAGAGGGGGGGGGGGGGGGTGAATCAGTTATCTACAAGCTTCAATTCTTTATCCAATTAAGTATACTTAAACATAAAGCATAATAAAAATGAAAGAAAACTTGAACACAACACCAATATTTTGGTTACGGGGAAACCCAAATAGGTAAAAACCCCGATGGGAATTGATACCCACTAATATTCTGCACTAGTGTATTATGATCCTTGTTAGAAGATCCTTAACCCTGTTAGGAGTTTCTTTACAATATATTTAGTATAGTAGACCTAGTCAAGGGTTAGACCTTGTTAGGAGTCTTTTACATTTAACCCTGTTAGGGGTGAGGATGCACTATCTGAGAGCACACTACTCAAAGGGGTGAAGGCTACAACCTTATGTTTAACAGATACACACTCTATCTAGATCTTGGCAAACTATGCTTTGACCTACCATTTGGATCAGTTCCAATGTATAGCACAAATACTTTACTTGGTCACATGGACCTTCTTCTAATGACTCAATACTTTAGACACTCTGCATTGCTCTTCACAATAAACTCTGAACCATGCTCTAGCAATCACAAATGATTGTCTATAAATATCTTTTCTCTAAATGATATAATCAAGTCAACCTATTAGAACCACCTTAAAATCATATTAGAGAAACCATAACAAACTCCAATAATAATTCAGTCATCTCTACTAAGCATGCAACACATTCTGGGACCTGTCCAATAAGATAATTGTAGACACATGCTACACACTGTCGGCTCTACCAAAATAACTAGATCTTTCCCCTCAACCAATATAATCTTTGTCAGCTCTTCTGAACAAACACAGGAAACTACTACTGGTGAATAGCGACTGCATAACTTAACTTATACTGATCATCAGACTCCATGTCCATGAATGTAACATCACTAATATGTCTTCATCGCATATCCAAATGCACAAGGCTCTATGATAACTTTATGGACAACCATTCATAGAACACTGCCTGTTACTCTATCAGGAACACTGCTGATACAAGTTGCTATATAACTATCTTTACTAATAGTTAACCTCTGTGCCCATGATATCATGTTGATAACATGTCCATGCTATATATGCTGAAAGCTTACTACATAAGTATTCCATGCATGCTACTTACCATATGTTGTCATCAATGAAAAACATACAGTCAACACTGGCTTGCTGGAAAATCTCCAACAATCTCCCCCTTTGGCATTGATGGCAACATATGGAATGCAAAACTCCATGAATCCAAATGAACATTACTTTTATAAAATTGTCCATTTCCTCTTCAAAACTCTCCCAAAGATGAATCCTCCATCTACTGCAATATTCTTCAACATTCTCCATTTCCTCAACTGAACTGCTTCCATAATTGAATATAACTCCCCCTTAGTATATTATTCCTTCTTTTACTTTTGTTTTTTATGAATATTTATTACTCCCCCTTTGACATCAATGGAAAAGGGTGCCAAATATTTTTAGCACTGGTACTACTCTTGAGGTAGAGTAGTCAACCATCCATCAGTCCCTGAGGACTGATGCTCTTTCTTCTTTCTTCTAAGAAGAATTAGGGAAGGGAATTAGTCCCAACTTCTCCTTGAGATACTCAAAAGTATCCTTTGGTAAGGGCTTTGTGAATATGTCTGCCGACTAATCTTTAGTACTCACATAGTCCAACTTGACTTCTTTCTTTGCCACTTTCCCTCTTAGGAAGTGATACTTGATCTCAATGTGCTTTGTCTTTGCATGCATCATAGGGTTCTTCGACATGTTGATAGTGCTAGTGTTATCATAGTGAATAATAATAGGATAATCAATCTCAATTCCAAAATCCGTTATCATCTGCTTGATCCAAACAATTGTAGAACAATTCAAGGCTGTTGCAACATATTCAGCTTCTATTGTTGACTGAGAAATGTAATTTTGTTTCTTGCTTGTCCAAGTGACAAGTCTGTCACCAAGAAACACTGCTCCACCTGATGTACTCTTTCTGTCATCAATGCATCCTGCCCAATCTGCATTAGTATACAAATGAAGCTCAACATTTTCTGAATCAGGATACCATAGACCATAGTCTATAGTGCCTTGCAAGTATTTGAATATCCTTTTTACTACCATGAGGTGACTTTGTTTAGGCTCTACTGCAAATCTTCCAACTATGCCAATTGCATTGGAAATATCAAGTCTAGTTTGAGTAAGATAAATGAGTTTGCTGATCATAGACTTGTACAATGTTATATCTACTGCTGGTGAGTCATCTTCTTTTGTAAGCTTGAATTTAGTTATCATAGGTGTCCCTACTAGCTTGCAATCATCCATTTTGAATTTCTTCAATATATCTTTCACATATTTGGACTGATTAATGAAAATACCTTTCTTTTTTTGCTACAGATTGAATCCCAAAAAGTACTCGATAGGTCCAATCATGCTCATCTCAAATTCTCTTTGCATTTATTTAGAAAATTCAGCACTAAGTTTGTCATTACCTCCAAAGATAATGTCATCAAAAAATATAGCTACAAGTAGTAGTCCTTCAGATGTCTCTCTTATGAATAGGTTACAATCTGCTATTCCTTTCTTGAATCCAATCTTTGTTAGATATCCATCAAGTCTCTCATACTAGGCTCTAGGGGCTTGCTTAAGTCCATAGAGGGCTTTCTTTAATCTACATACCATATCAGGTCTATGTGATAAGGTGAATCCTTGTAGCTTCTCAATGTATACTTCTTCTTTCAAATCTCCATTCAAGAATGCTAACTTGACATCCATCTGATAAAAATTGAAGTTTTTGACTGTTGCATAAACTAGAAACAAATTAATAGCTTCTAATCTACTCACAGGTGCAAATGTGTTTGAATAATCAATGCCTTCTCTTTGTGCATATCCCTTGCATACTAACCTTGCTTTATTTCTTACTACTGTACCATCTTCATTCATCTTGTTTCTGAATATCCACTTTGATCCAATCACATTCTTATCACTAGGTCTTGGAACCAGTTCCCAAGTGTCATTCTTAATAATCTAATCAAGTTCTTCTTTCATAGCATCATGCCAATCTGAATCATTACATGCATCTTCAACACTTAAAGGTTCAATCTGAGATAGTAAACATACCACCTCATTTCTAGTTGAGTTCTTTGCTTGTGATCTTGTTAAGACTTTGCCACTCTGATCTCCAATGATGTCTTTCTTGGAATGGTTTCTAGATGTAAACTTTGGAACTTTAGGTGATATTGTCTCATCTTTCTTAGGAGTTTCTTCTTCACTTGTCTCAGGGTCATTGAATAACACATCAATACTGTCAAAAATTTCTTCAATAACTATCTCACTAGTGGAGGGTCTGGGTTCTTCTTCAATCATGGGTGAGTAGTCATGATATCTTTCTTGAACCATAAAATTTTCATCAATCTTAACATGAGCACTTTCAATGATCTTTTTCAATCTTAAATTGAAACATCTATAAGCTTTTCTTTTAGTAGAGTAACCAAGGAAAATACCTTCATCGCTTCTTGCATCAAACTTGCCTACTGCTTCATCTCTCTTGATGTAGCATTTGTTTCCAAAGATTCTGAAGTATTTTATTTTGGGAACATTACCAAACCATAGCTCATATGGTGTTTTATCCATGCCAGGCCTTAACTGAATTCTATTGATGATATAGACTACTGTATTGACTGCATCTCTCCAATAGGTGTGTGAAACTTTTCCTTCAATCATGATGGTGCAAATTGTATCAAGGATGACCCTATTCCTTGTCTTTGTAATTCCATTCTACTGAGGAGTTCTAGGTGCACTCAACTACCTCTTGATGCCACGTTCTTCGCAGTACTCATAGAATCTATCAGAGGTGAATTCTCTTCCTCTATTCGATCTCAAATTTTTTTTCTTTAGTCCAAATTCATTCTCAACCTTAGCTTTGAATATTTTTAACTTCTCAAATTCTTTTGACTTGTCTTTCAAGAATGCAGCCCACATCATTCTAGTATAGTCATCAAAAAATATAATGAAATACCTTTCACAATAGTATGATCTTGTTTGAGTTGGACCACATAGGTCTGTATGAATCAGATCCAACTTATTCTCTACTGAGTTGTGCTTTCTCCTGAATGAGTTTCTCACATGCTTTCACATCACACATTCCTTGCATATAGTATCAACTGGCTTTGCTATGCTAGGTAGATCTCTTATTGCCTTTACATTGCTTATCTTAACTATGTTATCAAAAGTGATATGACATAGTCTTTTATGCCACAACCAACTATCATCTATTTTGGCAACAAAACAAATTTCTTTTGGATTAAGCTAAAAAACATTACCTTTAGTCTTTGATCTTGATGCAATTATTTCTCCTTCTTTGTTGTTAATGATGCACTTGTTTCCATTGAATTCTAATCTATAACCTTTGTCAAGTAACTTCCAAACACTTAGTAGGCTATGTTTGAAACCGTCGACATAAAGAACATCACCAGTACGATTCTTTCCATCCAAGGTGATGGCTCCTCTAGAAATGATGGGTTTAGGAGTGTTATCTCCAAATCTAACCATGCCACCATTGTATTTGTCTAGATGAACAAATCTATCTTTATCACCTGTCATGTGATGTGAAAAACCACTATCTATTATCCAGTATGTCCTAATATCAGATTGTGAAATTAATGCTAGCTCTTGTTCTTCTTTCTCATCTTCATGATTTGTTTTATTGTTCATTTTCTCTATAATAGAAATAAATCCAATTTATTCTTCAGTTGAATCATCATTTGAAACTTTATCTCTAGCATAGTAACATTCCTTAGAGTATTTAGGCTTGTAGTCATTTTTGAACTTTCTAGCTCTTGTAGGACATTTAGATGCAAAATGACCAATCTTATTACATGAAAAGCATTTAAATGGAAATTGACCTTCATATTTTACTTTTCCTTTCTTTTCTCTTTTGGAAATCATAGCAATGAAATCATCTAGTGTTTTCTCTTCATCAACATCATCAAAATTACCAGAAGTGTTTGCGGATTTCTTACCATGGACTGTTGCTTTGAAGTTTGTCTCACTTTTAGGTTCTGTCTTCAATCTTGAAATCTCAAAAGCTGAGATTCTATTGATCAAGGTCTCTCTCTTGAAATTTGATGTAAGCTGCATGGTTTCATCAAGGATTCTGATCTTATTTTCATATTCTGGAGTGAGAGTAGTTATCAATTTGTCCATAATGTCTTCCTCTGAGATCTCTCCACCATTGTTCTTGATTCTAGCAATTGCTCCATTGATCCTTTTATTGTAAGCTCTGATGTTTTCTTCAGGTATCATCTCTAATGCATTTGATCTTTTCTTCCATGTTTTTCTGCATGCATCCTTTTCTTATTTGTCTCCTTCAAATATGTCTTCTAGGTACTTCCATATTTTGTGGGCTGTATCTACCTTCTTTATTTATGAAAACTCACTATCAGATAGGGCGTTGATAATGGCTTCTTTGGCTATTGCATGTTAATGAAAAAATTCCTTTTTCTTTTTAGTAGAATCATCTTTTGCAAGGTCTTTGAAAGTAGGGATCTCGACTACTTTGATAGTTACATCAAAAACTTTAAAAGCAATGCATTGAAAATGAGTCACCATCTTGTTCTTCCCATCAAGTTAATTCTTTCCATCAAACTTAGGACTTTATTTTTTGAAGAATGCCATCTAATCAACCTCAAGCTATTAAAATTTCTCTTTGAGGCACTTGGCTTTGATACCAATTGTTAGGAATAGTCCCAAGAGATAACCGAAAGGAGGGGAGTGAATCAGTTATCTACAAGTTTCAATTATTTATCCAATTAAGCATACTTAAACATAACACATAAGGACAATGAAAGAACACTTGAACACAACACCAATATTTTGGTTACGGGGAAACCCAAATAGGTAAAAACCCTGGTGGGAATTGACAACCACTAATATTCTGGACTAGTGTATTATGATCCTTATTAGAAGATCCTTAACCCTGTTAGGAGTTTCTTTACAATATATTTAGTATAGTAGAACTGGTCAAGGGTTGGACCCTATTAGGATTCTTTTACAATTAACCTTGTTAGGGGTGAGGATGCACTATCCGAGGGCACACTACTCAAAGGGTTGAAGGATACAACCTTTTGTTTAACAAATACACACTATATCTGGATCTTGGTGAACTGCGCTTTGATCCTACTGTCTGGATTAGTTCCAATGTATAGCATAAATACTTTACTTGGTCACATAGACCTTCTTCTGATGGCTGAATACTTCACACACTTTGCTTTGCTCTTCACAATTAACTCTGAACCATGCTCTAGCACTCACAAATGACTGTCTATAAATATCTTTCCTCTAAATGATATAATCAAGTCAGCCTATTAGAACCACCTTGAAATCATATTAGAGAAACCATAAAAAACTCCAATAATAATTCAGTCAGCTCTACTAAGCATGCAACACATTCTGGGACCTGTCCAATAAGATAATTGTAGACGCACACTACACATTGTCCACTCTACCAAAATAAATAGATCTTTCCCCTCAAGTTGAGTTAACTCATGCACTCTTAATCGAACATCACTAACTCTTCTCTAAGCTCTAATCCAAGGGCACATACCAAAATGATAGGTGCAACTCCAGAACCAATACAATCTTTGTTGGCTCTTTTGAAAAAACATAGGAAACTGCTATTGGTGAATAGTGACTGCATAACTTAACTTCTACTAATCATTAGACTCTATGTCCATGAATGTAACATCACTAATATGTCTTCATCACACATCCAAATGGGAAAGGCTTTATGATAACTGTATGGACAACCATTCATAGAACATTGCCTGTTACTCTATCAGGAACATTGTTGATACAAGCTGCTATATAACTGTTTGTACTAATAGTTAACCTCTGCGCCCATGATATCATGCTGATAACATGTCCATGCTATATCTACTAAAATCTTACTATATAAGTCTTCCACACATGCTACTTACCATATGTTGTCATCAATGACAAACATACAGTCATCACTATCTTGTTGGAAAATCTCCAACAGAACTTTGTCTATAACACTGTCAGGAACACTACTGATACAAACCACTGCACAACTATTTGTACTCATAATCAACCTTTTTGCTTATGATATCATGTTGATAACATATCTAGGAAACATATGCTTCTTACCATATGTTGTCATCAATGACAAACATATAGTAAACACTGGCTTTTTGGAAAATCTCCAACAATCTCCCCCTTTGGCATTGATGGAAATATATGGAATGAAAAAAACCACCAATCCAAATGTACAATTACTTTATAACATTCTCCATTTCCTCAACAAAAATCCCCTGAGGATGAGTCCTCCATCTACTACTGATGCTCTGAATATCAACTACTACAACTCTGCATACTTATCTTTTGCTACTATATATTCTCCCTCACTACATACTCCTCAACTGTATATACTCCCCCTTACTATATTGTTTTTCATGACTATATACTCCCCCTTTGACATCAATGGAAAAGGGCACCAAATCAAATAAGCATAGGTACTACTCCTGAAGTAGAATAGTCAACCATTCATTAGTCACTAAGGATTGATATAGTTCTGCAAATGCTAATCATATTTAGGGAAGAGAATTAATCCCATCTTCTCCCTGAGATACTCAAAAGTATCCTTCAGTAAAGGCTTTGTGAATATGTCTGCTAGTTGTTCTTTTGTACTCACATAATCCAATTTTACTTCTTTCTCTACAACTTTATCTCTTAGGAAGTGATATTTTATCTCAATGTGTTTTGTCTTTGCATGCATCATAGGGTTCTTTGACATATTGATAGTGTTAGTGTTATCACAATGAATAACAAGAGGATAATCAATCTGAATTCCAAAATCCTTTATCATCTTCTTGATCCACACAATTGTAGAATAGTTTAATGTTGTTGCTACATACTTTGCTTCTACTATGGACTGAGAAATATAATTATGTTTCTTGCTTGTCCAAGTAACAAGTCTATCTCCAAGAAATACTGCTCCTCCTGATGTTCTCTTTCTATCATCCATGCAACCCACCCAATCTGCATCTGTATACACTTGAAGTTCTACATTTTCTAAATTAGGATACCATAAACCATAGTCTATAGTTCCCTTCAAATATATGAATATCTTCTTTACTTCCATAAGATGACTTTTTTTAGGTTCTGCTGTAAATCTTCCAACAATACCAACTGCCTTAGAAATATCTGGTCTAGATTGAGTAAGATATATGAGTTTACCAATCATAGAATTGTATAGGATTATGTCTACATTTGTAGAATCATCTTATTTTGAAAGGTTTCTTCCTGTTATCATAGGTGTTCTTATTAGCTTGCAATCACCCATCTTGAACTTCTTCAATATCTCTTTCACATACTTAGACTGATTAACAAAAATTCCTTGGTCTGTCTACTGCACATTTAATCCCAAAAAGTATTTGATAGGTCCAATCATGCCCGTCTAAAATTCACTATGCATCTCTTTAGTAAATTCTACACTAAACTTGTCATTACCTCCAAAAATAAGGTCATAAAAAAAAATAGCAACTAACAATTATCCTTCAGGTATCTCTCTTATGAATAAGTTAAAGTCTGCTACTCCTTTCTTGAATCCAATCTTGGTTAAGTAACCATCTAGTATTTCATACCATGCTCTAGGGGCTTTCTTAAGTCCATAGAGGGCTTTCTTTAGTCTACATACCATATCAGGTTTGTTTGATAAAGTAAATCCTTTAGGCTTCTCTATGTATACTTCTTCCTTCAACTCTCCATTCAGGAATGCTGACTTGACATCCATCTGATATACTTTAAATTCTTTGAATGTAGGATAGGCTAGAAATAATTTTATGGCTTCCAATTTTCTTACAAGGGAACATGTATCTAAATAATCAATTCCTTCTCTTTGTGCATATCCTTTACATACTAGTCTAGCTTTGTTCCTTACTATTGTACCATCTTCATTCATCTTGTTTCTAAATATCCACTTGTTTCCAATCCCATTCTTGTCACTAGGTCTAGGGACCAATTCCCATGTGTCATTCTTAATTATCTGATCTAGCTCTCCTTTCATTACATCATGCCAATCTGAATATTACATGCATCATCAACACTTAAGGGTTCAATTTATAAAAGTAAACATACCACTTCATCAACTATTGCACTTTTTTCCTTTGATCTTGTCATGACCTTCTTGTTCTGATCTCCAATGATATATTCTTTTGAATGGTATCTTGGTGTGAATTTTGGAACATTAGGTGTGACTCTCTCATATTTCTTCTGTGATTCTTCTTCACATGTTTCAAGATCATTGAATAAAACATCAATGTTGTCAAACATTTCTTCAACAAATTCTTCTCTAGTGTTAGGTCTAGGTTCTTCTTCAATCATAGGTGCATAATCATGATATCTCTCTTGAATCATGAACTTTTCATCAATCTTTACATGAGCACTTTCAATGATCTTCTTTAATATCAAGTTAAAATATCTATAAGCTTTTCTTTTAGTAGAGTAGCCAAGAAAAATACCTTCATTGCTTCTTGCATCAAACTTGGCAATAGCTTCATCTATCTTGATGTAGCACTTTCTTCCAAAGATTTTAAAGTATTTCACTAAAGGTACATTACCAAACCATAGCTCATAAGGTGTCTTATTTGCACCTAACCTTAATTGAATTCTATTGATAGTATAGATTGCAGTATTGACCGCATCTCTCTAATAGGTGTGTGAAACTTCTCTTTCTATCATGATGGTGCACATTGTGTCAAGTATGATCCTATTTCTTCTTTCTTCAATTCCATTCTTTTGAGGGGTTCTAGGTGCACTTATCTGTCTCGTTATCCCATGTTCTTCACAATACTCATAAAATCTCTTAGAGGTGAGTTCTCCTCCTCTATCTGATCTCAGACATTTTATCTTTAATCCACACTCATTTTCAAATTTAGCTTTGAATATTTTGAACTTCTCAAATGCTTAAGATTTATCTCTTAAGAACACAACCCACATCATTCTAGAATAATCATCAACAAACAAAATAAAGTACCTTTCACCATAGTATGATCTTGTTTGAGTTGGTCCACATAGGTTTGTATGCACTAGATCCAATTTGTTTTCTACCAAATTATGCTTGCTTCTGAATGAATTCCTCACATTCTTTCCCATCACACATTCCCTGCATATTGTATCAACTAGTTTTACAATACTACAGAGGTCTCTTAATTCCTTTATATTGCTTATCTTTACTATATTGTCAAAATTGATGTGACATAGTCTTTTGTTCCATAACCAACTATCATCTACTTTAGCAAGAAAACAACTTGCTTCTAAATTAAGGTGAAAAATATTACCTTTAGTCTTTGAGCTTGATGCAATCATTTCTCCTTCTTTGTTATTAATGATGCACTTATTTTTTTTGAATTCTAGTTGACATCATTTGTCAAGAAAATGCCCAACACTAAGTAAGTTATGTTGCAAACCATCAACATATAGAACATCATCAGTGTTATTCTTCCCATCCAAAGTGATAGATCCTCTACCTATGATATGTTTAGGAGTGTTGTCTCCAAATCTAACCATGCTGCCTTTGTACCTATCCAAATGAAGAAATCTATCTTTGTCTCCTGTCATGTGATGTGAATAACCACTGTTAATGATCTAGTCTGTCCTGATGTTTGCTTGAGAAATCAATGCTAGCTCTTGTGCTTTTCCTCTCATCTTCCTTATCCATTTCATCAAACATTCTTTCCTTCTCTTCAATAGAAATGAATCCTATCTCAGCTTTTACTGAATCTTCATCAAATACTCCATCTTCAACATAGTAACATTCTTTATACTTAGGATTGTAATTAGTTTTGTATTTCTTGACTCTTGTAGGGAAATTGGATGCAAAATGACCAATATTGTTACATGAGAAAATTTTTAATGGTAATTGACCTTCATATTTTTCTTTTCCTTTTCTTTCTTTCTTAGAAATCATAGAAATGAATTCATGTAGTTCTTTATCATCATCTTAATAATAAAATTACTAGATGTGTTCAAATATTTCTTACCATGGATTGAGGGTTTGAATGTTGTTTCACTTTTAGGCTCTGTCCTCAATCTTGATATCTCAAATGTTTTAATCTTGCTAATTAAGGTCTCTCTTTTGAAGTCTTTTGTGGACTACATAGTTTCATCAAGGATGTTTACCTTGCTCTCATATTCTGGTGTCAGGGTAGTCATCAACTTATCCATTATCTTCTTCTAAAATTTCTCCACCATTGTTTTTGATTCCTACAAATGCTTCATTAATCCTTTTATTGTAAGCTCTGATGTTTTCTTCAAGTAGCATCTCCAATGTATTGTATCTTTTCTTCCATGTCTTTCTGCACACATTTTTGGCTTGGATATTGTTGGATTTGACAAACGCAAATCATCCCAAGAACACCTGCATGCAAGACTGTCACAAAGAAGAAGCAAAAAGACAGAAAGCTATGGCGGCCAAAAGGCCAGAGACTGCAAAACCATGTTGCAAGAAAAATCTTCTATTAACAATGATGAAAAAATACAATCTCCTTATTGAAATGAAAGAAGTGAATCCTTATAAAAGGAAACACGAAACCCTAAAGGCTAAAACCCTAAAGAATTATAAAGCACCTAAGTGAAACTTAAGCCTAGAGTATGATAAACTAATAATTAAATGATTTAATTATTAGCTAACATAAGACTACTCTAACACCCCCCCTTAAGTGTAACTTAGGGAGAAGCAAAAAAAGCTAAACTACTGCAGAAAGCAGGAAAGATGGGTCCCGGCAACTAGGCCTGATCAGGTACCCAAACATAAAGCAAAAGATGTCCCAGAGAAAGGAACAAGAAGAGAGCAAGAAACTCTTCTGAAGCATGTCTGAAAACTCTGTCAGAAGATACTACTGGAACCCCCACTGAAGTGCATGACCAGGTAGAGAAGACAAGTGTCTGAAGAGCTGATCAATCGAACCAGGAAGCAATAGAACCAACAAGTGAACCCCCCCATAATGCTGAACTGGGAGAGGTGACAGGAACACTGAAATGCGATGCCAGAAACAGCTGCAGAAGAAGAACCAGGAACACCAACAGTGCAACAGAAGCACACACACAGGATAAAGGGCGGTGTCATAGACACAGTCTACATGGGCTAATGTCGTGGAAGGTACGCTCACTTGACAAGAGTGGATGCGCCTATAGTGGCAAATGCATCAGAATCCCCCCATGGCACTTTATAACTGAGTGCGAATACTAAAACTGAACCAGGTGAAAAAGATCCCAGAAATGCAGAAGAGGGCACTTTATCTCAGTGCGTTTACAGAACAAAGATACATCAGAAAGAGCATGCAAGCTCAGAAGTCAGAAAGAAGAGTGCACTAAGAAACCAGAAGAAGAGATCCCCGGACCTGTAGAACCAAGCACACCACCAGAGGGCATAAACTGCATAACTCGGAGGAGTGAAAACTTGGAGTAGAATCTGGAAGAAATACCTCTACCACTGAATAGTACACAGAATCAGCTTTCCGATGATATCTCGTTTGCCGAAAAAGGAGTCCGGATGAGCCAGATATGACTCCCGGAAGGCAAAAAGAGATATCAGACTTCAACAGCAAAAAACACTATTGAAACGGTAGAACCCAAAACCCTAACCTCCATCATCGGAAAGAGCTCAGAAAGAGCTTTCCGACGATATAAAGAAGTCAGAAAAAGGCCCCCGTATGCTCCCTGTAGAGCGAAAAAGGCCCAGGTACCCCCAAAAAGGCCAAAAAAGAGCCCCAGGGGCTAAAAAAAATAGGCCCCCGGACGCATGGCGCGCTCCGGGGGCTGGGCCGCAGCCCCTGGTCGGTCATATGACCGGGCTGCTGGGAAATGAGCCCGCGGGGGCTGAAACGGGCCGCCACCGGCGGCGGGGGCCAGCGGAGCGGCGGTGGGCCGGGCCGGCGGAGCAGAGGGCGCTGGTGCGGGCGGCGGGGCCGAGGGCGGCGGAGGCCGCAGACTGGCGGCGCGGTGGCCGCTGGTGGCGCGGCGGCCGGAGGGGCCGGAGGCGCGCGGAGAGACCTGGTGGCGGTGGGGACGCGCTGGTGGCGCGCTGCCCTGTGGCCGCTGCGGGTGGCGCGCTGGCGGCGCGCTGGCGGCAGTGCCCGTGGGAGCCCTAAAAAGCATGATTTTCACATTTTTCGAGAATTTTTTCTCGATTTTCGAGCCCGTACGGCCCGTAGGAGGCCGAAAAAATTCCCCAGAGGCCCCGGTGTCCAAATCGGACGAGCTTTATATGGATTCTGGCTATCTCGAACCTTCCGGACGCAATGGTGGCATCCGTTTTTGCTCAAAATACCCCCCAAAATTTTTTTTTTCTTTTTTGCAGGCAAAAAAGAAACAAAAAATAACGTCCTGCAGAGAGTACCAGAACTAAAATTTTTCTGAAACCCTCCTGCATTTGAATCACTTCAACAAAATACGAACAGCGAGCAGCAAGATGGCTCTGATACCATGTTAGATTTGACAAACGCAAATCATCCCAAGAACACCTGCATGCAAGACTGTCACAAAGAAGAAGCAAAAAGACAGAAAGCTATGGCGGCCAAAAGGCCAGAGACTGCAAAACCATGTTGCAAGAAAAATCTTCTATTAACAATGATGAAAAAATACAATCTCCTTATTGAAATGAAAGAAGTGAATCCTTATAAAAGGAAACACGAAACCCTAAAGGCTAAAACCCTAAAGAATTATAAAGCACCTAAGTGAAACTTAAGCCTAGAGTATGATAAACTAATAATTAAATGATTTAATTATTAGCTAACATAAGACTACTCTAACAGATATCTCCTTCAAACATGTCTTCTAGATACTTCCATATCTTGTAGGCTTTATCTACTTTATTGATCTTTGAAAACTCACTGTCAGAAAAGGCACTGATAAGGGCTTCTTTTGCAATAGCATTTTGAGTGAACATCTCCTTTTTCTTAAGAGTTGCATCTTCCTTTGCAAGATCTGATAAAGAGGGAATCTGAACATCTTTAGTTGCTACTTCAAAAATCTCAGAAGTAATGCACTATAAATGTGTCATCATTTTGTTCTTTGAGTCTAGATAATTATCTCCATCAAACTTAGGACTTTCTTTTCTAAAGAATGCCATCTGATCAGCCTCAAGTTGTTAAACTTCTCTCCGAGGCACTTGGCTCTGATACCAATTGTTAGGAATTGTCCCAAGATATAACTAAGAGGGGGGTGAATCAATTATCTACAAGATTCAATTCTTTATCCAATTAAGTACAAAAGAACATTAAGCACATAAATTATAAGATAACACTTAAAACAACACCACAATTTTTGTTACGGGGAAACCCAAATAGGTAAAAACCCTGGTGGAAATTAGGATCCACTATAAACTACACTAGACTATAATGATCCATGTTAGAAGATCTTACAACCTTGTTAGGAGTTGATCATTAAAATGCATGAAGTATAGTGACCTAGTCAAAGGTCAGACCCTGTTAGGAGTCTTTTACAATTAACCTTGTTAGAGATGATGACACACTATCGGGGAGCACACTACTCAAATGGTGAAGGTTGCAACCTTCTGCATAACAGATACACACTATATCTAGATCTTGGTGAACTATGAGTTAGACCTATTGTATTGATAAGTTCAAATGAATAGAATACACTCTCTTCTTTGTAAAATAGAGCTTCTACTGATGTCTGAATACTTCACACCTTCTTCTCTTCTCTTCTCTTTCAACTATCTGTCATACTTAGTGATCACAACTGACCGACTATAAGTATCTTTTTCCAAATGATATAATCAAGTCAACCTATTAGAACTTCCTTGAAATCATATTAGAGAAAAAATATAACTCTCAACCAACATCTCCAATGGATATATCAAGCACGCAACACAAATAGGACCGCACAACTCAATATGAGTCGACGCATCGCTTCATACAGTCGTCTCCACTAAATTAACTGAAACTTTCTTCTCTTTCTGAAATATGTTATGCACTCTTAACTAAACATTATTTACTCATCACCAAACATGAAACCAACCACACATATCAAAATGATAAGTACAACTGCTAAAATAATATAAACATTGTTGGCTCCATCAGATAAACTCAGGAAACTGTGACTACAAAATAGAAACATCATAACTCAACTTTTACTACACACCTAATTATGCATCCATGAACATTGCTTCAAAAACATGTCTAAAACACAAATAAAAATGCGCAAGTCTCCATTATAACCATATTGATAATCACATACAAAACTATGTCTGTAACACTGTTAGGAACACTACTGATACAAACAACTGCACCACTGTCTATACTCAAAATCAACCTTTGTGCTTATGATATCATGCTGATAACATATCTAGGAAACATATGCTCAAATATCCATACATAAGACTTCAATGCATGCTTATTACCATATGTTGTCATCAATGACAAACATATAGTCAACACTAGCTTGCTAGCAAATCTCCAACAGGGAATATGTCCTATGGGATGACTTATTTATGCAGTCAAGGATGGTGGATCCAATGAAGGATAGTCCAAACCTTGTAGCCAAAAGAATTACATAGCTGAATACTCAACACAATAGGAAAAACCATAAATGTGTCAAGTAATTTGCATTAACATGCCTAGCTTTAAGGCCTTCTGGGTTAGGGCCAATTAAAAAATGAAACAATTCTACAAGATCCACAACCAGATCCAATACAATCTTAGCTAGTTTAGTTTTGAAGACAATCAGAAGCTGATGGAAACCCTAAGGCAGATCTAAACTTGAGCTCACAATCCTCCAAGTAATCTCCTTGTCTCCAAGTATGAAAACCCCTAGCTCTACTACAAAGGACTATCAAATTACAATCTGATCTACAAGAACATCAAGAACTTTTCCAAAACTTTGCTCTTAGGATTTGCATCTAAATTCTAGATCTACTAAGTCTCTAAGTTTTGATATCCCAAAATCCTCTCCCCTAAACATCTACCCAAGACCTCCTTAAATACCAATCATCAACCACAAGTCAGCTGGATGAAACCCTTAACTCCCCATAACAAATAATTAAATGCCATACAAGTCAGCTTACAAATGTATACAAACATTTAATTCTACATGTTGGCCCAAGATAATGGCTACCAACAATTAATTCACCAAGTCAGCTCCACAAATCACACAAAACTCTAGTCGGTAAGTTAGAACTATTGAGCAACAATAAAATTACCAAGCACACTAGGCATCACCGAGCACTAGTATCAATTGAGCATCGTAGGCATGATCGAGCAACAATTTCACCGAACGCTAGAGGCTAGCGCATTCCTTCAGTGACTGAGCTTTCTTCAATGACCGAGACTATCGGTCAAGGCTGCAATCGAGTAAAACTAACCAAAACACAAACACTCCATGTAGTTTACCAAGGACACAAAATGCCCCTATCTTAACCTTAGATGCCCCTACATCAGACACCCCAGGTTCCAAAAGATGTTCTTATGTGAGAAGGACATCTTTCAAGATTCAATACATAAATCCCAAACTGGTTCTTCACATAAAAGTCCTCCACCTTTTCTTCTTGCAAAGTCTTCCACTTTAGTTTCCTTTGTCTCTTCAAGTCTTTTCTTGACAATGTATAGGTTGGTTCTCCTTACTGATCATTCATTTTCTCTAGATATACATTCTCAACTCAGCTACCAATAATCAGGCTTCTCCTACCGAGTGTTGCATCCATCAAAGGCATCAGTGAAAACTTCCTGTCATTCTTCTAAATAGTAAACACATTTCTTACACAGACATAAATAGCTCTACAATCATATTGCCAAGGACTACTGAGCAATATATCACAACTATTCATCTTCACAATGTCACAAAGCACAAGATCCTTGTACTAGACAATCTAAACATCAACAAAGCATTGTTCTCTAACTTCCAAATCATGAACATCTTGCAACCAGCCAAGCCTATAAGGACAAGGATGTTTCATTCTACTCAAACCAAGTTTCTGAACCAGGTCCTCAGCAATAAGGTTATCAGTGCTACCACTATCAACAATAACATCATAGAGTTTACCTTCAATCTTGCATCGGGTCCTAAACAAGTTACTCCTCTAACAAGGTTCATCCTTTATACCGAGCAATGTTCACCAAAGCAGCAAGTTCTCTGATTCAGGTTCATTCTGAATGTTCTCATTCATCATAGCAGTTCATTAGTCAACCTTCTTCTATGTACATTCAAAAGAACAATGTCCTTCCTCTCCATAGTTATAGAAAGTACCCTTAAAGATAACTCTACATGTCTTCTTCTTTGGTTCCACAAGTTTCTTTTCATCTTCTACATCAGTCAGTTTATCCTTCATCGAGTGATCAATATTTTCTTTCCCTCAAGAGTTACTAGTTTGTTTCCTCTCTAACTTATCTTCTACCTTCAGAGCATACTGATAAGCATCTTCAACAAAATCAATCTTTAGCAAACCAAGTTCATCTTGAATATTAAATCTCAGACCATTCACATACTGAGCTACCTTTTCCTTACCAAGCTCTCAGTGTCCAGACCGAATAGTAAGTTTGTAGAAATCCTCGGTATAATCTTCAATAGACAAATCCTTCTACTTCAGATTCTACAACTTCTTAAACAAGTCAAGTTCATAGTCAGTCGGTATGAACTTAGCTTTCAATTTAGTTACCATCAATCTCCACAGATTGATCTTTGTTTCACCTTCATATTCTCGGTCTCTTTGTAGTTCCTTCCACCAAAGAGAAGCATGTCCTTTCAACTTTGTCTATGCTAATCTCACCCAAAGAGGATCTTCAATTTCTTCCAGTTCAAAGAAATTTTCAAGTTCACCAATCCAATCAATCAGATTGTCAGGGTTCAAAGTACTAGAGAAAGTAGAAACTTCCATTTGGTAATTACTAAACTAAGCAGTAGGTCTAGGAAACTGAGTAGTTTTGTCTTCACCAGATCTATTCCTCAGGTCATCACCACTAGATCCAGTAGTTTCAAATTCTTTGGAAGATTCTTCATAGCCATCCTCATTACCAACATTTCATGGTATTCCAGCAATAGTTCTCATGATCTCATCGATCATATCATTCTTCATTAATTCCATCTTAGATCTAAAATTTGATTTCACCTTCTCTATGATCTGGGATTCAATAGTATCACAAAGATCTGAAATAACTCTAGTTTCCAATCTTCTTAGAGGCATCCTTAAAGATAAGAGAAACCCTCTGTAATAGACCCTCACTGACCACCTTGTGACAATTCCAAGTTACAACAAGTTAGATCTCAACCTGCAATCTTGCAAATAACTAGGGCACAATTTCACAAGTTCAATGCTTTGGATCTGCAATCTAGATTACACACAATCTTTGCTAAAATAAGATCAACTTCGCTAGATCAGCCTTGCTAGGTCAAGCTTCTACTTTAACAAGATCTAATTTTCACTCCAACAGGAACAAAACTTCTCTCTGATACCACCTTATGCAGTCAAGGATGGTGGATCCAATGAAGGATAGTCCAAACCTTGTAGCCAAAATAATTATATAGTGGAATACTCAACACAACAGGAACCACCATAAATGTTTCAAGTAATTTGCATTAACATGCCCAGCTATAAGGCCTTCCGGGTTAGGGTCAATTACAAAATGAAACAATTCTACAAGATCCATAACCAGATCCAATACAATCTCAGCTAGTTCAGTTCTGAAGACAATCAAAAGCTGATGGAAACCCTAAGGTAGATCTAAAATTGAGCTCACAAGCCTCCAAGTAATCTCCTTATCTCCAAGTATGCAAACCCCTAGCTCTACTATAAAGGACTATTAGATTACAATCTAATCTGCAAGAACATCAATAACTTTTCCACAACTTCGCTCTCAGGCTTCGCATTTGAGTTCAAGATCTACTAAGTCTCCAAGTTTTGATCTCCCAAAATCCTCTCCCTTAAACATCTACCCAAGACATCCTTAAATACTAATCATCAGCCATAAGTTAGCTGGATGAAACCCTTAACTCCCCATAACAAATAATTAAATGCCATACAAGTCAGCTTACAAATGTATACAAACATTTAATTCTACATGTTGGCCCAAGACAATGGCTACCAACAATTAATTCACCAAGTTAGCTCCACAAATCACACAAAACTCCAGTTGGTAAGTCCAAACTACCGAGCAACAGTAAAATTACCAAGCACACCAGGCATCACCGAGCACTAGTATCGATCAAGCACCGCAAGCATGACCGAGCAACAATTTCATCAAGTGCCAGAGACTACCAAATTCCTTCAGTGACCGAGCTTTCTTCAATGACTGAGAATGTTGGTCAAGGCTGCAACCAAGTAAAACTAGCCAAAACATAAACACTCCATGCTATTTACTGAGGACACAGAATGCCCCTGTCTTAACCTTGGATGAACCTGCATCACTTAGCCAAAATGAATCTACGATAGCAATAGATGTGCAAGAAGAGAATGAATTCAATACTTTGAACTTAGACTTGGTTCAAATTAAAGGTTCAAAAGGGCCTAATCCATGTTGGCATTCTAATGCATGGGGAGGTGATTGAGACATTTAATATGTTTAATCACTACATTACTAAATGGGAAATCATACTGTTGTCATCTATGTTTTGTCACTGATGTCAACATATGGTTCTGTGAGGAAAACAAGTTGGTTATCATAGTGTACAGACACTGTACAGATGTTTCAAATGCTGTGAAGATAGATGACAGTTTAGGATGGTGTTGTGATCTTATATCCAAGATCACATAATGTAATATTTCATATTGGATAGGTTATAGATGTTTTGGTGAAGACTAGTCACTGGACTGTAACAGTAAAAAATGACAGAGTTAGTCTCTGTGTTTCTAGTATATCTTCTAGATGATATGGATTCAAGGTATGCAAGCTTGAGGGATGATAGAAAAGCTATTGAAGGATGTTCATTGGTCAACACAAGGTATAGATTTCTTTGTGACATCAGTTGTGGCGTGTGTTCTGGAAAAGACTTATTTGGAAGCCGACTTAGGAGATGAAGCATGTGTTTTTCTTGGAAAACATAAATTAAGGATGTCAGTCCTTAAATGATGTAATGTAATCATTGTATACTTGTTCTAGATACCATGTGTATCTTAGCAAGGGTTTATGTAATTATTTGTAATTAGGAAAGGCTTATGGGCCAACCTGATCATGAGAATTGTAATAAGGTATATATGATAGGTCTTTTCCTTGGAAAAGATATGGATGATAAAAAGGTGATATAAAGAGGTTGTAAAAGTTGCAAGCATGTCTCTGTTGTATGTAGAGAAGAGGTTTACTGGTGGACTTCATTGGAACTAATCAAGAAAAGATAGTTGCTGCCGAACAGTTCAAAAAGATTGTGTAGTTCTTCATATACACTTGAGTTGCGAATAGTGAGTTTTGAAGGTGGATTTAACCTTCTTTGGATAGTGAGCCCTCCCTTCTTGAATCCTAATAGGGTCTATCCTCTAACAAGGAATATGTATTGTAATGGTTCAATAAGCTCCTAATGGGGCTAAATCTTCTAATAAGGATACTATACTCTTAGTACATCATTTGTGGGTGCTAATTCCCACCGGGGTTTTTACCTTTAACAAGGTTCCCTTGAGACCAAAATATTGTGTTATTATGTTGGCATTCATTGTGTTCATTGAATCTGATATTGCTTCTACTTAAAGTTTAATAATCTTCCTTAGAACTGATTCACCCCCTGTCTCAGTTGTATTGTGAACTATTATTCCTAACAATTGGTATCAAAGCCACTTGTCCTTAGAGAGAAAGATTAATGAATTGAGATGATCTTGGAGATGGAATTCTATAGGAAGCATAATCCAAAATTTGACCTTGAAAAACTTTGACAGTTGGAAGAATAAGATGCAAACTCACCTATTTTGTTTGGGCATTGACTATTGGTTGATTACAAGGAATAAGATAGCTATAAAGACTGAAGATGAGTTGACAAAAGCTATAGAGGATGAAAATAAGATATTTTCACCTAACATGATTGCAAGAGATGCATTGATTAGCACACTCTTTGAAGGAAAGTTTACTGAAGTTAAAGACCTAGATTCAACATGCCAGATTTGGGAAAGATTAGAAGCACTATATGAGGGAGACAAGTATACCAAACAAGAGAAGTTACAAAACTGGAAGAGAAAGATGGAGAAGCTACAAATGAATGAGGATGAAAGCATTAGGGCTTATTTCCAAAGGGTTAAAGAAGTTTTAGTTGGAATCAAAAACTATGGAGGCACTTATGATGAAGAAGAAGTTATTGTGAAGATCCTTAGATCATTAACACCTGCTTACAAGTTCAAGGCTATGTCTATTCAAGAAACTATCCCTCTGACTTTGAACTTTAGCAGAGAGATGTTGATTGCAAAGCTAACTACTTTTGAAGCTACAAAATTGGGAGAATCTATACCTAAAGTTGAATATGCATTTAAGGCATCTGCACACAAGAAAACATCTTCACTTCCGAGCACCAGCAATGAAGACCTAAAAGAATGATGTAGGAGCATCTAAGGTCCTTGGAAATCCTATGTCACCAAAAATAATTTGGAGTTTTTCTGTGTTGCTCGGTTCCTACTTTGACCGAGTTGGTCAGTTTCCTTTGGTTACCGAGTGTGGTCGGTTGTCTCCTGGGCAATTAGTTATTTCACTAGTGCTCAGAGATGCTTGTCTGTTGCTTGGTCATCCTTTCTTATTGAGTGGTTTATTTTGAGTTCCTATTGATCTAACTTGTGCATTTATTATGGGTCACAGATTTAATGTTGGAATCCATCATTGGGAGGCATGTGGTCCTAGATTTGACTGTTCCTTCTATTGATTGTGGATCTAAAGACTGACTTAGTTTGGTAGACTCTTGTATAAATATAGTTGTTTGGTTGTACTTTAGGGGCGGTGGATAGGACTGGAGGAAATTTTTGATAGAAGATAGAATTAGAGATTTTGACAGATCCTCGCATGTTTAAGGACTTTTGTAATTCACTTTAATATTAGGTCGTAACCGTGAAGGCCTTACAGCCCGGCATGTATGGTTCTATATGATGAAATATATGAAAGATCATGCATTCTCTCTCTCACTGTTGTGTTTGTTGGCTTTTGCATGTGTTGAGTAGGCTTGGATCATTAGGGTGTGGCATTGTTTGGCCCCTCTTGGCCCCTATCTTGCATTAGGTGGTATCAAAGCAAGGTTAGATCTTGATCTAGGTCTATAGATCTAGGTTTGTAGATTCCTCTTGAAGCCTTGGTTGATTGTTGTGGGGTAGTAGATTGTGATGTGACCTGCAATTGCAGAGGGTTGCCAAGATGGTTCATGGGAGGTGAGATGCAGATCTAGGATTGGTAGATATGCTAAGGCAGATTTTTGCTAGGTTAGAAGCTATTGAAATAGCCCAGAGAAGAGGCAGACATCTTGAAGATGTTAGTGATGATGAAGTTGAAGAAGAATAGGTGAATGTAGAACCTGCACCTGTTATGGATCAAGGTGAAGAAATATTTTTGAAGGCTTTGACAAGTCTAAAGTCTACACCACATTTCAATCCTCCTGAGTATGGTGGAAAGCTAGATTCTGATGAATTGGTGGACTAGATCACCAAGATGGAAAAGTATTTTGAATATGAAAACATTCCTGAAGATAAGAAGGTGAAGATTGGAAGCACAAAATTGAAAAATTATGCATCCTTATGGTGGGAACATCTGTGGCTAGATAGGAAGAGGAAAGGCAAAGATGAGATCAAGGTATGGAATAAAATGGTGAACAAATTGAAAGGAAAGTTCTTACCTTGTGATTATCAGATTAACTTAGCTCGACAAATGCAAAGTTTGAGACATAAAGATAGCTCAGTAAAGGAATATACTGAGGAATTCTATAGATTAGATATTAGATCTAGACATGATGAAGATGATGTGAAAATAATTGGTAGATATCTGACTGGTTTGAGAGTTTCCATCCAAGAGGAAAATAGTATGGTCAATTTGGAGAACATTGAAGAGGCTTATCAATTTTCTTTGAAGGCCAAGGATAAATTGAACAAAAGACATGAGCAAAGACAAAGATGTTGAGGTGGTAGATTCCCTAGAGAAAGAGGTAGATCTAATGGTGAAAATGGTAGATCTAAACCAAAAAAGACAAATTTGGACAAAAGAAAGACCGAGTGGAAAGGTGAAAGTTCATCTAGAGGTAGAGGTAGGAACTACTGTGGTGGTTATAGTAGAGGAAGTTTCTGAGGAACTTGTTATAATTGTGGAGAAGAAGGACATATATCTTTTGAATGTACACATGCAAGTAAGAAGGCTAGTCGTAGTAGAAATGCTTTGGTGCAAGAAGAGTCACTGAATGAACCTGAGAAAGAAAATAACTTGATGGTAAGGAGAGCACTATGGAAGGAAAGTAGGAAGGAAGATCCGGTAAGGAAAAGTTTATTCAAGACCAGATGTAGAGTTTTTGATAAAGTTTGGAAGGTAATCATTGACAGTGGTAGCTCAGAGAATCTGGCATCTAAAGAGATGGTCACAAAGTTGTAGTTGGAAAGGTTGGTACATCCAAAGCCCTATCAGATTTCATGGATCAAAGAAGAACATACACTCCTGGTAAGTGAACAATGTTATATAAATTTAAAGATTGGAAAGTACTATGATAAGGTATTATGTGATATCATGCCTATGGATTGTTGTCATATTTTGTTGGGTAGACCTTGGCAATATGATAGACATGCTATATATGATGGGAGATTGCATAAGTATACTATTATGGCTAATGGAAAGAAACAAATCTTATTACCATTGATGGAAGAACCTATTAGTAATGTTTGCACATTTGTGAAAGTTTGTTTGATGGAGGGAAGAAAGTTTGTTAACTCTTTGAAGAAGAATGATGTATGTTTTGTTGTGATCCCTAACAAATCAAGGAAGAAAATAGAGGATAATGTCCCCTAGGAGATTGATAAGTTACTCACCGAGTATAGTGATATCATTTTTGATAATGTACCTAATGGTTTTCCACCGAAAAGAAGCATTGATCATTGTATGGATCTAATCCTTGGAGCTAGTTTATTGAATAAGGTACCTCATCAGTTGACACCTACCAAGAATTAGGAATTAAACCAATAGATTCAAGAGTTGCTGGAGAAATGTTTGATCAGAGAAAGTTTGAGTCCTTGTGTAGTACCTATTGTATTGGCACCAAAGAAGAATGGAGAATGGAGAATGTGTACTAATTCCAGAGTAATCAATAAGATAATAGTGAAGTATAGGTTTCCTATACTGAGAATGGATGACATAATGGACAGTTTGACTAGAGAAAAGTATTTCAAAAAGATTTTTTTGAAAAGTGGGTATCATCATATCAGAATCAGAGAAGGTGATGAATGGAAGACTACTTTCAAGACAAAAGAAAGTTTCTATGAGTGGTTGGTTATGCCTTTTGGTTTAACTAATGCACCGAGTACTTTTATGAGGTTGATGAATGAAGTTCTGAAGAAATTCTTGGGTAAGTTTGTGAATGTATATCTTGATGATATTCTAATATTTAGTAAGACCAGAGAAGAACATTTGTTGCATGTTAGACAAGTTTTGCCAAGATTGAAAGAAGAAAAGTTGTTGATAAATCTGAAAAAGTGTTCATTCATGAAAGAGGAGATTGTGTATTTTGGATTTGTTATTTTAGGTGATGGTTTGAAGATGGATCCTGAAAAGGTTCAAGCTATTTTGAATTGGCCTACACTTGTGAATACTAGTGAGGTAAGATCATTTCATGGTTTGGAAAGTTTTTACCAAAAAATCATAAGGAATTTCAGTTCAATTTTTAATGCTATGACTGAGACTATGAGAGGAAACAAAAGAGAATTCAAGTGGACACATGGAGCTGACAAAAGTTTTGAGACTCTGAAGTAGAAGGTTACTGAATTACTTGTTTTGGCATTACCTAATTTCAGTAAAGTATTTGAAGTAGAATGTGATGCAAGTGGAAGTGCAATTAGAGCTATGTTGAGTCAAGAAGGTAAATCTATTGCTTTATTTAGTGAAAAGTTGAATGATGCTAGAAGGGAATATTTTGTGTATGATCAAGAATTCTATGCTATTGTTCAAGCACTAAAGAAATGGAGACATTATTTGATATCGAGTGAATTTGTGTTGTATACAGATCATAAGGGTTTACAATATTTGGGTAGTCAGAATAAGTTGAATCAGAGACATATGAAATGGGTTGAGTATTTGCAGAGTTATACATTTGTGATAAAGCATAAGAGTGGAGTCACTAACCGAGTTGTTGATGCATTGAGTAGAAGAATATCTTTGATGACCAAGATAAAAATTGAAGTTCTTGGTTTTGATGAGATGAGAGATTCTTATGAGTTTGACCCTGATTTTTCTGAGCCATGGAGAAAGTGCAGAGCAACTATTCAAGATCAACAAGATACTAAATTGGATGAATATTTTATTCAGGAAGGTATGTTGTTTAAAGGTATTTAGTTGTGTATACCAAGAGGAATAATGAGAACTAATCTGATAAAGAAGAAACATAGTAGTGGTTTGTTTGGACATTTTGGTATTGATAAAACATGGAATTTTCTTAAGGAGAAGTACTATTGGCCACAATTGTATAAAGATGTTAAAAAATTTGTGAAAAGTTGTGGAATTTGTCAAGTTGCAAAAGGAGTAAGTCAGAATACTGGATTGTATGTATCGATTGCTATTCCTGAGAAACCTTGGATTGACATTAGTATGGATTTTGTTCTTGGCTTACCGAAGACAGTAAGAGGTAATGATTCGATATTTGTTGTTGCAGATAGATTTTCTAAGATGGCACATTTTATACCTTGTAGAAAGACATTAGATGCAGTACATGTAGCATATTTTTTCTTTAAGGAAATTGTTAGATTGCATAGATTATCGAGGAGTATTATCTTTGACCGAGACAGTAAATTTGTTGGATACTTTTGGAATACCCTTTGGAAGAAATTTGGCACTAAGTTGAAATATAGTTCTACATTTCACCCACAAACCGATGGACAGACTGAAGTTGTGAAAAAAAGTTTGGAAAATCTTTTGAGATGTTTAGTCGGAGACACACTGAGTAATTGGGATTCTATATTGGCACAAGTAGAGTTTGAATACAATAATTTAGTAAACAACAGTACTAGAAAGACACCATTTGAGATTGTGAATGGCACACAACTGATAGGTATATATGATTTGATAGACATTGATGATGAAAATAAGAAAAGTGCTGAAGGAGTAGAATTTGCTGAGTATATGAAGACATTGCATGAAGATGTGAAGCTAAAGCTGGAAGATAGTAATTAGAAATACAAAGATAGAGCTGATAGATCAAGGAGACATAAGAATTTTGATGTTGGTGATGAAGTGATGGTTCATTTGGAGAAAGGTCTATTTCATGTTGGAATATATGGGAAGCTGAAGATGAAGAAGTTTGGACCTTGGAAGATTTTGAGGAAATTTGATAGTGGAAATGCATATGAAATTGAGTTACCTGATGACATGGACATATAACCGATTTTCAACATTTTTTATTTTTATATCATGAACCTGATGAAGAAGTGACAGTATTGATAGAATATCCTAAGAAGTAGAATGAATGAATTGAACAGATTTTGAAGGAAAGAGTTGGTAAGAGTACAAGAGGAAAATAATATATGGAATATTTGGTAAAGTGTAAGAATAGACCGATGGAAGATAGTTCATGGATTTCATAATCTAAGTTGGATGTAGCTCAGACCAGACCTAATGAATGATTTAGAGAATCATTTCAAAATAACTCCAGGTGTCTGATGCAGGAGCATCTTGGGTCCTTCGCAATCCTGTGTCACCAAAAACAATTTGGAGTTTGTCTATGTTTCTCGATTCCTACTTTGACCAAGTTGGTCAATTTCCTTTGGTTACCAAGTGTGGTAAGTTGTCTCTTGGGTGGTTGGTTATTTCACTAGTGCTCGGTGATGCTTGTTTGTTACTCGGTCATCCTTTCTTACGGAGTGGTTTCTTTTGAGTTCTTGTTGAGTTGAATTATGCATTTATTATGGGTCATAGATTTAATGTTGGAATCCATCATTGGGAGGTGTGTGGTCCTAGATCTGACCATTCCTTCTATTGATTGTGGATTTGAAGGCCGAATCAGTTTGGTAGACTCTTGTATAAATGTAGTTGTTTGGTTGTAGTTTAGGGGCAATGGATATGAGTGGAGGAAATTTTTGAGAGAAGATAGAATGAAAGATTTTGACAAATCCTCACATGTTTGAGTACTTCTGTAATTCATTATAATATCAGGCCATAACCGGGAAGGCCTTACAGCCTGACATGTATGGTTCTATTTGATGAAATATATGAAAGATCCTACATTCTCTCTCTCACTATTGTGTTTGTTAGCTTCCGCATGTGTTGAGCAGGCTTGGATCATTAGGGTGTGTCATTGTTTGGACCCTCTTGGCCCCTATCTTACGTCAAAGAAGAGCTTGGTGAGTATGCTGAGGAATGGGAATAGATAATGGTAGAAGAAAGAAAGATGAGTGAACTTGTTTCACTGATTTCTAGAAGAGAAAAGAGAGGTAAGGGAAAATTTGAAGGCGAGTTACCCCTGAAATGTTTTTCATGCAATAAGGTAGGTCACTTTACATCTAGGTGTCCTATAAGAGTTCCTAAGTACAAACCTAATTTTTCCAAATTTAAAAGGGATATAGAATGTTATTATGCTAGTGAAGGCATTTCTAATGATGATGATTTAGATTATGAAGAGATTGGATTTGTTGCTATTAGAGATGAACTAGTGCATGAGGAAAAGGCTTTAGTATCTCATGTTAACAAGAAAACTGAATGGATAATAGCTAGTGGTTGTTCACATCATATGACTGGAGATAAAAAAAAGTTTGTTAAATTAGTAAAATATGATGGTGGTGTTGTGAGGTTTGGAGATAATCTTCCTAAACCTATCATAGGAGTAGGATCTATTACTCTAGATGGAAAGACTAATACAGATAATGTGATGTTTGTTGAAGGAATGAAACATAACTTGTTGAGTGTTGGACAATTAATGGATAAAGAGTTTCAACTAAGTTTTGTTAATGGTAAATGTTTTATCAATAGTAAGGCAAGTAAGTTGATTGCAACTGGTACTAAATCTAGAGGTAATGTATTTGAATTAAATACATCTGGAGCCTCTTGTTTTGTTGTGAAGGTAGATGACAGTTGGTTATGGCATAGAATATTTTGTCATGTTAATTTTGATAACATTGTAAAGGCAAGTATGACTAATGCAGTAAGAGATCTGTCAAAGATTGTGAAACCATTTAATACTGTATGCGAAGAATGTGTTATGGGAAAATAGACTAGAAGCAATTACAAAAGCAAGGCATATACATCAAAAGAAAAGTTGGAGCTGGTACATATAGACCTATGTGAACCTACAAGGACAAAATCATACTATGGTGAAAGGTATTTCATACTTTTTGTTGATGACTTTTCTAGAATGATATGGGTTACTTATTTAAGACATAAATCAAAAGCATTTGATAAATTCAAGTTGTTCAAAGGAAAATTAGAGAATGAATCAGGTGTAAAGATAAAGTGTTTAAGGTCAGACAGAGGTGGAGAATTTACTTCATATTTATTCAATTCATACTATGAAGAGCATGGAATAAAGAGACAAACATCTGCTCCTAGGACTCCACAATAGAATGGGATAGCAGAATGAAGGAACAAGACTATACTTGATGCTACTAGGACAATGTTGATTGAAGGAAATGTATCTCATATATATTGGAGAGAGGCTATTGGGACAATAGTGTACACATTAAAAAGAATTCAAATTAGAGAAGGTACAAATAAGAATTCTTATGTATTGTGGTTTGATCATACTCCTACTGTAAATACTTCAGAATATTTGGTAGTAAGCATTACATCAAGAGAGATGATGAGATTGTTGGAAACTACAATTGAAGCAATTATTGTATTGTCATTGATGTCAAACCTTAACTAGTAAGATTTTTTCTACTTAGGAAAGTACTATATCTATTGTGAGAAGGGAAAGAAAGGATGGTAACAATAGCACCTAGGGAAAGGTTGAGTTATCTTGATACTACAAAGTGTACTTGACTATGTTGTACAATGATGGGACAATGTATTATTTATCTTAGTAAGATTGAAGACTAAACTGGTAGGCTTGACTGAGAAAAAATGAAGAAATAATGTTTAAGCCGAGTTATGTTAGTGTTGACTGAGTTAGTGTATGCCGAGCAAAAATCTAGTGTCGACCGAGTATCAGTTAATTGCCGAGGAAGGCAGTATATGTCAAGGAAATAGTTTCAGTAGTGACCAAGCATTTTACATGAAGATCGAGTGGATGATCATAGTATTGACCGAGTATCAGTATTTTTATATTTGAAGAGAATTTAGATTTGGAGCCGACATTGTTGAATTCTTGGATTATGTAAAACGTGTTGACTTTATTTATTGATTGTATGGAAGAATTTAATGCTTTGTAAAATGTTTTATTGTAAATCTTTATGAGATTTGAGATGATTCTAGAAGAAGAGATGAAGAACATGAAGCGGGTAGATTCAATGAATCTGACCTAACCCTAAGATCTACGAAGGAGATTAAGTGGCAAAAGACAAGTTAACCTAAGAATGAAAAGTATTAAGGGAACCTAAACATTAGGTATGAGTATGCATGGGTGAAGAAGATGCTGGAAGAACAGTAAGTTTTTATTGACTGTATAAGCAAAAAGGCTGAAGGAGAAGTGTGGTGATTGCTTGAAGAAAACTTTTGAGCAGATCAGAGATGGAGATGGAAAAGTTTCAAAGTTAGTAAACCAGCATTTGTGTACTGAATTAGATTTGATATTTGCAAAGTGAGTTGTATGTTTTTCAGATCAATACTACTACTACTTTCTAACCATTGTAATAGTCAAAATCCTTTTAACAGAGGTTGACCTAACAGTCATATGTTAAATCCTTTGCACAAGGTTGCATTCTAATGGAGTGTATGTAAGTCTTGTAACAAGGCTCACTTTTAACAGGGTGATTGAAATCCTTTAACCGGGTCACACCTGATAGTGTGTATTGTAACTTTTGACAGGGTTGGCTTTTAACTGAGCTCACTTCAGAAGAGTGAAAATAATGGTAACATGTTACAAAGTGGTTTTTCCCATATTGGGTTTCCACTATAAATCTTGGTGTCAATACTTGTGTGAATGTTTTGGTTTGAACATTTTTGTGTTTTACAAGTTAGTTACAGCTAGGTAGTGGACTGCAGTGTTATATGTTTATATTATTGAATCAGTGGTGACCCAGTTTGTTTTGGTTGCTTGATCTGATTGAAGGAAAAGTTTTAAAGTTATTTTATACATCAAGACCTAAGAACAATTGATTCACCCCCCCTCTCTATTGTTCTAAATCATATTAATAGAGATAAGAAAGTTTGATGAAAGAATTTTTCTTGGTTACTCTAAAAAGAGCAAGGCTTACAACCGTTTCAATATGAGATTAAGAAAGTTGATTGAAAGTAACAATGTAAGGATAGATGAAAAATTTTAGATACAAGAAAGAATGTATGATAGTACTTAGATTACGGAGATCAAAGAGGCTACTACTACTGTAGAAGGAGAATAACTTGTTGAGGTAGAATGTGAAAAAGAGGCTTGTGATGCTGACACAAGTGAGGTTACTAAGGTTGCTAAGACACCGAGGTATGTAAATAATAATCATCTTGAAAATTAAATTATTGGAAATACTAATCAAGGAGTATTAATTAGATCAAAGGTTAGAGAAGAAATTTGTTTGATGTCTCAAGTTGAACCAAAGAATATAGATGAAGCTTGCAAAGATAATTTCTAGATAAATGCTATGAAAGAAGAATTAGATCAGATAAAGAAGAATGATGGTTGGGAATTGGTTCATAGACCTAAGAACAAAAATGTGATAGGAACTAAATGGGCTTTCATAAATAAAATGAATGAAGAAGGAACTGTAGTAAGAAACAAAGCAAGACTGGTATGTAAAGGCTATTCACAACAAGAAGGTATAGACTTTGAAGAAACATTTGCTCCTATTTCTAGAATAGAAGTTGTGAGACTATTTTTGGCTTATACTGCACACAAAAACTTCAAAGTGTATCAGATGGATGTAAAATCTACTTTCCTAAATGGAGATCTTGAGGAAGAAGTGTATATAGAACAACCTGATGGATTTCCTCTATGTGAAGATAGGGAAATGGTATGTAAACTGAAGAAAGATTTGTATGGGCTGAAGCAAGCTCCAAGAGCTTAATATGCAAGGTTAGACAAGTATTTAATGTGGCTTGGATTCAGAAAAGGTAATGTTGATGATAATTTGTATTTAAGGACTAGTGAAGATGAAATCTTGATAATAGAAGTCTTTGTTGATGATATTATCTTTGGAGGTAATGATGATCTATGTAAGAAATTTTCTAAGGAAATGGAAAGTGAATTTGATATGTCCATGATAGGTGAAATGAAATTCTTTCTAGGACTGCAAATAAATTAGAGCAAAGATGGTATCTTTATTTCTTAGACTAAGTATCTCAAAGAAATGCTAAATAAGTTTGGAATGGAAGACTGTAAACTAGTAGGAACACCAATGGTGACCAGTAATAAGCTATCATGTAATGATGAAACTCAATGTGTATTTCAGACCAAGTATAGATCAATGGTTGGAGGATTACAATATCTGACTCATACTAGACCAAATATTGCTAATGTTGTTGGAATTGTGGCTAGATATCAGGCAGAGCCAAAGGAGACACACCTAGCTACTGTGAAAAGGATATTTAGATATCTAAAAGGGACAATTAACTATGGCCTATGGTATGATAGAAATGATAGTTTTTTACTTCATGCTTATACTGACGTTGATTGGGCAGGAAACATTGATGACATAAAGAGTACTAGTGGCAGTACATTTTTCCTTGGGAAAAAGTTGGTTTCTTGGCTAAGTAAGAAACAAGATTGTATAGCACAATCTACTGCTGAATCAGAGTATGTTGTTGCTATTGTTAACTGCTCTCAAATTGTTTGGGTGAAATAAATGATGAAGGACATAAGACTAAATTTTGATGAGCCTGTGATTATCCATTGTGATAACACCAATACAATGAATATGTCAAAGAATCTAGTGATGCACTCTAAGACTAAACATATTTCTATCAAATATCACTTCTTGAGAGACAAGGTGGCAGAGAAGGAAATAAAATTAGAATATATTAGTACAAAAGAGTAGATTGTAAATATCTTCACAAATCCACTACCAAAAGATACCTTTGAATATCTCAGAGGTATGTTGGGGGTTCAGGCCCCTCCTAGTCAGAATTAAATGATGCAAAAATGCATTAGTCTAGAGATTTTTAGAGCCTTATCATAATCTGGACTGGATGTAGGGATCTACTCCTTAGGGGGAGTGATCATGGAAGAAAGATGCTAGAAAGTAGTTGATAACTCATGGCACCATTTCCCATTGTTTTCAAAGGGGGAGTGTTACTATGATAAAATCCCCACTATATGGGGAGATTGTTTGGTTGCAGAACTTTGGATTGATATAACTTTGGCATGATGGATTTTCCCACATGTTGACATCAATGCCAAAGGGGGAGATTGTTGGATATTTCTAATGCATGGGGAGGTGATTGAAACATTTAATATGTTTAATTACTACATTACTGAATGGGTGCTCATACTGTTGTCAGTTATGTGTTTTCACTAATGTCAACATATGTTTCTGTGAGAAAAACAAGCTAGTTATCACAGTGTACGAACATTGTACAAATGTTTTAGATGCTACAAAGATAGATGAGAGTTCAAGAGGGTGTTGTAATCTTATATCCAAGATTGCATCATGTAATGTTTCATATTGGATAATTTATAGATGTTTTGGCGAAGGCCGGTCACTGGACTGTAAAAGTGAGAAATGACAGAGTTAGTCTTTGTGTTAATGGTATATCTTCCAGATGATATGGATTCAAGGTATGTGAGCTTGAGGGAAAATAGACAAGGTAATCAAGGATGTTCATTGGTTAGGTCAAGGTATGCATTTCTTGGTGACATCAATTGTGGCATGTGTTCTAGAAAAGACTTATTTGGAAGCTGACTCAGGAGATGAAGCATGTGTTTTTCTTGGAAAACATAAATTAAGGTTGTTAGTCCTTAAATGATATAATGTAATCATTGTATACTTGTTCTAGATACCATGTGTATCTTAGCAAGGGTTTATGTAATTATTTGTAATTAGGAAAGCCTTATGGGCTGACCTGATCATGAGAATTATAATAAGGTATATATGAGAGATCTTTTCCTTGGAAAAGATATGGATGAGAAAAAGGTTATATAAAGAGGTTGTAAAAGATGAATGCTTATGTCTAATGTATGTAGAGTAGAGGTTTACTGGTGGACTTCATTAGAACTGATCAAGAAAAGATAGTTGTTGCCGAATAACTCAAAAAGATTGTGTATTTCTTCATATACACTTGTGTTGTGAACAATGAGTTTTGAAGGTGGACTTAACCTTCTTTGGGCAGTGAGCCCTCCCTTTCTTCTTGACTCCTAACAGGGTCTCTCCTCTAACAAGGAGTATGTACTGTAATGGTTCAATAAGCTCCTAACAGGGCTAAATCTTCTAACAAGGATACTATACTCTTAGTACATCATTTGTGGGTGCTAATTCCCACCGGGGTTTTTACCTTTAAAAGGGTTTAACCAAGACCAAAATATTTTGTTATTATGTTGGCATTCATTGAATTTAATATTGCTGCTACTTAATGTTTAAAGTTTAATAATCTTCCATACAGCTGATTCACCCCCACCCTCTTAGTTGTATTGTGGACTGTTATTCCTAACAATCCATACCCGGTGAAGAAAGATAAACAAAAATATACACCTTGATGCCAACAAAAATTGGTGGGGTAAAAAATGGTAAGGGTGACCCTGTGACTCATGTTAAGACTTTCCAAACCTTGTGTAGTGATTTCTATCATGACCATAGGTTCATGGAAATTTTTTTTACTAGAACCTTTAGAGATAAAGCCTTGCAATGGTATTATCCCTTGCCTCCTTATTCAATTGATTCCTTCCAAAAGTTTTCGAATGCTTTCATTCAAAAATTTCAAACAACATTGGTCCTAAAATATTTGTAACAGATTTAATGCATTGTAAACAAGGTGTTAAAGAAAAATTTGTTAATTTCATTGGTAGATTTAAGCATTTTCATGCTCAAATTTATTATCTTTTGTGTGATATTGATGTGCAATTCATTTTCATTGCTAATTTATAAAGTACATTAGTGATAAGAAACTTCTTCCTGAATTCTCTTCTTTTCCTCAATTGTATGCAGTGCTTCATCACTATCAACTTCAAGTGAGTCAATTTGAGAGAACCACTCCAATGGCTCATGTTCATGTTGATAAGTGTGATCCCACATATAATTTCAAAAAGTTTCATAAACTAAACAACTACATCAAAATCAACAAATCATCTAACATTGTTGATGAACAAGTAGCATCAACATCTAAAGGTGTGGCTCCTTTGTCATCTATTTTTAAACTTTCTCATAATTATACTCATCTTTTTGAATCTTTTCATAATGTGATGTTGAATTTAATTAATGATAAAGTGTTAACACTTCCTCCTATCAAACCCATTGACATGTCCAAACCTCAATCCAAATACTTTGATTTGGAAGCCTTTTTCCAATATCATCATCAACCTAGTCATGATACTGAAAAATACCTGCACTTGAAAATTGTTATTCAAGATCTTATTGATTCTAAGGTTATATCTGTTGATAGCGTTGATGATCAAAGAAACAAATATGTGGTACCTCCCAACCAAAATTTGCAAATCTACACCAATCCTTTGTCATCTCATTCAACCAATACCATTGATTAACCTTCTTCTTTACAATGAATTTACCATGATGAAAAAGTTAATGAAGCTAATCATATGGTTAACTGAGTTGGGAAAGTAGAAACTAAACCTCCATCTCAGCCTTGCATTAAGTTTGATCCTACTGAGACAATTAAAGCACTTGATGGTCCTCTCTACACTGTCATAAAGATTAATGGCCTTCCTCCCCATGTCACATATTTACAGTAAACAATTGCAAAAATATTTTTATGATAAATCTGATGTTATGATTCAAACATGAAATGGTTTCCTTTATCCTTCCAATGGTTCCATTTTATTCCCTATTGAATTTTGTGGTAAAAATTTAGATGCTACCTCCATTGTCACTCCAACTTATGATCAATTTCCACTTAAACTTGGTCTTCCTTGGCTTAAATCCATGAATGTTGTGGCTTGTCCTATTCATAAATGTGTTAAATTTTCTCGTAAGGGAGAAATTATGACTTTCAATCATAGTATTTATCATCCTTTAGTGTGTCGAGACTTAGTTGACCTTGATTTCTTTTGGCCTTCTATTCCTCAGCCAACTCAAGCCCTTCTTGACTATCTCTTCCATTCATCTCTCAACCTATTTTGGTTCCTTATGTTCTTCCTCTTAAAGAAGAAAAGGGACCAATGTTGATTGATCTTATCCAAACCCAAATTTCTAGAAAAACCAAATGCAATTGTCATGCTCATGATCATCATCATAAAATTCATGCTATAACTGATCAAAGTGCTTCTCAAAGTATTTCTTCACCTCATACACCTCCACATGCTTCACTTCCCTTTGACCATGATGCAGGAGCATCCTAGGTGTAAGAGAAATCTTGCATGACCCAAAAATATTTCTGGTTTCATTTCAATAAGGACTATCTTGTGCAGAGTTGCTATTTATGGAAACTTACTATTTTTAGTAAGTTGGTCATATGATCTTAGAATGTTCTGATTTCACAAGTGGAGGTTCATCTTAGTCATATCAGCCTACCAGTTGAGTTTCATTGCCATATCATCTGTATTGGTGAAGTTATTGAGATTTTTGGGTACAAAATCTTTGAGCTCAATTTTGAAGGCCTTAGAGGCTTCAAATTGTGATCGACCCTCGACTGACTAGAGTGTGCGCAAGTCAGGCACTATAGATCAGGTCCTGCCATTTCTAAAAAGTGGTTATATAAAAAAATTGAGCTATGGTTAAAAATTTATGGCCTCCAAAAGTTGGGCTACCACTAGTACATTTGACCTCATTTTTCTATGAAAATTATCGACCATTAATTAAAAAGGTTTAAGTTGGTCGCATTATAGAAGGAAATTTTTTTTTTAAAAAAAATCCATGCCCGTGTTTGTCGATATTTCGACCAATACCATGTTGGTCAAAATATTGACAAACATGGGCATATAACTTTAAAAAAAACATTTCAATTCTCATTTCATTTTTACGGGCAAATTATATGGATGGTTGCAGCACGCGAAAACCCTATGCTAGCAACATATTTGGAACAGAGATGGAATGAAAGATCGTGAAGAGCTGGTTGCAGCACGCGAAAACCCTACGCTAGCAACATATCTAGTTAGGAAGTGAGGTTAGCATTCATTCCTAATCTTTCTCTTTAGCAGACGGGCACACTAGAACTTTGCATTCAATTCTAATCTTTCTCTTAGATTGAATGTGTTTTAGAGGCCGCATTTTTTCCTACAAGAAATCTAAGCTAATTTCCATCCCAATATATTGTATTTTGAATTATTTACTTTCAAAAGTAAATCCACACAAAAAATATAATTTGTTCTTTAGTGTGTTAGTTGCTTTGATTTTTTATCTTATTGGATCTACTTGGGAGGGTTAATATCTATTGCTGTAAACCATGCCGCTCCCTTCCCCAATTTCCACAACAAAATAATTACAATCAAATGTAAAATGGCTCTCAACATAAACTTAAGGTCATCAATGGTGAAAATAATACTGTAGGGTCAGAACTCAGAGAGTAAAATATGATGAAAAATGGAGATTATACTGCCTACTCTATTCTATTTCTCTTTTCCCAGTTGATATTTGTAATATGTACTTCAATGATATTACAGTTTCAATATTTATGAGCTATCATTAATGGTGGTATGCAAACTACATTAAAATCCCCTTGTGCTATCTTGTAGAAAAAATGCAAATGGACTAGTTAACTTAGGAAATTAGTTTCAACTTCTTTTCCTTCAGATCTGTGTGTCTTATGAAAAAGAATAGGCATGCTTCATAATGCTATTTTAGAGGATCATATCTCTATTAACAACGATCCAAATCACCAATACAATAAACAATCACAAAGAAAACAAAAACATAGAGAGACTTTGTACAATAATGAGTCAAATGCACATTTAACTATTGTAAATATTAGACATTCATTTTATTATCTTACTCTATTAATCCTTTTCATGTGCTTCTTTCATGTTTACATGAAAAGGTGATCATAACTAATTGCAGAGTTTTGTTGTTGGTTACATAAGTCTCATAGCTTAGAGCTTCTCATTATTGATGAGTTTCAAAAATCTTACAAAGTTTGTAGGAACTCAATTTAACCATTGTGTAAGTCATCATTACAATCTTTGGGGCAGACCAGTTCCTCCAGTTGCTATAATATTTAAGATTATGCAGTTAAGTGTGGAGTAAAAAATTCTAGAGTTGGGTTGGGTTGGAGTTGGGTTAGAGTTGGGTTGGGTAATTTACTAATTTCTAGTGCCTACCTTTTTTATTGTCCAAATTTGACATCCTCAAAAATTGGTACTGCTATTTTTCAGAAAAAAATTTCAATTAATCCTATAACACTTTTATTTTTATCCATAACCTCTTCCTATAAAAATAAATCCTAAGTAGCTGCATAGATGCCCAACCTTATTCAAGCCATCTCTTAGGCTCATATTTCATGGTTGAAGCACTTGTGCCCACGACTGTACGAAATACCATCAGAAGAATCAAAACACAGTTTAAATTCTGCTAAACTCTCTTTGATAGTAATGTCATGAATGCATATTTTTATTTTATTCTCCAAATATTATTAATAGAAAAATTGTAAATTGGTTGGCAAGTGCAAAATCAGTAAAACATAGGATTCAACACAAACAAGTACTTGTCACTCATCTCACTTATGCATGACACCGAAAACAAAAGGAATTTGAAATAGATTTTGAAATATGTTCTACATGAGGATGAGGTAAGAAAATTTTTGGCAGAAAAATGTCCCAAATGTTACAACCATAGGATTGATTAGATTGCTTTATAATGTGAGAAATCCAAACCAATAAAGGCCTTGAGACTCTAGAATGAGATAATACAATATTTAAATAGAAAACCCATAAGTCTATCAATGGGAAATTTTAATACAAAAGGCATCTAAAACATTTTCAAACTCTTAATATCTGAAGTTTGTTTGTAAATGCAATTGCAACCCAATCTGATTGTGTGGAAGACCACTATAATTGATTGATTTCTGCAGTTGTGGTGTAGGCCAATATTGGATCAAGACCTCCTTTGACAGGTTGGTTTATGGAAGATAAGTCCCATATTAAAGCTTGCGAGTCATCTCTTGCAGTACAAATATGAGTAGAGCTATGAGGAGCCCATGCAAGGGCATTAACACTTTCTTGGTGCTTAATTAGTGATACCCTCTTGATGGCTAGCAACTGATTTCTCTTTAAATCCCCAATTACTAGCCACCAACCTTCTTCCTTTGCTTTGGGATACCTCAGTGCATCAACTGAACCTAACTCTTGTCTACCTTCAAGATCTCTTTCTAGAGTGACCTGCATTGTTACATTTTCTCCAACCCTCACATCATCACTCTCAACTATATCATATGCTAGATCAATGTTTGGGAAGTGATTACAAAAATGAGTAATGTCTAACAACTATGAATCTGTCATTTGTAACAATTCACACCTTTCATCATCCTCCATCTCAACTTAATAAAAAATAGTTTCAATGCTTTTCCTTGGATTTTCATGGCACTTCTTAGCAAGTTCCTTGGTGAAATGTGGAAGTTGTAACAGGATAGAATCATGGTCCCAGAGACCTTGTGTAACCATTTGGCTCAATTCCATTGCTGCAAGAGCTGGATTCAACTAGCCATTACTGGAAATAACATCCACCATAGCCTGAAGAAGCCGATTAGCAAAAAGAAGCACTTCTTGCTGATCTAGTGCTAGGTTGCCAGCTTTGACATGCCTTGAGAAGTGAGTTTGCAACAATGCATTTGCCTTTACATGTGGATCAGTATATTTTGGTTTGTCGATAGCAAAATTTTGATGATTTATCAAATTTCTTATAGTTTCTTCTTCACCTGGCCGTATGGGAAGCTGTGAATACTCTAAAGTAGAAGCAAGAATTTCAAGAAGCCCTTTTAGCTTTGTCTTTGCAGTCAAGGATGAGCTAAAGAGCTCAATGGTGGTGTAGCTAATGTAGTAATAAGATGCTATCATCCCTAAGTTTAAAGGAGAAAGATACATATCATCTTCTATGGCAACACATTTGCTTGATTCCAAATCACTCAATGTGCTCTCTATAAGCTCAGAAAGGTGATCCAACAAATGCCTATGGCTAGAACCTTGAAGATTATAGTAATTTGGATTTTGTGTGAGTCTTCGATAGAAGAATGTCCAAGTAAGATAGTCTACAACACCCTGCTTACTTTCAATAGTGCCCACAACAACTTCAACATTGATATGATCATGGAGAAAGTGATCAAGATGACTCTCAATAGGAGATGGCTCATATAAGAATTTTTTATAATATTCTTTATGAGGTGCATGGCATAAAATTACACATTTTCTAGCATTATCAAGCAGAGGTCTACTAGCATGCCCCATCATTTGGAGAAGATCAGTAATAGGATAGTCTGTGTGAGCATTTTCCCATCCATTATAATACTGTGTACCCATGACAACCACAAAGTGTGTTGACAAAGACAACCCCCAACTCATCAAACTGCTTGCAACACACACCTGAATCACCCTTGCACTGAACAACTGAGCTACAAGTTCCTGTTCTACCAAAGTTAGACCTTCATGTAAATACCCAATTCCATTAGACAATGCATGGCTCAAAGTAGGTTCTTTCACTTTGGCAATGAAAGGTTTCAAATCTTCTTCAGCAAATTGAAGAAACTGGGATCTTTCCCCACCATCTACATTTGAATAAGTTAATGAATCAAGGGCAGTAAGCCATGCATGTTTTCTTGTTGGCATGAACACTAGAGCTGGTTTGCCTCCCTTCACATGCTGAATTATTGATGTATTAGTTGGCTTGGTCATTGCCTGCATTTGAGCTTCAAATTTGGCTATATCAACACCCTGAATATGAATCTCTAATGGTACAAGATGGACACCAGGGGGAAATTAAAAAGCCCATGTGTAGTAGCTCCAATCCACTCATCAAGATCCTTAGCATTTGCAAGTGAAGTAGAAAGAGAAAAAATTTGAATATAACTTTCAATTTGACTTGAAATATACCTCATTCTAGAAAAAATTACTTCCAAGATGGGACCACCCTCTCCACCAATTAAATGAATTTCATCCACAATAAATAAGCTAACTTGCTACACCTGCTTACATTGTTTCCATCTATGGGATAAAGCATCCCATTTCTTAGGTGTACTTATAACAATCCGACCTTTCTCAAATAGCTTCAAATCAGTTGCAGTCTCACTTGTCAATTCAAAAACTATCCATCCTAGATCTTTCCCAAAATTATGCTCCCATTCACAATATTTTTCCTTTGCAAGTGCTGCTACAAGTGCAATATGTATGCTGATATTTCATTGTCTCTATATATGCTAAGTGTTTATATAAGAGTGGGGATATGCTATGTAACTTTACTTAGTCATGGTCTTAATTATATAAGGATATATACTTAATCATAGTATAAACTTGACTAAAAAATAGATTATTTTAAAATAGAAATATGAGGGGACTGGGATATTATAAAATAATGAGCATATCTTTGAGAATTATCCTAAGATTATAGGGCTCAAATATTCATTGTGATTAATACAAGTTTGTAAACATTGATTGATGTATTTTGAGGTCATATAATATGGAAATAAGACAACACCTACATAAATCTTGATATCATCACAATATAACATATTTTGATTCTCTGCAAATTTGAACAAGTTTTCATTCACAATATAACATAAAATGTTTTGATTCTCTACAAATTTGAACAATTTTTCATTGTGGAAGTGTAGAGATATACTAGAAGCCTATTTCCATTCATTGTGATGAATTAGAAGTTCACTGTCATCAATTATTGGCCTGAATATATTTTGTATATTATGTGTTAACTGTTTAGACGCCTGGGGTTACTTGACAGGCTATAAGTTTTGAGTTTCTTTTGCAACGGTCTAGGTTCTCACCAAGATATGGCCTTCCCATTAATTCCAACGGCCTAGATTTTATGGGAAGAATTCATCTAACATGTATTATGATATTCTAACATCTTTTATGTAGGAACAATGCTAATCACCATTGACTGCAATGAAACAGTGAGGGTGTCTTTGATGAAGTTTGTAGGTACAGTGCAGCAGTAGCAGATCAGTTTGAAGGAGGAGCATATATTATGATTTGGATCATCATATAATGATCATTTCATGGTAAAATAATCACTTGTTGAACCTAGAATGGATTGGAGATAGGAGATTTGAGAAACCCTTGCATTGAGGGTTTAGAAGTACCAAATTGGGGTTTTGGGGGTTCCCGGTGGACTGAGTCTTATCCCTTCAGAATTTTTTCATTTTTAACCATTATATAACACTACTGAGAGTTTGGAGTGATAAGGATAAATGGCAGTGATGATGCTTTGTAAATTGGTAGTTTTTCATGTTATTTAAGCGTCACTGTGTGGAAATAGTCAGACTTGGTCCAAAGAAGCCCAAAGTAATTTTCTGATATGTTTTAGTACTTGGAAAAGGGTATTCATAAATGCTTTTTCTTTATCAAGTTCTTTGGGAAAAGGTGAAGTTATTTGCGTTTGTATCCTACTGCAGGGCTATTAGAATTGCAATTAGGTCTCTGGGACTGATTAAGAAGATTTGGAATATTGGGAACATGGGTTTGACTGAGAATCTTAAAAACCTTTGAATCTAAGTTAATAAAATCCTATTAGATCAAAAACACCACTTAGGAGTCTTGGAATAAGTTTGGTGAGACAAGTCTCTAAGTGCACTTAAGGGTTTGGTAAGTCATAAAAGAGTAAGTATATATCCTTATATAATTAAGACCATGATTAAGTTATATAAGAGTGGGGATACACAATATTATTGAACCATATTGAAGTGGAACCCAACTAGTTTCCATATTGAGACCCAAGTTTTATTTTTGCATCATTTTTATATTATGGTTTCATGATATTTATTGACCTCTTGAGTACCATAAACTTGTTAAGAAAATAATATGAGAAGAAAGAAGGGGTACCATGGTAGGGTTGGATGATTGTATGTTGTGTACAAATTGTGGCTAAGGCAAGGAAAAACCTAACTTGTAAGGCCTGTTCGGTTTTCAACTCTTGTTATATTAGAAATTATGTTGGACATAATGTTATATTGTGATGATATCAAAATTTATGTAGGTGTTAACCTTTTGGAAATTATACATACAAATTTCAGGTGTGTCATGAATTTTAGTCTTATTTCCATTTACTAGAAAACATACAAATTTGGAAGGTAAACATACTTCAATCAATAATATTGTGTATCATAATATTATGTCTTTAGGTAAGGATGATGTCATATAATATTATGATACACAATATTATTGAACCATATTGAAGTGGAACCCAACTAGTTTCCATATTGAGACCCATGTTTTATTTTTGCATCATTTTTATATTATGGTTTCATGATATTTATTGACCTCTTGAGTACCATAAACTTGTTAAGAAAATAATATGAGAAGAAAGAAGGGGTACCATGGTAGGGTTGGATGATTGTATGTTGTGTACAAATTGTGGCTAAGGCAAGGAAAAACCTATCTTGTAAGGCCTGTTCGGTTTTCAACTCTTGTTATATTAGAAATTATGTTGGACATAATGTTATATTGTGATGATATCAAAATTTATGTAGGTGTTAACCTTTTGGAAATTATATATACAAATTTTAGGTGTGTCATGAATTTCAGTCTTATTTCCATTTACTAGAAAACATACAAATTTGGAAGGTAAACATATTTCAATCAATAATATTGTGTATCATAATATTATGTCTTTAGGTAAGGATGATGTCATATAATATTATGATACACAATATTATTGAACCATATTGAAGTGGAAACCAACTAGTTTCCATATTGAGACCCATGTTTTATTTTTGCATCATTTTTATATTATGGTTTCATAATATTTATTGACCTCTTGAGTACCATAAACTTGTTAAGAAAATAATATGAGAAGAAAGAAGGGATACCATGGTAGGGTTGGATGATTGTATGTTGTGTAGGAATTGTGGCTAAGGCAAGGAAAAACCTATATTGTAAGGCCTGTTTGGTTTTCAACTCTTGTTATATTAGAAATTATATTGGACATAATGTTATATTGTGATGATATCAAGATTTATGTAGGTGTTAACCTTTTGGAAATTATATATACAAATTTTAGGTGTGTCATGAATTTCAATCTTATTTCCATTTACTAGAAAACATACAAATTTGGAAGGTAAACATACAAATTTAGAATCTATAGTTGTGCTTCAGATTAGAGTCTAAGATTTTACTTAAAGATTTTGATGATTTTACTTAAAGATTTTACTTAAACATACAAATTTAGAATCCATAGTTATGCCATACATTTTACCAGATGAGGCCATCCCTTTTGATTATATTTTTGAGGGTTTTGTGATTGATTTCTAAGTTTGTTTTCCAACCATACAAATCTAATTTGTAGGTCGTATAGCAAGGCAAGGGTAGAGTGCTAACTAGATGTGTTACAGTATTGTTTGTTGTCACATAAATGCTTACCAGCATTGCAATTGATTTATAAATCAGTATTAACTCATAGACTCCTTCTATAAATCAGTATTAACTCATAGACTCATAGACGTGTTATAGTATTGTTTGTTGTCACACAATGCTTACTAGCATTGCAATTGATTTATAAATTTTCTTATCTCTTCCTTATGAAGAGTAACTTGTATATTTTATTACTGTTGTTCACTCATTTCATAATCATTTTAATTGTTATTGTATCATGTGTATAATGTTTCTATATATAATTATAAATATTCATTTGTATATCTTGAATATATACATCAATTATTGACAAGAGTTTCCAGGCTTCGGCACACACCAGATAAAAATATATATTGCATTCTTTGTCTTGTCTTTTACATCACTATCGATAGAAACTGGTTTTCCCGCTCCATTCTTTTCTTACTATATCCCATGGAGTTTCTTTTCAGTGTAATGAACATGCATATTTGTATAAGCACTACTGGGAGCTTACCCTGCAACACATGTACTATTTTGAAATATCATCACAAGTCCATTTGTTGCAAGGTCGAGCTCCTAGTAATGCTTGGTCAATAAATCTGCATGTTTTTCACCTTTGCATATACCTTCTTTGATCGACTCTTATATGCACATGTAGTATTGTGAACATGTAGATTTTCTATAGTCGTAATGATTTTTCTTATTTCTTGTATTTTGCCCCTTTTTTATTTCCTATGTCTGTACTTGGTGATAGCATTTTGAACATTGTTGACATACTTAAATGGAATACACAATACCAAATGATGAATGCTCAATTATTGTAATGGTAAAGCATCAAAACCGTCCATTTCTAAACTTTGATTTGGTATGATAAATGTTAGATCCATTAGATTTCCACAATCCATATTGATGCTTGTATTAGTTTCTGGGTTTGATTGGGTTCAATTGATGGAAAAAAATTCTACACAATCAAACCCAGAAACTAATACAAGCATGATAAATGTCCCTTTGCGTTGAGAAAATTATAGTTGAGAAAATGGTTGTTCAGTAACGATTTGTATTTGCAGGTTGCAAACAAATCATCCTTCTTCCACCAATGAGTCATTCCATTCAAGAAAGACCATGTCTGATGATATCAATGCACAAAAAAATAGGGAGACAATTGCTAGATTGTGGTCTAAATTAAAAAGAGAAGGTGATGGAAAATGTTATTGTCCTTGCAAAATTTGTAAGGGCTTAAAGACTCAAAGATATCTAATCAAAATAGCTGAGGAACATTGTAGGCAACATGGTCACATAGAAGGGGGAAATGAATTTCATCCATTGGTATGCATTTTAATAATTTATAAAATACACAAGACATGATTTGATGATGACATCATGGTCACGGTTAATATAAGGTCATCATTTTCATATAGGTCAACCTCCCTAGGTTTCATGTTATGGACCATGACAATCTGAAGAATGTGGATTTCCAAATGAGGGAACATGGAGGTGTCAATATAGAAGTAGAAGGTAATGATCCCATGGAAGAAGACTACGATGATGAAGAAGATCATGATGATCAAGATGATCATGATGATCAAGATGATGATGATGATGACGATGATGTTGACGCAGACCTTGATGTACCTATACTTGAGAAGGCACACGAGCCCCTATATGAAGGCTCCCAAACAACTCTTCTTGCTACTATATTGTTGTTGGTGAACTTGAAGGTTATGAATGGTTTATCCAATGTAGAAATGACACGTATGTTAAGGTATGTCATCTTTTTTCATTATTTTAGTCATAATTCCCTTACAATTAACATTGGGTGAATCATGTAGCAATTAATATTCTTTAAATTAACAAATTATATTTTTGGTTGTAGGTTGATAGGTGAGTGTTTGTTACCACCATCAAACATTCTACCTCGCTCATATTGAGAATTATCTGCCATTATGAAAGATATTGGAATGGAGTATCAAATAATACATGCATGTCTGAACGATCATATTATATATCATAAACAACATGAATTTGCAACAGAATGCCCTATTTTTCATATTAGTAGATATCAATCAGATTGAATAACAAAAAAGGTGCCTCGCAAGGTTCTTTGATTTATTCCCATTATTCAACGTCTACAATGATTATTTAGGTGCAATAGCTTGGCACAATTTATGGATTACCATGCATGCAATAGAAGTCAAGATGACATTATGTGAATGCCTGAGGATGGTTTGACATTTAAGGAAATAAAGGAAAAATGGCCATACTTTAAAGAAGAACCTCGTAATCTCAAGCTTTCATTGGCAGTAGACAGTGTCAATCCGTTTGGAGAGATGAGATCTACTTACTCGGTGCAGCCTATTTTTGTTATCAACAATAACATTCCTCCTTGGTTGTCCATAAAGAGGGAGCACATCATGTTGGCACTGATTGTTCCAGGTATTTTTTGATTTAATAGTCATCTAAATTAATTTATTATAAATAATCTATCAAAATGGTCATAATAATTATGTAATGTTTTTGTTCATTCAACTAGGTAAGTACCAAGTTAAAGATATCAATGTACATATTGAGCCCCTTATCGATGAGTTGATGGTGTTATGGAATGGGGTCACTATGTATGACATCTCTAGACCAATAGGACAAAGACAATTTTAATTCCATGCAATGCTTGTATGGACAATACATGATGCCCCTGGGCTAACACATTTTTGTGGTATGTTCTCTTCTTAACACCTCTTTTTTGGTATGTTATAGTGCTAACACAAAGTTAACATATTTAATCCAATTATACATGATCTTTTAGGTCTTCAGACAAAGGGAAAATTTGCATGTCCAGTTTGTGGTCCAAAGATGAATTCTCGTCATTCAAAAAGTTTAAGAAAGCAGGTGTTCGATGAGAATAAACACTTTCTCCACAGAAATCATAAGTACCAAATTACCAAAAAACATATTTTCAATGGGAAAGAAGAGACTACATCAAAGCCACAGAGAATGACACCTCGCCTATGGAAGTCGACATACAATAAAATAAATCATCGAGGTAATGTCATTCCATCTGATGGTTTTTGTTTCAAATTTATATTTTGATATTGTGTTTTGTTTACTGATGATGTAATTGATGCTTGTGAAGATCATCAAGGCATCAATGAACAACTTCCAAAAGGACTAAAAAGTTATCCTACGCAATTTAGTAGGTTGCCGTACTATGAGCAACTCCTAATCGTGCATTGTTTTGATCCTATGCATATTGGAAAGAATGTAACAGAGACATTATCTTGGATGGAAGACATGACAAAGACAAAATTGTCAAAATTTGTAGTGACATTGAAGAATCCAACCATGCAATGAAAAATGTCATTCGATCAAATAACAATGGAGACTAGATTGATACAAATGCCCTTAGTTGGTTATTGTCGAAGCAGCAGAGCAATGCTATAAAAGAAGTCAAAAAAAATGTGATTTCCCACAGAATTTGCTGCGAACATAAATGATCTCATATCAAAGAAAAGTGAATTTGGGCTAGTGATGAAAACACATGATTGACATACATTTATTAAGGTAATTCAGGTTATTTTGTATTCACTATATATTTGTATACTGCATGTAGTTTTCATTGCATTCTTTTATAAAATATTGGCAAGATCATTTTACAAATATTGCAGTACGTTCTACCTCTATCTCTCCCACACCACTTCGCCAATAGTGTCAAACAAGTTATATATGATCTTGGAAAATACATGAGGTGGTTGTCATCTAAATAAATCAATAAAGAAGATATAAAATATTGGAAGAAAAAATTCCTCTTCTTATGTGTGAAATGAAAAAGTGTCTACCTTCAACTTTTTTCAATGCACAAGAACACTACCTCATACATCAAGTTGAGGAGATTGAATTGTGTGGACCTGTACCAACTAGGTCAATGTGGATGGTTGAGAGGCACTTAAAATTTTTGAAAGGCTTGGTTCGACAAAGAGCACATCCTGAGCGTTCTATGGTGGAGGGATATATGGTATACCAGACCATGGTGTACATTAGTGAATATCTTCCTAAGTTTGCAGCAAAGATCCATGTAGATCATATTTGAGATCCCAACTCCATTAACAAATTTGAAGGGGAGTACTTGATGGGTAAAGGTAGATTGAGGAAAGTGAGAGGTAAATCTAAGATGTTATTGTAGTTAATTAATTCTTATAAATCTTCAATATAAGTTATTTATAATTGATGTATTTTTTTTCATACAGCTAGTCAAGAGTGGGATGCAATACATTTGTATATTGCAAACAATCTTGATTCGAAGGCGGTATGGATTGAACGATGTCAAAAAAATGGTTTCTCATTAACATGGGAAGGTGTTGCTTCATTGGTTAGAGAAGCTCATCATAATGGAGATTCCAATGTTACGCCAATGGTAATTGATCTAGCATATGGTTTAAGAGGTAGAGAGGTATGTATAAATTTATTAATGATCATGACTCATATGTTTCATATCAACTCATGATGAAAATAATTTACACACACTTGAAAAATTGTAGGTCAAGAACCACAAAGCTATGTACTATCATGGCCACAAATTTTGCATAAAAAAGTTGGATGACACAAAGAAAACTTGTGATTCTAGGATAACTGCAGTTTTTGAGGTCACCAATATATCATCTAGAAATGACATACATCCTCAACAATCTCAAAATTGATACTATGGCATCTTGGATGATATAATTATGTGCCCAAGATTCCTAGTCTTCAAGGCCTTTCTCCCAAACCTACCAATTCAAATCGTCGCATTTATTTTAAACCAAAAGTTAGTATTGGTCACTTTTTTTACCTTTACACCAGTAGAATCGATGAGAATGCTATGCATTCGATGTCAATTTCGATGAAGTTTGGTGGAACGTTGGTCTCAATTTCGAAGACCACACCGACCAAAGTTTGTCTTATTCTTCCAATTCCAAGGGATTGATTCAGTCGATAATTTGACCACTTGTAGGGTTGAATTTTGATAATGATTTGCCTTGTAGAATAATTGATGAAAAAATATCGACCACAATTTTAGTCATCTGTTTGACCAATTGGTGTAGAAAATTTGACTAATTCTTGTTGAAAAATAGGGTAAAATTTACTAGTGTACCTAAAAATATAAATTGTAATTATTTTGAGCTGACCCTATTGTAAAAAAATTGAAAAAATAATAATTCTAAGGGCGGTCGACCTTAATGGCTAAATTTTTGGAACCTTCTCAGGCAGTGGAAAATTGCCTATATAAGGAAGGCCCATAGTGTTTTCTAGGGCAGTTCAGAGTAGTTCTGGATAATAATTTGAGGATTTATCCTATAGAATATTGTAAGGAAAATGCCCATGTTGCTTTGCATATTGTAATTTTGAAATTTGTAATTCCACACTTGTGGAGATAATAAGAAGCCCATTTTTTGTTCTTGCAAATTATTTTTGTTTCTTTGTTTATGTTATGTGTTTATGGTATTAAGGGGCACACCCTTCATCAAGTGGTATCAGAGCAAGAGTTCCTGAGTGTGTAGATAGATCATTGACTATGAGGTATTTTGCACCAGGATCATGGTTTAGGGTTTCAACAATAAAGCACAAAAATGTCTCCATGAAGAGAGTGTGGCGGAAGAGCTGGTGGTGTGACACCTAAGGTTAGAGCCCTCCAAAAACAAGTGTGAGTATTGCAAGAAGAGATACATAGATGAATGAATCTTACAATCAGAGATAAAAGCAAGGATGAAGCTGAAGAAGAAGGAAATTTTGATCAGGAAGGAGAAGGCAAAATTATGAACCAAGAGGAAGAAGAGATTTTTTAGCTCATTTTCAAGATCGAGAAAAGACCTAAGATTGAGGTTCTTACATTTTCAAAAAATCTTAACCTAGAGGAGTTGATCAAATGGATAAATGAATTAGAAGAATATTTTGAGTATGAAGATATCGAGGATCCTGATCAGGTCAAGTTTGTGAAGGGCAGAATCAAGGGTCATGCTAAGATATGGTGGGAGGAGATTCAATTGGAGTGAAATAGAAGAGGAAAGGAGAAAATCACAAGATGGAATCAGATGGTGGATAAATTGAAGCGACGGTTCATTCCTGTTAATTATGAGCTTGATCTACTAAAGAAAATGCAAGGTTTGAAGAAAGCAAGGAGATCTATTTAGGTGTATACAGAGGAGTTCTATCGAATCCTCATCAGAACAGGCCATGCAAAAGCTGATAAGGAGAAATTTGTCCCTTACCTTAATGGGTTGAGGTTGAGCATTTAGGAGGAGTTGAATTTGGTTCAAATGAACAATATTGAAGAGGCATACCAATTTTCCCTAAAAAGTAGAGGAAAAGCTGAATAAGAAGTTTGAGAGATGACAAAGTGGAAGAGGTCATGGTGGAAGATCCAATGGACGGTCTTATGGAGACATAAATGAAGATTAGAAAAAGAAGGGTGAGGCCAGTAGCAGTCAAAATCATAGGACAAAAAATTTCAATCATTTTCATGATCAAAATAATAGAGATTAGAGAGGAAGAGGAAGAGGACAAGGATCCAGAAGGGCGGGCATCTATGGAACATGTTTTCACTATGGAGAAGAAGGTCATAGGGCATATGAATATCCTCAAAGCCAAGGAAGGACAGATAGGATAATTAGAGGCAAGGCAAGGGTTGCACATGTAGATGAAGATGCCAAATCATCACATTCTGAAGATGCTAAAAGAAGAGAAACACTCATTAACAAAAGAGTCCTACTAAGTGGTGAGAATGAACTTGAACAAAGGAGGTGCTTGTTCCACACTAGATGCAAGTGTGAAGATAAGTGTTGTGATGTGATTATTGAGAGTGGAAGAAATGATAATTGGTGTCAAAAGAGATGGTCACAAAGTTAAAGCTCAAGAGGCAAAAACACCCACATTCATACCAGATTGCCTGGGAGCAGGATGACCACAAGGTCATGGTCAATGAACAGTGCCTAGTAAAGTTCAAGATTGGAGGATACCATGATGAGATACTATTTGATATCATACCTATGGATGCATGTCATATGTTTTTGGGTAGGCCGTGAAAGTTTTACATACATGTTTAGATATAAAGTTGTTGACAAACAACTTAATATTATTTTTATACTATAATATTGTTAGTGTGGTTTGTTACAGTGTTATAGGATAATACTTATTATTAGTTATACAAGAGATTATATGTAAGTAATTTGTTAGAAAAGCTCATATAATTAGGGAGTGGTTCCTATAATGTAGGATATTAAACTCCTATATAAGTGTTATATATTTGAATGAAAAATAGGAAGAACATCATTATCTTGTATACTATTATTGTAGCTTTTATTTGTCTCTACCCATATTTCAATTATGTATCAAAACATGTATTTGAGCACTTATTCATTGACATGTCATGATTTGGTGTAGCTAAATTAGAATTGGCATCAAGTTTAGAATCCACATTAAGTGTTGTCTCATCCAATAAATCAAGATCTATTACAAAAAATCATCTTAAGTTGAGTGGATAAATCAAAACAGTTTATAACTGTAATAGTCACAAGAGACAAGATGTTGTCAAGAAGATAAAGGTTCCATCAACAAAAGAGTATCCAAATATTTCGCAAGTCATGAATTGGCATAGAATAAAAAATGAATGAGGCATGAACTTATAGATGACAAGGGTCACTATTGAAGAGAGGGTGAAATGGGCTATGAACTAGCTTGAATATGTTGATCTATTTTTCTTATTGCTACAAATAAGGTTGATATATTCAAGATCTCTAGCTATCCAAATGTTTGAGCAACACTTAAGATTGTGGAGGTATCATACCACTAATGGAAAGGCCAAAAATCCTTGTAGTTGTAGCTAAAATGTGTTTTTTCTATTTGAATGATCTCAAATGCTCGAGCCATCAATGGATATTGTTTTAATCTATAAATATCCCACATAAAGTAACAGATTCAATGTTGCACTTGTAAATAAATTGTTGATTAGAAGGGCTATTCTTCATTATTATTTGCAATGTTTTAGTTGATGCCTAAAGTGACAAGGTTGATTCATGTTCCAAAAATTTTGCATCTTAGAGTTATTTGTATGTTGAAGTTATAGTTGGTGAGACTTTACTTGAGCACACGTCATTTATAGCCCTTGATTTTGATGCAATTCTAATGATATTGAAAAATGGATATTACATAGTTACTAAGAAGAATACCTTTATTAATTGGGAGGATATTTTGGGGCTATTGAAGCTATGGAAAAGGATTTGAAAGAATTTTCATTTAAAATATAGGAGTAGAGTTGGAAGATTTTGAAGTTATTGGTAGAACCGAGACAATGTTATAGGGAGTTTTTCAAAAAATAATTAGAAAGGGAATTTCTTGAAGAACCATAATTTTGAAGTACTAAGAGCATTGATAATTTAAATGGTATAGTTGTTGTTCTATAACTTGGAAGTTCTAGTGGAATGAATTTAGGAAGAGTAGTACCACTTGAGAATCATTTCCTCAATATAGAAGAAGTGTCTACATTTGAGACTATGGACCAAATTTTATAGTATTGGGCGATTATTATTTATATAATTTTTACTATACTTTATTTCTTATTAGTTATTTTGTGTATGTCTATCCAAATCCAAAGAAATAAATTTTTTATCTCAATGGTAATCATATCAGCGGTAGTCGACATTGTTTGTAAGAAGTTCACATCAAGGAGGGGATATATTATTTGCTCATAATTGACAAAATGACGCTCAAAATTAAAATTCTCTAAGAAAATAGAAAATAAATTGGAGGATAGAGGCACAAAAGGTTGGAGGAAACTCAATCACCTCTCATCAATCAGTAGCAATAGGGCCATGAAATTGCATTAGTGATAAAACTATTTGTGCCAAAATGATTAAATCCAAAATTGGTTTCCAGGTGGCACCAACGATTGTCTTATATCATTTGTGATCAAAGTGGAAATGATCTAAAATGGTAGCTTTCATGCATGACAACAAGGCCTTGGTATTCAAAAAAATTATATTGTGGAAGGATGTGCATGTCCCTATCATATTTCTTAGTTGTTTGTGAGTGGATGTGTTTTTCCCCATTCATAATATGGCATCATTGATTGGAAGGGTTTGTCTCCAATCACAAGTGTTGGTGGTTATGATTAGATGTGTGTGTTCCTAATCATAATTGTTGTGATAAGATCTATATTTCCTTATTCATGTAACATGAAAAATAGGGTTCACTAGCTTGTATGGGAAAACTAGGAAACTTAGGCCTATTTTCCAATCAATATATTAAGGAGGAAAACAAACCACTAGGCTTAAGAAAGACTCAAGTGTTGAGTAGGTGTAAGGGTTCTTCTTCGCTATATGGATTTTTAATTGTGTAAGAGGAGTGAAGAAATGCAAGGTAGAATGCAAGAGGGGATTTTTTGATGTATAAATGAAATAATAGATTGAAATACCAAATTTCAGAACTAGATCTAAGAAGCCAACAGACTTACCTACACATAAAATCTTAGCCCAAAATATCTATCAGGGATGGCTTAGATTATAGGGGGTGGTTGGACTTACCTCTTCTTGTTGTAGTCACCCTTAATGTGCCAAAAAGTGATAAGGAAGCCAAGGATCTTAAGTATACTATCAACTCTTTTTATAACTGAATCCAAACTTTGTCACATGTCACCTATAGATGAAAAACAAGAAGAATGATGGGAGAAAGGGTTTTACCTTAGTCAAACCCTTGTTTAGTAATTAACATTGAAATCAAATTGAAATTGAATAAAAGGAAATGAAGAATTTTGTGAGTAGATGAGGCTTGCTAAGTGTCTTATACCTTGATGATGCAAGTGCTTCTTGAAATTAAATCACAAATGTTGATGCAATAGTACGACTTCACGAAAGACCCAAAATAAAAATATAAAAGACATGTTTCCATAATGATTGCTGGGATTTCCACCATGAAGAGATGAATTATTGTTTTCTTGGTTATCTCCTTGTGTCCTTGTGTGTGAGTGTGTGCACGTGTGATTTTCATGGATCTCCAAAAATGGGAGAGGTAGTATTTCTTTTATACCTCTCTGGGCCATCTCGAGGCATAAAACTCAAAGGAGGCCAACAAGAATTTGAAATCTTTCCCAAAACTAAAATACCAACCTCCAATTCAAATTTGGGCCAAATTTAGCATGTAAGGGATGCCTCTCAATGTAGGGGTGACTTGGGTCACTCCATACATCCTGAGTTTCCATTTATGGGGCAAAAAAGGCTCAAATTTTATTTGGGGGTCAATTTTGATATGAGGATTCCAAAAATGTGTGTCAAATTGGGGTGTGATAAATAAAAGTGTGAAATAGACCACACATGATAATAAGGCCTCAATACACAAGATACAATATTTGAATAAAATAATTAAAGGTGTTGCACCTATAATTAAGGGCCCTCATTAATTAAATAGAGGGAAAGGACTTATATTCAATGAAAAAGTCCTATAATATATAGAATCATAAATACACACTAAAATGGGCACTACATAAGCATGGAATTGGACACACTTTTAAGAAATGAGTATAATTTATGACACTACTTCATAACCTTGACCTTGGATAGATATGTTTGTCCCTATCCAATTTTGATGTAAGACTTGGATAGATGTGTTGTTCCCTATCCTTGGTTCCATGAGTAGATGTGTTTGTCCCTATCCTTATATGAAAGTAAAATAAGCATACTGAGGCTAGTTCCACTATTTCTTGACATGAGTAGATGTTTGTCCCTACTCTTACCTTATTTTTTGTGATCTATTGAATTTGGTCATTCAAGTATTGTGGTGTACTTTCTCCTCATGTTCAGACTGAGGAGGTGTATTGGGAATTAGTTTTCACATAGATGTTTAGGTTAGCTATAAATTTGTTGACAATCAACTTAATGTAAGATATAAAATATGGTTGAATAGGGTTTAGAATAATTCACATGAAAGAGACCCTAAAACCATATTTTACATCATACATATGAATTCTAAGGGGATGGAATGTAAATATAGAAATGCTAATATTGAAATGAAGAAATAAAAGTACTTACCTTTGAAAAAGAACCTGTCGAAAACCCTATCAAACAGTTTCAGAAACTGTTGATGTCGTATGCCCAAATTGAAACTGTGAGATCTACAAAACCCAGAAATATTTTTTTTTTCTAATCCAGGTCATCCTTGACCTCAGGATCAGGGTAAGATCTTACCCCCCACTGAAATTCATCCTTGACCCGAAACTACTCCAACAGAAATTCTATTCACGGATCCTAGAAGTTCATTGAAAAGGGTATCCAAATCTGCACTGATATTCACTTTCCTACGCCTGTACCTACAAGAAAAATGTTTTTTTTTGTTTGGATGAGGGGTTTTCCTTGGTCAAACCCTTTGTTGGAATTAACCTTAAAAATATAATTGATAGAGAGAATGCTAGCAAGTAATAGAAGTAGATCTAACAATGAAGCTTTGATATTTGATAGATATGCAATTGTATTTTAAATGTAAACAAGTATATTGATATGAAAGCTTGGATTCAACAATGTAAATCAAAACCTCCATGATTTTATGCTTGGAATCCACCTTGAAAGGAAAATGAATGGATCTTGAAGATGAACAAAGGATCTTGAAGGAAGATCACACCACCATGATGGATAGATCTAGGGTTTGAATGATGAATCTTAAATGCTTGAACCAAATCCCTTCAAAGGCTTGAATGCTTGAATCCTTGACCTTTAATGGCTAACTTGAATGCTTAAATGGATGATTGCTTGAATTCTTGCTCACTTGATTTTCTTGAGAGAAAACTTGATGGATTGTGGATAAACTTGATTGAGACATTATGAAAAGAGATCATGACAAGAGATTATGAAGATGAGATGGAGAAAATGAGAGAGGAAGGATTCCTTTTATAGTGATCTAGGGCACAAACACCTAGAGAGGCTAACATATGAGAAATAAATTCCCATTGGGCCCATACCCCTAGGAATGGGCCTACATTAAATATAATTTAAGAGTTTACTATTTCGAAGACCAAAATTGCCGACCTAGAAGCGGGAAAATAAACTTTTGAGTTTCCCCCCGCATCTGGCAAACTTTCTGATGAAAAGGGGGACTTGGGTCAAGGTCGAGGTTGACTTTGAGCTAGGTCAATGTTGAGGTCAAATTTGACCTAGGAAAAGGTCAAGGTCAAGGTCAACCTTGACCCAATAGTTTAGGACCCCTAGAAAATGTGCCAGGTGAGGAAAACAGTGCCCGGGGAGGCCTAAACAAAGCCCTAAATAGGCACAGAAGATGGGAAGGGGACAAAAAATAGAGGAAAACATGATGATGGCCCAAAAAACCCCCTAAGGAGCACTAAACCTTCTTAACATGGAAGTGCTTCTATTTTAAGATGATACATTAAGCTCCCACTTTAGCGGGAGTATGGAAATCGAACATTCTCACAGTAGAGTAGAAGAAAGATTCCAGTGGATTCACAACGAGGTAGAATATCACCTATTCAAGGACATAAGCCCAAAATCCAAGGATTCTAACTCAAAATACACACACAAGGGTGCAAAATAAAATAAAAACAATAAAGACAAAGCTAAAAGACACAAATAGAGGGGTTAGTATAAAAAAAAACCCAAATCAACTAGTAAAGGAAACCTTACTAAGAAATGCTTCCTATACTAATATCATATTTGGAAAGCTATCATAAGAGCATAAATGATTACATAAGAAAGACAAGAGCAAGACTATCAATAACATAACTTCATTATCCAGTCCTACTAGCATGAAAGCAAAAAGAGAGAAAGGGAAAAGAGTGATTACCTCGCCTAGTAAGATGCCCACCTTACTATGAATCACCAAGGAGGGAGATCCCAATAGGTGGCCAACCTGATACTTCACCCAAAAATTGTGCTTTGTAGTTTTAGTGCATCTTCTAATGGCTTCTGGAATACCCATAGATCCACCTTCTTGTATCACCATGGAATATAAAATGTGTGTCTCCTCAGGATTTAGCAACTTATGTGCATTACCTTTGAAAGATTTAGCATATTGAAATTTGAAAAATGTGTGCCTCTTCAGGATTTAGAAACTTATGTGTGTTACCTTCAGAAGATTTAGCATATTGAAAATTGAAAAATGCATGTCTCTTCAAGATTTAGCAACTTCTGTGTTACCTTTAGAGGATTTAGCATATAAATGAAAAAATATAGTACAAGGGAGGCCCTATATATGCCCCCCTCCTTATCATGGCTGTATACTAGACATGATAAGGAAGAGAAGGAGGATACCTACTTCACAACGTAAGGAGATATCATGTTTAACAACAATGTACACTATATTCTTAGCAAAGGGTATTGACCCTTACATCCAAGAGCATAGATAATTGTGAAAAGGATATGTCACTCATGGAAAAAGTATCATCAAAGAAAGAGATCCTATCAACAAGACCCCCACCATAGAAGAGTTCTTTTAGATAAAATATCATATTTCAAAGAGAAAAAAAGATTCAATCATCTAGCCCCCTGTAATCAAGAGGAAGAGGAACCTTTGATCAAAAGAATCAAACTCTAACCCTGTAGCCAGGGAAAGAATTTATGAAGAACATAATTTGCAGAATAAAGAAGAGGTGATGACCTAAGACAACAACCTCTCACATAAAATGGTATCCATAGCTAAAACCTTAGTAAATATAGTGAAATAATGTTGCAAGATAAAAAAATGCCACTAAGATAAGGAAAGCAGATCCCTAGACAAAGAGAAAGAAGGAAGAACATTGCCCCCTAGGGATAAAAGAAAGGGATACCTTTGCAAAAAAAATGTCTTTAGAAAATATATCTTCAAAAGAGAACTATGGATGATTATGAACATAATACAAAACCATAGAGAGGAAAGATAGTGATGAAGGGTGCTCCCCTTAATACCACAAAAAAATAATAGAAATAGAGAAATAACAACAATATGCAAGAACAGAAAATGGGCTTCTTATTATCTCCACAAATGTGGAATTACAAACTTTCAGAATTACAATATGCAAAGCCACATGGGCATTTCCCTTACAATATTCTATAGGACAAAGCCTTGAATTATTACCTAGATCTACTACCCATAACCACTTTGAACTGCCTAAGACAACACTACAACCTTCCTTATATAGGCAATTTTCCACTTCTTGGGAAGGTTCCAGAATTTTAGCCAACAAGGCTTACCAAACTTAGAATTATTTTATTTTACAATTTATTACATCAAAGTTGTCTCAAAATAACTTTTGAAACCCAAACATAAATTTTGAAGGAAAATCATTTTCTACCATTTCGAGTGGCCCAACTTCCAGAGACCATAAGTCATCACCTGTTGACCCGATTGACTATTATGACCCCATTTTAGAAAGGGCATGAAGCGCTCTACAAAGCCTTAAATAAAATAGCCGAAGCTTTGACCTCATCCAGGGCCTCTAAAGCCTTCAAAAATGAGTGCAAAGTTTTTGTACCCTATTTCCAATATCAAAAATCTTCAATATCTATAAAGCTAGACTTGATTTGTCAATGAAACTTTACTGGTAGGCTGATATGACCAAAATGAAGCTCCACGAAAGAAATCAGAACATTCTAAAATCAGATGACCAACTTACTAAAAATAGAAAGTTTCCATAAATAGGAACTCTGCACAAGATAGCCCTTATTGAATACAAAAACAAAAATATTTTTGGGTGATGCAAGATTGCTCTTACACCCGGGATGGTCCTGCATCAGAGACCCGGGGTAATTTGAGAAGTGACCCTGTCACGACTCAGGTGTGAAGAGGGAAACAAATACGGTTAACCTCCTCCTTTGTTAGACATGATGAATCTTCAATAGGTCTTCTTTTCCATTTGACCAAATATTCTTCATATGTCATGTTCCTTGTGCTTCTACCAACATAACTATTCAGTATATCCTTAATCTATTCGGTAGCTGAAATAGTTGCTAGAATACTCCACTATGTTGTTGTGATCTCATCTTCAACACCTCCTTCATGATACTCTATCAAATCTGAAATGTTAAATCATGGTGAAATATTCAGCTCAGTAGGCAATTCTACTTCATAGGCATTTCTTGAATCATGCTTCTTTAGTATCTTACATGGCCCAAATTTCTTCAGTTTCAACTTGTTATATGTACCAACTGAAAATCTCTCCTTCTGCAAATGAACCATGACTTCATTCCCAACTTGAAATTCCTTATGCCTTCTTTTCTCATCTTCCGTAGCCTTATACTGCACATTCATCTTGGTAATGTGCTTCCTCACCTCCTCATGGAAGTTCTTCAAATGTTCTGCAAAATCCTCAGCTTCAGCACTACTTATTTCTCCTTTATCTATCTTCCTCAACTCAGATGCATTTCTGGGACTACTCCCATATACAATCTATGTTAATATGATTTAGAATAATAGAGAGGGGGGGTGAATCAGTTGTTCTCAGGTCCTGATGTATAAAACAATCTCAAAAACTTATCCTTAAATCAGATCCAAAACCAAAACAAACTCGGTCATCATTGATTCAATAATAGAAACATCTAACAATGCAGTCCACTACCCAGATGTAACTTAACTTGCAAAACATAGTAATGTTCAAACCAAAACATTCACACAAGTATTAACAACAAGATTTATAGTGGAAACCCAATTTGGGAAAAACCACTTTGTAACATGCTACTATTATTTTCACTCTTCTGAAGTGACCTCGGTAAAAAGCCAACCCTGTCAAAGGTTACAATACACACTATCAGGTGTGACCCAGTTAAAGGATTTCAATCACCCTGTTAAAAGTGAGCCTAGTCATAGGACTTACATACACTCCATTAGAATGCAACCTTGTTCAAAGGATTTAACATATGACTATTAGGTCAACCTCTATTAAAAGGATTTTGACTGTTACAATGGTTAGAAAGTAGTAGCAGTATTATCTAAAAAATATACAACTCACTTTGCAAATATCAGATCTGATTCCATACACTAATGCTGGTTTACTAACTTTGAAAATTTTCCATTTCCATCTCTGATCTGCTCAGAACTTTTATTCAAGCAATCACCACAATTCTCCTTCAACCTTTTCTGCTTATTTAGTCAATAAAACTTTCCTCTTCCAGCATTCTCTATTCTTCATGTACACACATATCTAAATGCTCAGGTTCCCTTATATTTTTCTCAATTAGGTTAACTCATATTTTGCCACTCAATCTCAATCGTAGATCTTAGGGTTAGGTTAGATTCATTGAATCTACCCGCTTTATGTTCTTCAGCTCCTTTTCTAGAATTATCTCAAATCTCTTAAAGATTTACAATAAAATGTTTTATAGTGCATTTAATGCTTCCAAACAATCAATAAATAAAGTCAACACATTTTACATAATCCAAGAATTCAACAATATCAGCTCCAAAATTAAATTCTCTTGAAATATAAAATTGTTGATGCTCGGTCAATAATGTGATTGTTCACTTGGTCTTCATGTAGAAAGCTTGGTCATTACTAAAATTGTTTCCTCAGCTTACACTGTCTTCCTCGACAATTTACTGATGCTCAGTCGACACTATAATTTTTCTTGACATATACTAACTCGGTTGACACTAACATTATTCGGCTTAAACATGATTTTTCCATTCTTTGCTCGGTTAAGCCTACCAGTTTAGTCTTCAGTCTTACTAAGATAAACAATACATTATCTCATCATTGTGTAACATAGTCAAGTACACTTTGTTGTATCAAGATAACTCAACCTTTCCCTAGGTGCTATTGTTACCAACCTTGCTTAGCCCCTTAGCAACACTCAAATAGATATAGTACTTTCCTAAGTAGCAACAGTCTTACCAATTAAGTTTTGACATCAATGACAATACAACAATTGTTTCAATTGCAGTTTCCAACAATCTAGAATGGTGATTTACTAGTGCTCCTATTGACATAATTATTGTATGCAAATTTTGCATGTGGTAAAATCAAATCCCATCCTTTTGGCTTATCTCCAACCAAACATCTCAGCAAATTTCCCAAACTCCTATTCACCACCTCTGTCTGTCCATCAGTCTATGGATGATGTGATGAACTGAACTTCAAATATGTCTTCAACTTTTTCCACAATGTATGCCAGAAATATCCAATGAGCTTAGTGTCCCTATCTAAAACTATACTCTTTGGAAAACCATGTAGTCTCACTACTTCTCTGAAAAACAATTCTGCTACATGAACAACATCATTAGTCTTCTTATAGGGAATAAAATGTGCCATCTTTGAAAATCTATCAACTACCACAAAAATTGAATCATGTCTCCGTTGTGTCCTTGGTAAACCAAGAACAAAGTCCATACTAATATCCTCCCAAGGCTTCTCTGGTATAGGTAATGGCTGATACAACCTAGTATTCTGCTTCACTCCTTTCACCATCTGACATACTCTGCAACTCTATACAAACTTCTTGACATCTTGCTGCAACTGTGGCCAATAATAATTCCCACTAACCAAAGCAAGGTTTTTATCATGACCAAAATGTCCAGCCAATCCTTTGCTATGATTCTCCTTGATTAGATTCTCCCTCATAGAACTTCTTGGAATGCATAACTGACTCCCTCTGAATAGCATATCATCCTGAATGATGAAATCCAGCCAGTTCATTCTGTCTAGAGTAATAGGTTCTTTACAAGCTTTCCAAGCTTCACCAAAATCAAGATCCTCTAGATACAAATTCTCGAGTTCCTTGAACCCAACCACCTCAATCTACATCTCTGTCAGTAATAGTTGCCTTCTGCTAAGTGCATTTGCAACCCTGTTAGACTTTCCACTTCCATGTTTTAAAACAAATGTATAACTCTGCAAAAACTCAACCCATTTCAAATGCCTTTGATTCAACTTTCCTTGACTATTCAAATATTGCAAAGCTTGATGATCAGTATACAAAACAAACTCCTTAGGAAGAATATAATTTCTCCACTTCTTCAATGCCTGAACTATAGCATAAAATTTCTGATCATAAACATAATATTTTCTCTTGGCATCATTCAACTTCTCACTGAAATAAGCAATAGGTTTACCTTCTTGGCTCATAACAGCTCCTATTGTAGTACCACTAGCATAACAATCTACTTGAAACACCTTATTAAAATTTGGAAGTGCTAAAATAGGTTGTTCTATAACTTTCTATTTCAATAGTTTAAAACTCTTATCTACCCCATTAGTCCACTTGAACTTTTTTCTATCCCCTCTCATTGTTTCATTTAAGGGTCCACAAATACTGCTAAATTTTTTGATAAATTTTTTGTAAAAGTAGCCAAACCATGAAAAGATCTTACCTCAGTAGCACTCCTTGGAGTAGGCCATTCAAGGATAGCCTGTACTTTCTCTGGGTCCATTTTTAGACCTTCTGCTGAAACTAAAAACCTCAAATACACTAACTCTTTTAGAAAACTGTACTTCTTCAAATTAATCAACAATTTTGTTGGATACAATTGTCTGAAGGAGATTGTTGGTTTAATTGTGTGTTGTCTTTGATGTCACACAAATTTCATATCATTTATCATGCTCAGTCGGTCAGCAAAGTAGTTCTCAGTGTTTACCGAGCTTAGTCAGTCAGCAAAGCAGTTCTCAGTGTTTACCGAGCTCAGTCGGTCAGCAAAGTAGTTCTGTGTGTCTACTGAGCTCAGTTGGTCAGTAGGCAATTTTTAGTGTCTACCGAGATCTCTCGGTCTCCAAAGGATGTTGTAGAATTCGCAGTGTTTACCGAGTTCACTCGGTAACTGAAGGAAATCTTTTCAGGATTAGTGTTTACCGAGCAAGGTCGGCCCAGTAAAGAATTTTTTTTGTTTATTCCAACTGACTGTTATAATGATTAGTAATGTTTGTAATGATTATTAGTGCCAACTTGACAATCTGAATGGATAATCCAAATGGTATATAGAGAAGGTCAAGTTGTGAATTAAAAGTGTGCAAGTGGAAAAGAAGAAAAGTGTGAGCAAATTTTTAAGGATGATTAGATATCCTTGAGGAGCAGCAGAGATATATTTGATCAAGAAGGATCTAGTAAAGCAGAATAGAGATCTGTAATCAGCAATTCAGTTGCATCATTATTCAGGTCACTTCATTGTTACTTTCTTACCATTGTAGCAGTGATTTCAAAATCTCTTAACAGAGTTGGTTTAACAACCATTTTGTAAATCCTCTAACAAGGTGACAGTTTTATTGAATTGTTTCAAAGACCTCTTACAAGGCCACTCCTAACGGGGTGATTAAATCCTCTAACAAGGTCACACCTAACAGTGTGTTCTATAACCTTTAACTGGGTTGGCTCCTAACAAGGCTCACTTCAGAAGAGTGAAAAATCGTAACTAGTTACATTGGTGGTTTTTCCCATATTGGGTTTCCACGTTAAATCTGACGTCTCTTGTGTTCATGTTATTTTCTTTATGCATGCATGTTAATCATTGATGAATACTTAAGAATAGTTATAATTAATACTTACTGCAATAACCAAGTTTCAGCATTTCTCTATATGTTTACCAAGTAACAACAACAAATGATTTATTAAGACATCTAAGGGATCTGTGGTAATATTTTTGTGGTTAACTAATTCACCCCCCCTCTCAATTACTCCATCTATATTTCCAACAATTGGTATCAGAGCTTTTGGTGCTTGCAGGAAGGGTTTCAAGGACCTAAGCTAAAGATCAGGATGTCTTACAAGAGAGAAATTCCAAGGCTTAACAAAGATAACTTTTCAGCATGTCAAGGTCTCATGAGACTTCATCTGGCTTCCATTGGTGATTCAGGATGCAAATATATTGATCAAGAATATACAGCTCCTACTGGCACATTAACTATTGAAGACATTGCAGAGAAAAAGAACCATAACACCATGATGATGGACATTGCATCAACTCTCAGCTATGAAGAATTTGATGAGATCAAAGACTGCACAACTACTTATGCAATGTGGACCAAGCTAAAGAAAATTTATGGCGGTGATGAAAATGTGAAGAGAGCCAAAGCAGAAAGCCTAAGAGGACAGTTTGATCAGATGAAAATGAGAGAAGATGAAAACATTGCAAAATATATTGAAAGGATTAAGGCAAGTGTTAGTGCAATCAGAGCTTCTGGAGGAAAAATCGATGATGAAACTGTTATAAGTAAGGTTCTCAGAACATTACTTCCTATCTATGCAATAAGAGTATCTGCTATTCAAGAAAGAAGATGTGAAGAAAATCATAATATAACTTTGGATGTTTTAGTGGGAAGATTGACAGCCTTTGAGTTGGATATCTATGAAAACTATGTTCCAACTTCCAAAAATATTGAATCAACATTTGAGGCCAAACTTTCACTTAAGAAGGGCAAGAAAATCCAGTCAGAGAGTGAAGAAGAATCAGAGGAAAGTTCTGATAGTGATCTTGAAGTTATTGAAGCATTACTTGCAAAGAAATATACTAGAGGTAGAGGTAAATATAGAGGTAAAACTCCCTTAATCTATTTTTCATGTGAAGAAATTGGTCATATTGAAGCTAGGTTCCCAAACAAGCAAAGCAAGGATGAGAAGAAAGGTCACTAGTACAATGGCAAGAAGAATTTCAAATCATTCAAGGATAAAGGTAAGAAAACATGTTTTTTGGCTAAGGATTCTGATGATAGTGAAGAAGAAATTGTCTTCATTGCTGTAAAAGATGAATATGATGATGATGAAGATGAGATGGAACTTATCTCTCATATAAGCAAAAATGATACATGGATCATAGACAGTGGATGTTCACATCATATGATTGGTGACAGGACAAAGTTTGAACAACTTGAAGACTATGATGGTGGTAATGTAAGGTTTGGAAACAATGAACCTTGTTGCATAAAAGGAAGAGGATGAATCTTATTAACCAAAGAACTTATATGTGATAATGCATATTGGGTTGAAGGACTAAAGCATAATCTTCTAAGTGTAGCATAGCTAATCAACATTGGATTCAAGGTTGAATTCATGCATGGCAAAGAAAGACTGCTGGATGACAAGGGAAAAATGATTGGATCAGGCAAACAAACCAAAGGTAACTTGTTTTATCTTGATCTTGGTGAATGCTCATGTTTTATTGCTCAAATTGAAGAAAGTTGGTTATGGCACAAAAGGTTATGTCATGTGAATTTTGATAACATGGTGAAAATAAGCAAATTCAAGAAAGTAAGAGGCATTCCTACTTTGAAGAAACCTGATGTTGGTCTATGCAAGAATTGTCAGATTGGAAAAATGGGAAAGACTAGCTTTAAAAGTAAAAACTATCAGTCTGAAGATATTTTGGAAATTGTGCATACTGATTTATGTGGACCTATTGGAATTGAGAGCTATACTGGAGAAAAATTCTTTATTCTCTTTGTTGATGACTACTCTAGAATGATGACTGTTATGTATCTAAGAGAAAAGTCAGAAGCATTTGAGAAATTCAAATGGTATTTGGCAAGAGTAGAAAAGGAAACAGGGAAAAGAATGAAGTGCTTAAGATCAGACAGAGGTGGTGAATTAATCTCCCATGAATTCAATAATTTTTGCATTGAAAGAGGAATCAAAAGACAGGTATCAGCCCCAAGAACTCCTGAGCAGAATGGAATAGCTAAAAGGAGGAACAGATCTATCATGGATTGTGCAAGAACTCTAATGATTGAAAAGAACATTGCTATGAAATACTGGAAGGAAGCTATTAGCACTACAGTTCATATCTTAAACCGAGTACAATTGAAGAAAGACACATTCAAAACTCCTTATGAGTTATGGTATGGCTATAAACCCAATGTAAGTTACCTGAAAGTATTTGGTAGTAAATGTTACATCTTAAAAAAATCTAGAAAAGACAAATTTGATGTGAAAAGTGATGAAGGAATATTCTTGGGATATTCTTGCAAAAGTAAGGCATATAGATGTTTGAATTTGTCTACTCACAAAATCATAGAAAGTGCACATGTGAAAGTTGATGAGTTTGCAGAAAAGACTGAAGAAGAAAGCAAAAAGGAACCAGAGGATTACAGGAGATTTGTTTACATTGAACCTGATACATTACTAGACACATCTGTCAATAAGGAGACTACATCTACCGAGCCCAGTACAGTAACTGAGTCACAAGAAGAAGTTCAAACTGAGTCACAAAGACCCGAGTCTCAGTCTGAAGCTACCAAGCAAATATCTACCGAGCCCAAGCAACTTGAACCTGAAGATGAAATTCAAGAAGATGACAATGTAACTCATTCAAGAGGAAAGGAACCTATGTTGGCCAAATATGTTAGGAGGCATCATACACCAGATCAGATTATTGGAGACAAATCAGATGGTACTATGACAAGAAGTAAACTAAAAGGTACATGTTTACTTGCTGATTTTGAACCTAGAAATGTCAAAGATGCATTGGAAAATGAAAGTTGGATTGAGGCTATGAATGAAGAAATAAAAAAAATAGAGAAGAAAAAAATATGGACTCTTGTACCTAGGCCTAAAGATAAAAATGTAATTGGAACAAAATGGGTATTCAGAAATAAGTTGAATGAAGATGGTCAAGTATCAAGAAACAAAGCTAGATTGGTATGTAAAGGATATTCTCAAGAAGAGGGCATAGATTATGGTGAGACTTTTTCTCCTGTTGCAAGATTAGAAGGTGTAAGAACTCTACTTGCATATGCAACACATAAAGGATTTAAGGTATATCAGATGGATGTAAAATCTACATTTCTCAATGGTATTCTTGATGAAGAAGTCTACATTGAGCAACCTGAAGGTTTTATTGATCCAGACAAAAGGAATATGGTCTGCAAGTTACACAAAGCATTGTATGGTATGAAACAAGCCCCTAGAGCATGGTATGAAAGATTACATAACTATCTTATTCAGATTGGGTTCAAAAGAGCTAATGATAACAGTAGTTTGTACATCAAGGAAGGACCAGATAACAAAATTGTTTTGGCAAAAAAATATTTGTGGATGATACTGTGTTTACAGGTGATGATGATCAGTGCAAAGAATTTTCAGAGCAAATGAACAAAGAATTTGAAATGTCTATGTTTGTTCAAATAAAGTTCTTTGTTGGTCTTCAAATTCAGCAAAGCAAGAATGGTATCTACATTACTTAGTCTAAATGCATCAAGGAAATACTTAAGAAGTTTGGTATGGAAGATGCAAAACCAGTTGGTACCCCCATGTGTACTGGACTGAAGCTTACCAAAGATGATGATTCAAAAGAAGTAGATCAGACCTTATACAGATCAATGATTGGAAAATTATAGTATGTAGTTCATACAAGGCCTAATATTGCCTTAGTAGTTGGTATAGTAGCAAGATTCTCACCAAAACCCAGAGAAAATCATATGATGGCAATCAAAAGAATCTTGAGATACTTGAAAGGAACTGACGATTATGGCTTGTGGTATAAATTTGGAGGCAATCTGGACTTAAAAGTGTTTACTGATGCTGATTGGGCAGGAAACATTGATGACAGAAAGAGTACAAGTGGTGGAGCATTCTTTCTTGGCAAGAGGTTGGTATCTTGGACCAGTAAAAAGCAAAATTGCACATCCCAATCCACAACAGAAGTAGAATATGTTGTTGTAGCAGTAAACTGCTCTAATATTGTTTGGTTTAAATAGTTATTGGAAGGCATGAAGGTTGAGATCAAAGAACCAGTTGTTATATTTTGTGATAATACAAGTGCAATAAATATTCCAAAGAATCCAGTAATGCATTCCAAAACCAAGCACATTGCTATAAAATATCACTTTATCAGAGAATTGGTGTAGCATAAGGAAATCAGATTGGAATATATTCATACAAAAGAACAGATTGTAGATATATTCACCAAGCCACTACCTAAGGATGCATTCTTGTATCTAAGAGGTAAGTTAGGGGTCATTCCCCTATCCGAGGCTCACTAAATAAAGTTTTAGTGATGCATCAACCATAGCATATTGAAGATCAGTCAGTTGATGCAGCTTAGTCAAGGAATCATTGCATATGAATTAGTACTCAAGGTACATTACTATTCACCTGGTATGTGTTGTCTTTGGCATGTGTTGTCAAAGATGGAGAGTTTGCTGTCATATTTCAAGAAATTTCTTAAGATTTCTAAGAGGGAGAGTTTTCTTGGAGAAATTTTCAGTCAAAAAGAGAAGTTTGTTGATAGAGAGAGTTCTCATAGATAAGAATCAAAATGAAGCTAAGGATATGTTCCTTACTCTATGTTTTTTGTGAAATTTCATTGTGCTATGACATGTTGTGTTGCCATCAATGCCAAAGAGGGAGATTGTTGGATACAATTGTCTGAAGGAGATTGTTGGATTAATTGTGTGTTGTCTTTAATGTCACATAAATGTCATATCATTTATCATGCTCAGTTGGTCAACAAAGTAGTTCTCAGTGTTTACCGAGCTCAGTCAGTCAACAAAGTAGTTTTGTGTGTCTACCGAGCTCAGTCGGTCAGCAGGCAATTTTTAGTGTCTACCGAGATCTCTCGGTCTCCAAAGGATGTTGTAGAATTTGCAGTGTTTACTGAGTTCACTCGGTAACTGAAGGAAATCTTTTTAGGATTAGTGTTTACTGAGAAAGGTCAGCCCAATAAAGAATTTTGTTTGTTTATTCCAGCCAACTATTATAATGATTAGTAATGTTTGTAATGATTATTAGTGCCGACTTGACAATCTGAATGGTATATATAGAAGTTCAAGTTGTGAATTAAAAGTGTGCAAGTGGAAAAGAAGAAAAGTGTGAGAGAATTTTGAAGGATGATTAGATATCCTTGAGGAGCAGCAGAGATATATTTGATCAGGAAGGATCTAGTAAAGCAGAACATAGATCTATAATCAAAAATTTAGTTGCATCATTATTCAAGTCACTTCATTGTTACTTTCTTACCATTGTAGCAGTGATTTCAAAATCTCTTAACCGAGTTGGTTTAACAGCCATTTTGTAAATCCTCTAACAAGGTGACAGTTCTATTGAATTCTTTCAAAGACCTCTTATAAGGAAACACCTAATAGGGTGATTAAATCCTCTAACAAGGTCACACCTAACAGTGTGTTTTGTAACCTTTAACCGGGTTGGCTCCTAACAGGGCTCACTTCAGAAGAGTGAAAAATAGTAACTAGTTACATTAGTGGTTTTTCCCATATTGGGTTTCCACGTTAAATTTGGCATCTCTTGTGTTCATGTTATTTTCTTTATGCATGCATGTTAATCACTGATGAATACTTAAGAATAGTTATAATTAATACTCACTGCAATAACCAAGTTTTAGCATTTCTCTGTATGTTTACCGAGTAACAGCAGCAAATGATTTATTAAGACATCTAAGGGATCTGTGGTAATATTTTTGTGGTTAACTAATTCACCCCCTCTCTCAGTTACTCCATCTATATTTCCAACACAATTTATCATCTCTCAACTTTTGAAACACCATATGAATATGCATCATATGTTCCACCAATGTCTTGCTAAAGATCAAAATATCATCTAGGTAAACAATGACAAACTTACCTGAAAATTCTTTCAGAACCTCGTTCATGAGCTGCATAAAAGTGCTCGGTGCATTGGTTAGCCCAAAAGGCATGACTAACCACTCATACAATCCTTCCTTTGTCTTGAAGGAAGTCTTACATTCATCTCCTTCTCTGATCTGAATCTGGTGATATCCACTCTTCAGATCTATCTTTGAGAAATACACAGCCCCACTCAAACAATCCATAATATCATCCATTTGTGGCAATGGAAACCGATACTTGAATGTGATCTTATTTATTTCTCTAGAATTTGTACACATCTTCCATTCTCCATTCTTCTTTGGTTCTAATACCATTGGTACAACATAGGGATTCAGACTCTCTCAAATCAACCCCTTCTGCAATAACTCATGTACTTGTCTATTCAACTCTTCACTTTCTGCCGGTGTCATTCTGTGTGCTTCCTTGTTTGGAAAATTAGATCCTGGAATCAAATCCATTTGATGATTGATCTTTCTTACTAGTGGTAATCCATCAGGTACATTATCAAATACAATATCTTGAAACTCATTCAACAAATCTACAACCTCTATAGGTACATCCTCTACTTCCTCTTTACCAACTTTTGGAATTAAAGAAAAACACACATGCTCATGCCTCATATCATCAAGGAATTTCCTTCCATCAACAAAAGTTATTCTTTCATTACCGCATACCTTTTCTTTGGTCTCCTTTAATTGCTTTAGCTTATGTCGCACTCCATCCTTTGTCAGGGAATAGGTATTCGCATGACCATTGTGTACAACACATCTATCAAACTACCACGGCCTACCCAATAACATGTGACATGCATCCATACATATGATATCACATAGTACCTCATCATGGTACCCACCAATCTTAAACTTTACAAGGCACTCTTCACTGACCATGACCTTGTGGTCATCCTGCACCTAGGCAACCCGATATGGATGTGGATGTTTCTACCTCTTGAGCTTCAACTTTGTCACCATCTCTTCTGACACCAAATTATCAATACTACCACTATCAATATTCACATCACAACACTTACCCTCACACTTGCACCTAGTGTGAAATAGGCTCCTCCTTTGTTTAGGTTCATTCTCACCACTCAGCAGGACTCCTTTGTTAATCAACATTTCTCCTCTTTCAACATCTTTAGAATGTGATGATCTGGCATCTTCATCTACATGTCCAACTCTAGCCTGGCCTTCATTTATCCTATCTATCCTTCCTTGGCATTGAGGACATTCAAATGCCCTATAACCTTCTTCTCCATAGTGAAAATATGTTCCACAAAAGCCTCCTCTTCCTGAACCTTATCCTCTTCCTCTTCCTCTCTGATCTTGATTGTTCTGATCTTGGAAATGATTGGAATTGTTTCCCCTCTGATTTTGACTGCTACTGGCCTCATCCTTCTTTTTTGGATCTTCATTTTGGCCTCCATATGACTGTCCACCAGATCATCCACCATGACCTCTTCCATTTTGTCTTCTCTCGAACTTCTTGTTCAAATTTTCCTCTACTTTTAGGGAAAATTGTTATGCCTCTTAAATACTCTTCATTCAAACCAGATTCAGCTCCTCCTAAATGCTCAGCCTCAACCCATTAAGGTAATGGGCAACTTTCTCCTTATCAGCTTCTGCATGGCCTATTCTGATGAGGATTTGATACAACTCCTCTGTATACTCCTAAACAGATCATCCCGCTTGCTTCAAACTTTGCATTTTCTTTAGTAGGTCAAGCTCATAATCAACAACAATGAACTATCGCTTCAATTTATCCACCATCCGCTCCCATCTTGTGATTTTATCCTTTCCTCTTTGATTTCACTCCAATTGAATCTCTTGCCACTAGATCTTTGCATGACCTTTTAGTTTGGCCTTCATGAATTTGACCCTATCAGGATCCTCAATATCTTCATACTCAAAATATTCTTCACATTCATTGATTCAGTCGATCAACTCCTCTCGGTTAAGATTTCCTAAAAATGCAGGAACCTTAATCTTAGGTCTTTTTCCGATCTTGGAAATGGCTCAAAACATTCTTTCTTCCTCCTGGTTCACAATTTTGACTTCTCCTTCTTGATCTTCTTCTTCGGCTTCATCCTCATTTTCATCTTTGACATTAATATTCATTCCTCTGTGAATCTCTTCTTGCAATGCTCGCACTTAAATCTAGAGCACTCTAACCTCAGGTGTTACAACACCAGCTCTTCCACCATGTTCCCTTCATGGAGATATTTTCACAATGTGCGTTGAAACCCTAACCATGGTCCTGGTGAAAACTACCTCATAGTCGGTGATCTTTTTACACACTCAAGAACTCCTGCTCTAAAACCACTTGATGAAGGGTGCTCCCCTTAATACCACAAACACATAATAGAAACAGAGAAATAACAACAATATGCAAGAACAAAAAATGGGCTTCTTATTATCTCCACAAATGTGGAATTACAAACTTTCAGAATTACAATATGCAAAGCCACATGGGCATTTCCCTTACAATATTTTATAGGACAAAGCCTTGAATTATTACCTAGATCTACTACCTAGAACTTCTTTGAACTACCTAAGACAACACTACAACCTTCCTTATATAGGAAATTTTCCACCACTTGGGAAGGTTCCATAATTTTAGCCAACAAGGCCGACCAAACTTAGAATTATTTTATTTTACAATTTATTAAATCAAAGTCATCTCAAAATAACTTTTGAAACCCAAACAAAAATTTTGAAGGAAAATCATTTTTTGCCATTTCAAGTGGCCCAACTTTCGGAGACCATAAGTCATCACCCATTGACCTGATTGACTATTATGACCCCATTTCGGAAAGGGCATGAAGCGCTCTACAATGTGTAAATTAGTAAGATTCATTCAACCAAAGTTTTGACCTCATCTGGGGCCTCTAAAGCCTTCAAAACTGAGTTCAAAGTTTTTGTACCCTAATTCCAATACCAAAAATCTTCAATATCTACAAAGCTAGACTTGATTTGTCAATGAAACTTTACTGACAGGCTGATATGACCAAAATGAACCTCCAGGGAAGAAATTAGAACATTCTAAGATCAGATGATCAACTTATTAAAAATAGAAAGTTTCCATAAATAGTAGCTCTGCACAAGATAGCCCTTATTGAATACAAAAATAAAAATATATTTGGGTGATGCAAGATTGCTCTTACACCCAGGATGCTCCTGCATCAGATAGAAAGAATAACCAATTAAGCTCAAAATAAAATATATGATAAGAGCATAATGGATCCTAGAGAACTAGAAGAAATACCTCTTGTCCCCCAGTTAAGAGACAAGAGGGAGAGAGAGCTATATTATAGAAGAATGAGGGGTAAAATTATGAAGAAATTTTAATACTGCACAAGAGCGAGATAAAATTCCTAAAGAAACTCTTTCTCTAACATACATCTTGAAATGCACATAGTCAGCAAGTAAATGTGTATTACTATAGTGGAGAGGATATTTGTATGTGGAGAAAGCATATTTTCACATAGGTTTAAAGATTTCTATGAAAGTCAAAGAATTCATATAAAAAGGGGAAGGTAAAAAGAATTCTTGCACATTTTCATAATGAACCATGGTTTGAGCCCCATCATAAGTGTAGGAAGAACTAGGAATAGCAGATGGAGAATTAGGAATATTAGGAATGTTAGGAATCAGATTAGGGAGGATGGAATTAGGATTTGGAATATTAGCAAATGGATTAGGAAAGATAGGATTAGGATTAGGAAGATTAGGAAATGGTGTATCATCTACCAAATTCTTCACATAATCCAAAAAAGTAATAGGTCCACCACACAAATTCTTAATGAAAGTTTTGAAAGTAGGAAGGCAAGTATTAGTCAATCTCATAATAGCATAGTCACTACAAAGGATTTGAAATGTTTTAACATGAGTGACAAGGTCTCCCTTACCATCATAATTCTCAAGATGTGGCATATCGGCCTATTGAGGAACAGGAGCACGAATAATGTCTAAGGATAAAGGACTAGCCATGTCACATGTAGGAATACTAAAATTGGATTGAGTTAAGGATGCAAGTTGTTTTTGTAAAGAAGACACAGTTTGAGATAGATTAATGATTGTGGAATCACTAGGAGGCATAGAAATATTAGGAACACTAGGAAAAGTGTAAGAAGCAGTGGGAATGGAAGACATAACTGGAGGAACACTTGGAACCACAATTGGAAGAGGGATAGAATAGGTATAAGGAACACTATGGTAAGAAGGCTCTGAGGTAGGTAAAGACACCAGTGGAACACTCATAGGAAGAGATGAAAGAGATGTAGTCACCAAAGGGGGAGTGTAAGTAGGAATGTTGTGTAAAGGAATGGAAAAAGGTTCCACACTAATGATAGGAGAAGTGAATCCTAAATCTTGAACTTCTTGAGTTAAAGGTTTGATACCACATAGGAGATTAACACCTTGATCACTATCACAAAGGACTTTCTCAAAGACCGCTATAGCTAGAATAGAATTTTTAGTATATAACATTCTAGGTACATCAATGTTGTAAATAGTGGAACATGAAGGTAACCATGCACACACCCTATGGTAAAGATCAATTGAAGAGGTTGTAGAGGGAGATGAAATAGGAATAGGATCAATGAAGATCTCATTCAAACAATTTTCATCCTCACTTCCATGTACCTCATTAAGGGATCTATCCTCTTTTGTAATAAAAATCTTATCAAAGTATTCAAAACAAAAATCATACATGTTGAACACAAAGTAATACTACAAGCATAAAAAATGTAAATATTTTTTTATTTTTAAAGGAATTTTACAATTTTTTTGTATTTTTAAAATATAAATGCAAGAGCATAAAAGAAATCTACTTTTATAAACACGCAAGATCTAACACAAGATACAAATCTAACACCAAAAAGAAAGAGTTGTCGTAAACGGGTTCACCAAAATGTAAGAGTGAACCACAAACACAATAGGGCATCTAATTCCATAAAAGATATGGGGTAAGCTTGTCGGGTTCACCAAAATGTAAGATATAAAATATGGTTGAATAAGGTTTAGAATAATGCACATGAAAGAGACCCTAAACCCATCTTTTACATCATACGTATGAATTCTAAGGGGATGGAATGTAAATTTAGAAATGATAATATTGAAATGAAGAAATAAAAGTACTTACCTCCAAAAAGAACCTATCGAAAACCCTATCAAATAGTCTCAAAAACTGTTGATCTTTACACTCTTGCACCGAAACTGTGAGATCTACAAAACCTAGAAATCTTTTTTTTTTCTAAGCCAGGTCGTCCTTGACTCAAGATCAGGATAAGATCTTACCCCAGGGTACAATCTTACCCCCCATTGAAAGTCATCCTTGACTTGAAATTGCTTCGACATAAATTTTGTTTGCGGATCCGGAAGTTCACCAAAAAGGGTATCTAGATCTGCACTGATATTCACTGTCACACACGTGTGTAATACCCCAAAAATGGGCTATAGGTTCATTAACCTCCTACATCTTCAATTTGAATGAAATCGACATCAAAGTCCTAACCTAAGGCACATCGAAACATTATTGAATTCTAATTGATTTTATTCTAAATTCTACATCGGGGAATATTCCTAGCAATATTCCTATTTATCTTAAGTATCTTTAATTTCATAATTATTTGGTGATAAATCCTATTTATCCTAAAGTTTGATTAATTGAATATTTTGAATATTTAATTAATTAGATTTAATACTGCCACTTAATTATTTAATTAGATTTAATTAAATTATTTCTAAATTGTATTATTTAATTTTGACAATAAATCTAAAATCTTATGACTAATTGATTAAATTCTTATTGAATTAATTAACGTCAATTGTCAATTTTTAATAATATAGTTTTTGAATAAAGTTTGATTTAATAATTGATTAACCCATAAATCAATTGTTTTATTTCAAAAATCAGTTAAGTTGAGAATAAATCACCTTATTTTTAAATTAATTTATAATTAAATCATGCACAATCAGAAAAGCAAGCAACTAGAAATTAACAATCAAATTTAAAATTGAAACTCAACATTTGATGATGAGTTGAAATTTTATCTAAAACTCTATTTTGAGTTAAACATTTCTTTTGCATGATTTTTGTAAGTTAATTATCTCTTATTTCTTGTTAACTCAAAAATCAACCTGAGTTTATCAAGAGTGATTTATGGCTTTTCTCCTGCATCCTCAAAAGCCCTAGATTTCTATAAAATCAAGGCTTCAGCTCTTCACAAAGGTCTAGACAATTTTTTTTATCTCATCAACACTCGAATTTGCACAATTACTCTGGTGAATTGGCGATTGAAGGATTAAGCACTTGCAACAGGCAATTTGTGAGATCTTTCATAGTTGATCATAATTTTTGCATAGTTTCATATCATAGATTTTTATATTCATTCATAGCATTCTTAGATTAAATCTCAATTTCATTCATCTAGCTTAGATTCATACATTTTCTCATTCTTATTGCATAGAAAATACAAAAATCTACATTAATCTGCATTCACATAGTCTTTCATATTTTGCATTCAAATCCTTCATTTAGGTGTTGCATTGTCACTCATCTCGATTCCAATCTGAGAACATCATACTTGCACCTACTAGAAGGTAGTAAATCACCTGGTTAGCTTAGTTTCAATTATTTGCAAGATTTCAATTTTGGCTAACCTCTAATGTTTTACTGAAGTATTGTATCTATAGCTAGGTACAAAAGTCACACACACATATCTGGGCCCATTGTGGGGCTCTAAAATGGGTTTCCCTTCAATTATATCAATTTTCTATCTTTTTCTTTCAAAACTGTGATTTTTAATTTTCTATCTGTACTTCCATAGATCTTTGTATGAATTCTCACACGAGATTTTTCATCGCACTACATGAAGTTTTGCTGGTTTCAACACTTCCTCGCACCAGACTTCATCCTTTTTCACACAAGACCGTACTCCCTCATGCGGGACCATATCCTAACTCACGCGTGAATTTTTCTTTAGAGAGTCAAAATTTGCAAATTTGTAATTTCAGATTATTGATTTCTAATGCTTATGGTTTGTTGTTGATTTGTCATAATTTTGTACTTTCAGATGTGTGCTAAATTATAGATTGCAGAGCGTTGGACCTAAGGTATTCTTCTCAAGCTGATAATATTTTGATTTGGATTAAAATGAACTCTCACGTGTCAAGCTTGTGTGACTTTTCTCACTTTCGTATCACAGACTTCATTTTGGGCTATAAAATGAACATAGATTTGCTTTCTGCATATCTGTTACACATAGTAAATAGGCCCTATGAACACTATTTGTGGATGATCTTTAGAGATTGATCTTTTTTCACTTTTTTACTCATGCGAAGCTCTTCTTGACGAAGGATCCCCTTATAGGTAGGGAGGTTACTGAGAGCGTCTCACGTTCTACTAGATTTGTGCATCTTCAACTTTTGATTGATACATTCTCTCTCTGGAGAGGTTGTGATGTAGGAGCATCCTGGGTGTAAGAGCAATCTTGCATCACCGAAAAATATTTATGTTTTTGTATTCAATAAGGACTATCTTGTGTGGAGCTACTATTTATGGAACTTGCTATTTTTAGTAAGTTCGTCTTACGATCTCGGAATGTTTTGATTTTACATGTGGAGATTCATCTCAGTCATATCAGCTTGCCAACAAAGTTTCATGGCTAGATTAGGTCTAGTTTTGAAGATATTGAAGATTTTCGGTATTGACAGTAGGGTATAGAAACTTTGAACTCAGTTTTGAAGGCTTTAGAGGCCCCAGATGAGGTCAAAATTTTGGGTCATGGGTGCTTGTGCAAGTTAAGCTTGTAGAGCACTTCGTGGCATTTCTAAAATGGGGTTATAATAGTCAATCGGGTCAACTGGTGATGACTTATGGTCTCCAAAAGTCGGGCCACCTGAAATGGCAGAAAATAATTTTCCTTCAAAATTTCTGTTTGGGTTTCAAAAGTTATTTTGAGTCGACTTTGATGTAATAAATTGAAAAATAAAATAATTCTAAGTTTGGTCAGCCCTTAGGGCTAAATTTCTAGAACCTTCTCGGGCGGTGTAAAATGCCTATATAAAGAAGGCCCATAGTGTTGTCTAGGGCAGTTCTGGGTAGTGGATCTGGGTATTGATTCAAGGCTTTGTCCTACAGAATATTGTAAGGGAATGCCCATGTGGCTTTGCATATTGTAATTCTGAAAGTTTGTAATTCCACATTTGTGGAGATAATAAGAAGCCAATTTTCTTTTCTTGCATATTGTTGTTGTTTCTCTATTTCTGTTATGTGTTTGTGGTATTAAGGGGAGCATCCTTCATTAGGTTGATAGATCATAAGTGGTTGACATCATAGATCTTTGTGAGATAATCTTGGTCTTAGCATGTCAGATTAATTTGTCTGTTTTGTTTTGGTTAAAAGTGAAAAGGCTAGAGGACTATGCTCTACTCCCTTTTTGGGTAGTATCAGAAACTCAGATCCTTGAATCTGGAACCAGTCCCCATGTGGTATCTTTTGTGAGTCACCTTTAGAGAGGGTTAACCATAGTGGACATTCCCTTAATTGGGTCAACCACATGGATGAAACCTCAAGTAGTAATAGCCATTTTTTCCATGGTAGCAGCAGCCACTATATAAATGTCCTTGTGGAGGAAATCTTCATAGGTGTGGTCTCTTGTTGGGCTGTCAGATCTCCCTAGTAGCTCCTGATTGATTAATTTCTCAGACTGTGTCAAAACCTTGGTGCACCTGGATTGAAGTTCACCCTCTTGAGATCACAAAAGTTGCAGAGTCAGACCATTACTACAAACCCTAGTGAGGCCAAATTTTTCATTTTTTAGGAATATGTGCGTTATTGAAAAACTTTTTGGAACTTACACAAGTAGTATTTCTAGGGATTAGCAAAATAAGTCACTATTTCTTGTTCATGCACAAGGTTGTGTTTTCCCTTGTTCATTGCTTTCAGATGATTGCTTGCTTCCCTTGTTTTCTATTTTGTGTGCTTGATATCTTCTTGGTTAGTGGAAACAAACTGTTACACGGATCTTCAAAATTTGCATAACAATCTAGCACTCAAAAACACTAAAAAATTGCAAAACCTGAGAAAAAATCCTTTTTTGGAGTGAGAACTTAATATTCTATCAGAGAACAGCTAGCGTTGTATCTTGAAATTTGTGTCTCAAAATCTGTGCCTTGAAAACTATGCTAAAATTGTCAAACTATGTCCTTTTATTGCATGAGATTTCACTTTCTGAGCATTCCTTCACGTGAGACAACAAATTCTTGCGCATAGCCTGTACTTCCTCGCATGAAACAATATTCTCTCACATGAACCTATCCTAAAATTTTCAAAACAAAGAACTTATTATTGCCAGTTGGTCAACTTTCCGTCAGATCTAATTTTTGTCTGGGGTCTGTATGCCTATTTTCTTGTTGCACACTATCTGAAATTGCATGTCTAGAGTTGAGAAACAAATCATGGAACTTGTCAAACAAATCATTGTGTTAGAAATAGAGTAGAACTATAATGAATCCATTAATTTCCCTAAAGTGGTCTCTTGAGGCTGATTTAGCCTTTTGATTTATCGATTTGAGTATTTTTCATCTTGTGTCAAAACCTTGTCAAAATTATCTTCAAATTCAATCTTTTTACTAAACGGATAAGTGTTGTGAGCTCGTGCCTACCATCTGTTCAGCATCTACCCACACTACTATGGTGTAGTATCCTTCACTTACATCCAATCTAATCTTTAATCACTTCAATCTCAACAAGGTTGTGTCATTTGATCTTCTTTAAATAAATCTTTCTTCAGTTGTCTTCATCTTTCCTTCTTGCTTCACCCAAGGTTAATGGTGGAAACTAGAGCTTCCTCACACAAGAAATCTAGAGAAACACTCAATACTATACCTTTGACTATTCACAAGGGTCCAACTCTTGAACAACTCTACAATTGTGGTCTTTACGAAGATGACGGTCTTGGCAACTTTCGCTTGAAAACTGGTTACATACCCCCTCCATCAACTCATGGAGGTAATTAACAAACCCCTCCTAAATCTATCCCAGGGAGTCCTAAAACTCCTAACATGTCTCATGAAGGGACACAACATAGGTCTCAAGGACCTCATTCTCAACATGGTGTGGATCAAGAACCTACACCTTTTGAAATTGCTCAATATCAAAATGATGATGACTTCAAGAAAGTGATGAGGCATTTCTTGAAAGAAGATAGAGAAGCATACTTTCTAGAGTTAGCTCATCGAGGAGCTAAACTTCCTCCAAACTTCAATGTTGAAAACATCATTACACATGAGGAAGAAACCCCTATCACAGCTATGATGAAACAAATGCATGCCATGTAAGTCAAGCTTAACAAACTAGAGAAAGAAAAGGAACCTAAGGAGTTCTCCATGGAGGCCCTATGCCCTTTTCCATTTGATAAATACTTGTACATGTTACCATTCTGTAAGAGAGTGGAGATACCTAAATATGATAAGTATGATGGAAAATCTGATCCTCAAGATCATGTCAAAGAATTCTATACTCATTCTATGGAGTTCATGCACGAACCAGCCTACTTAATGTGTCTTTTCCCTCGATCTCTGGGAGGAGCAGCCATTCATTGGTTCTCTAGAATACCTCCAACTATCAAGACTTTTGAGGAGTTAATCAAACTATTCTATCAATAATACTCCTACAACATTCAACATCTGGTCACTATGATCGACATCTGCAACCTGAAACAATATCCAGGTGAACCATTCCTGATATTTCTCAAGAGATGGAGGAAGAAATTTTCTCTATATGCTAGACCCATTCCAAAAACTGAGAAACTAGAAATCTTCATTAACAATCTTGTTCTAGAAATCAACTACCCTTTACAAATGCAAAATCATACATCCTTTGATAAGATGGTAGATAATGCGATCACAATTGAGAAAGTACTTGTGAAAAAAGGAGACATCACACTTCAAAAGGACAAGTATGAATCTGGATCTAGTTCTAAGGATAAGAACAAAAACTAAAATAAGAATAAAGGCATTGTCATAGATGGCATTGTTGATACTATCCATGCCCAATCCAAGGCACCCACTTTCAATCTTACTATTGGCACCCAAGCCATCAAAGCTTCCGAAGCTAAAGCCACAGAGCCCAACAAAAAGTCATTTGATTATAAACCTTGGGCTATAGATCCCAATCGCAAATTCACTCCTCTTGGAGAATCCTTGGAATCTTCCATGAAAACTCTATTGGAAAACAAAATCATCTACTTGCCTGAGATAAAATTCTTTGATCCTAAACCTAAACTGAAATGGTGGAGAGAGATTGATTTCTATGAATTCCATCACAATAAAGGTCATAAGACTAATAAATGTGTTCGCTTGAAGCATATCATACAAGACAAAATTGATAATGGGGAAATAATGATTGACAATCATAAGAGCAATAATGATCATACAACATTCATAGAACCATTTCCTAAACATAATCAAGGAGATTCTTCTCCTCAACCTAATATGGGTGCTAAAGTTAATTATGCCTACTCTGGAAACAATGTTGTTATCAATATGGTTGTACCATGTCTATTTGAGTGTTGCAATATCATCATAATTGTAAGAAATGATAGATTTAATCAATTAGCTAATGTAGTTACTCAATCACAAGCTCAGCCACATCTGCAAGGACAAATACTAGATTCATCAAATGTCCCTAAGGTTCCTTTCAATCTTTCATCTACTTCTAAATAGAAGGCTACATCTAATCCCAAAGAGACAAGGCCTGCATCATACAGTATTGTCCAACAACTCCAGCATACAAATGCAAAAACTCCATGTTCGAGTTGCTTTGGATATCTCCAGCTCATAGAGCCATTCTAGACAAAGCTTTGCTTAGATCTAATGCTCCTGATAACCTTGATTTAGATAGATTCTAGACTATGGTTGGTCATCTTACATCTCCACAGTATATTTCCTTTTTAGAGGAAGATGATAACTCCTTGAGTCATTCGCATAACCAGCCCTTGCATATTGAGGTCTTGAGCCAAAACTATCATGTCAAACATGTGTTGATAGATGGGGGCGCTGGTCTAAACATTTATTCTTTCAACTTGATTACATAACTAGGATTTTTAGAAATGGCCATTGATCCTAGAAAGAAAATAACTATCAAAGCATATGATGAGCAAGAAAGATCTTCCAAAGGAATAATTGTCTTACCTATCATAACAGGTCATGTTATCAGAGCTACTATATGTCAAGTTCTTGATCTACCTTTGGCTTACAATATCCTTCTAGGGAGACCCTGGATATATGAAATGAAAGCTATTCCTTCTACATATCATAAGTATTTGAAATTTCCTTATGAAGGAGTAGAAGTGATGATTCCAACTGATCTATACACAACTTGCAATGCATTGAAATAAAGTGTTGATAAACTTGTTCCTAATAACAAAGAATCTTCCACTAATCAGCTAGACTTTGCTTCAACATCCAAAATGGAAGACATTGCTAAAGAGGTTAAAATCAAAGAAAATGGTATGGGAGAATATACTATAGAGCCAGTCTTATCTTTGACATCTCTCCCTATCTTGCCTAAGTCCTATGGGCAAACTCTGAAATAGTCTAAAATTGAGTCTAAAGAAAATCTTGAGGCATATAAAAGAAATTTTGTTGCAGAACAAGTATCTAAACAAGAGTTTGAAGAGGATGAAACTGTGCTTGCATGGGTATACAAAGATGAACCTAAATCTCAAGTTGTTCAAAAATGTGATGCTAAAACACCAAAGATCCCTTCTAAGTCATATGGCCCTTGCATGGGTATACAAAGATGAACCTAAATCTCAAGTTGTTCAAAAATGTGATGCTAAAACACCAAAGATCCCTTCTAAGTCATATGGCCCAGGGGAGAAATTGATGACAAAAATGGGATATAAAGGAAAAGGACCTCTAGGAATATAGGGTAAAGGTCTTCTATCACCTCTTGACCATCGTGGAAGAGAAAACAAGAATACAATAGGTCTAGGATATAAGAAGAAGCCTTTATGTCTTAGCAAGAACTCACCACATGTCTTAGAATAGATTGAGCCATCCACAACAAATCAACTAAAGGGAGAAACAACAGAACAATATGATAGTGATGATTCAGACACCACTGAAGATCTTATTCCTTATGAGCGTTTGCCTAAATAAATAAAAGACCTCCTTGAAGCTGAAGATGATCCAATAAAAAGAATTAATGTAGTAGAAACACAAGAACCTACTATAGAGCAAGAGATAGTTGCACCACAAGAACTAGCTAATCTCAAAGGCAATAACATAGACAAAGAGGAAGGTGGTAGTTATTCTGAGATAGATTCCCATGGGTATGAATTCAAATCAGAATCTAAGGGTAACCCTTCTTGGGGTATTCATCTTGACTTTACTCATGTTCTTAGATTTCCTAGAGGAATAGATGAAGAATCCAATGACTATGAATGGGGAGCCATTCCAAAAGAAGATGAGCTTATTACAGAGAAACATGATGATGTTATTCACCAATATGCACTTAAACCCAATGTAAGTCTAGAGAGAAATGATGAACTTATCAAGTTTGATCCATTGATGGCTGAAGTGGACTCCCACAATGACATTGAGCCTATTCATGAATTAAATGTTTTAAGTTTTAATATCACCTTTGAACTCAAGCATTGGGTTAGGACCAATGATGACAGATCTATATCCATAAACACTATTTCCCAATCTTTCACCACTTTGACTATCCAACATCCTGAACTTCTTGACCAAACCTCTACGAATTTGAGCCAAGGTATTTATACCTTTCCCAATGACTATGCCCTTGCTTGCTACCTCAATGCAATTGAGCCTATGAGGACTTCCATCAGTGAACCAAGTGTTAACATGACAGAGTCAGACCTCAAGTATCTTAGTCAGAAAAATAAGAATAAGAATAAAAAGAAAAGGAGTTCTAAGGCTGAAAACCACTTTGTGGTAGTCTCAGAACCTACAAAAGTTAAAATAAAAGATGTATCCAAAGGTGAAAACCTCTCTAAGGTGCCTAAGGATGAGATATTTGATGTCCTTCCGAGTCATTTATAGGACAGATCTCAAGTTCTAATTGAACCCACTCAATCTATTAACTTGGGAACAACAAAAGAACCACAGTTGATTCATGTAGCACAATCCTTATCAAAAGAAGAAAACCAAAAATTTACAACATTCCTAATAGAAAAAAGATCAACTTTGCATGGAAATATTCAGATATGCCAGGGTTGGATCCTGATCTTATAATGCACCATTTATTTATAGCTCCAAATGTCAAACCTGTTAATAAGAAATTGAGGAAGATGCATCCACATGTTACACTCTTGGTAAAAGCTAAATTAGTAAAGCTACTAAAAGTCAGATTCATCCGTGTTATTAACTATGCTAAATGGATATCTAATATTGTACCTCTTTCAAAACAAGACAAATTAATAAGAGTATGCACAGATTTTAGAGATGTGAACAAAGCATGCCCTAAGGATGATTTTCCATTACTTAACATTGATATGATAGTGGACATGACTACGGGCTTTGAGAATGTATTCTTTAATGGATGGTTTTTCTAGATATAATCAAATAAAAATTGCTCCAGAGGATCAAGAGAAAAATGCTTTCACATGTGCATGGGGCACCTTCTATTGGAATGTCATGCCATTTGGGCTTAAGAATGTTGGTGCTACATATCAGAGGGCTATGACATCTATTTTTCATGACATGATGCATCAAACTATGGAGGATTATGTTGATGATACTTTAGCAAAATCTATGACTAGATCTAAACATCTAAATGACTTGGGCAAGATGCTAGATAGAATGGAGAAGTTTAGTCTTAGACTGAACCCTAAGAAGTGTGCTTTTGGTGTCACTTTTGGAAAGCTTTTAGGCTACATTGTTTCAAAGAAAGGAATTGAAGTTGATCCAGCAAAAGTTAAAGCTATCATGGAGATGCAACCTCCCAAGAATACTAGTCAAATGAGAACATTACAAGGGAGAGTTCAATCTATCAGACGCTTCATATCTCAACTAGTAGACATATCACAACCTTTTACAAAGACATTACATAAAGGTGTGACCTTTGCATGGAATGAGGAATGTGAAAAGAATTTTAATCATATCAAGAAATATCTATCAAATTCTCTTATCTTGATGCCTCCCATTCAAGGGAAGCCTTTGATCTTATATGTCTCCGCTATAGATACATCACTTTGGGCATTGCTTGCACAACATGATGAGAACAAGAAGGAAAGAGCTATATACTATATTAGTAGAACATTGGTGGCATACGAAAAAAACTATTCTATGATTGAAAAGGCTTGTCTAGCTGTGATTTTTGCATCATAGAAACTAAGACATTATATGTTGGCTCATACCACACATTTAGTATCTAAGATTGATCCACTAAAGTACCTACTAAGAAAAGCTACCCTCACGAGTAGATTAGCCAAATGGGTCATGCTCTTAAGTGAATTTGAAATTGAATATATTGAAAGAAAAGCTATTAAAGGTCAAGTTATTGCTGATCAATACTAGATGCACCTTTGTTTGATGACACACCAATGCAAATGGAATTTCTAGATTCCTCTATCATGAATCTTTCTTCTAGAGAATGGAAATTGTTCTTTGATGGCTCCTATACACAGAATGGATCAGGAGCAGGCATCTTGTTTATCACTCCTCAAGGATACTCCATTCCTAAGGAATTTAGAATAAAATTTCCTTGTACAAACAATATTGCTGAATATGAAGCCCTTTTAAATGGTATGAAAATAGCAATTCAATGGAGAGTAATAGAACTACACATGCATGGAGACTCACAACTTGTAATCTATCAAGTCAATGATGTGTATCAAATGAAAGATGAAAAGCTCATTCCATACAAAAGAATGGTAGATGATCTAAAGAAATAATTCATATCTATCACCTTTGAGAAAATACCTAGAACAAAGAATAAGGCTACCGATGCAATGGCAATATTATCTACTTTATTACAGTAGCCTGAGCATGAGCTACGCTATGAGTTCCTAGTGGAAGCACTATCTTATCCTGCATATGACTCCCCTACAACCCGCATGATTTGCACTGTTGTAGGTCATGATTCCTCCCGCTATAAAAACCTATTCTCCTATCTCAAAGACCAAATCATTCTCGATACCTTTAACCACCATGAAAAGAGATACCTTATCCATAATGCCTCCCGATATGCTATCATTGGTCATGATTTGTACAAATGAGGTCTTGATGGTACGCTACTTAGATGTTTAGAATGGGAAGAGTCTCAAAATGTGTTAGAGGAATTCCATGATGGTATTTGTGGGTCACACTCAAATGGTTTAACACTAGCCTAAAAAATTATTAGTGCTAGGTACTATTGGCCAAAAATGGAGAAAGAGTCTATCAAGTTTGCTAAGAACTATCAAAAGTGCCAAGTGCATGGAAACTTAATTCATTCTCCAGGGAGAGATCTAATTCCCTACACAATGACCTTTTCACCAATGGTCATTTGATTTTATAGGAGCCATACATCCTCATTCTTCTAATGGGCACATCCACATTATTACAAATATAGATTATTTCATGAAATGGGTAGAAGTAGTCCCTTTAACACAAGCAACTAGTAAGAAAATATCTATGTTCATTCTGAAGTACATCATATGTCGGTATGGTATTCCACATTCTATAGTCACAGATAATGGTGGACAATTCAAGAACAAAGACTTAGATGATCTATGTGCCAAATTCAAGATTACACAACATTGGTTATCTATCTACTATCCTCAAGGGAATGGACAAGCAGAGGCTTCTAACAAGAATCTATTGAAAATATTGCACTGTACAGTTAATAAAATAGGAAGAGATTGGCATCTCATGATCAATCTAGCTCTTTGGGCCTATAGAACAAGTATCAAAATGCCCACTAGGGCTACACCATTCACTTTAGTTTATGGGTCTGATGTGGTACTACCTATTGAGGTTGAAATCCCATCACTAAGAATTAGAATGCATGGTCTAGTAACTAATGGTGCCTATAGAGTGTCTGGGTTGCAAGAACTTGAACAAGAAAGTTAGAGACAAAGAATTTCAGGTTGGTGATCTAGTCTTGAGAGAGAATCCTAAAAATCAATCACATAGATAACACAAGGGAAAGTTTGAACCCAACTGGCTAGGTCCCTTTGTTATCACTGCTACTTTTGGCTCTGGTGCTTATCAAGTCTCAATGAATGAAGGAGAACAACTCCAAGAACCAATCAATGTTCTCCATTTGAAGAAATTCTATGCCTAAGGCATCTAAAACTCAAAAATATTCTGAAAAAATCTTAAAAATCTAAAAAAGTCCTGAAAAAATGAACATCTTGGTGAAAACTTAGAAATGGGCACCTTGATGATTCATAAAAAAATAAAAAAAATATCAAAAATATCAAAAAATTGGAAAAAATAAAAAATACAAAAAAATGAGAAAAAGAAAAAGTGCCTTGGTGAAAACCTAGAAATAGGCACCCTGGTAGTAAAAATAGAATCTCTACCAAGATGGTTAAAACTTGGCAAATGGGTGCCACTTGTTTCAAAATGCTCCATCTATCAACGCAAACTCTATCTTTCCCAGCATTCAGTCTTGCTTTAGTTTGTACATATTTCCCGGTTTGTTTCTGCATTCATGTTTTCAATAAGTCGGTCTGTACACCAATCAGCTCAAGTGTCTGTATCCTATCAATGTTCACACTTGGGGGAAATCAAATTCATATCCTATGGCCTCCAATGTATCTTAGATGTGTCATATCCAGTCAGGTCCTTTGAAGCTTCATTTGAGTCAGTTAGTCAGTCTCTTCTCCAGAAAGGATTTTGCATCTACAACAACACAATCAAACTGAAAACAATCTATGTTTTTACATGTTTTTATCTCCTTGTATGCTTACTAATTTGCATTGAGATTTTTTCATATTGTGTCCTTTGAGCTCTTCGATGATGTCCTTTATGAGATTTAGAGAGTGATGAGTGGGGGCATAATCTTTTCTTTGTTTTCTGCTTGTATGTGAAAATCTAACAACTTTGGAAATTCTGGATTGAAATGGTGTCTTTCTGTAAGAGCCTCTATCTCGAATTGGATGGCCATGCGTACCTCGACCATTGATACCCAAAAAATTCAAAGAAGTTTGATCTAAATATTGTCTTTTTGAGTGATTTCTTACTCCTACTGTGAAACACAATCTTACCTAAGGATGTGAATGATAAAGGGTCACTACGAGTAATTCACATTGGATTTAGAAGGATCTCTTGACTACTTGATGTGTTTGCAATGCAAGGTGTATTCTGGTAATCATGACGTTTATGTTTTGATTCTTATACAAGTTGCTATATCAAAATGGACATGATATTTAGGTCATCATGGTGTTTGTGCCTTGGTTCTTATATCTAATCTGACATTCCAAAAATAAAATCAATATTCATATGTCCATGGTTGCCTAACTAGTGGGTGTTGTATTGATTCCTATGCATACAAATCGACATTCATATGTCTATGGTTTCATAACTAGTGGGAATTGTATTGATTTATCTAGTTACCTAAAAGTTCAATGATGACAACAAATCGACACATGATCAGTGACTAGGTCCTAGGTCCTAGGTTTGCATTTCATTCTACATTTCATTTTGCACTTTGCATGATCTCACAAATTGCTTGAACACTTAAACGATGCTTCAAAACCAAAAATGCTAAACGTGACACAAGGACTAAGCATTGTATGAAGGTTCCTCAAATGAAACAACAAGTAGAATCCTTTTTCAGGATCAAAATCAAAATCTGAGATCATTCATATTATTAACTAGCATAATCGACCTTCAATCATCATAGAAATCTAGAATCCAACTTAACTGATTATCTTACATCAAACTATCAAAATTTCAACTTGGTCAACTATGGTCAACTCATGGTTTAACCTAGTCAAACTTGGTCTTCTGGACCTCTAAACAATGCAGAATGTGTTCTCAAATGTGTATAACCACTTCTCAAATTAATTAACATGCTTCTAGACTATTCAACACTGACTTTTCTTGTCAGATTTCAATGTTTATCCCGAAGGGGGCATGGTATTGCACATCATTCAAAGTCTGTAAATCATATTCTATTTAATCAAATTTTCTTTCAATAATAAAGACAACAACCACGTCTAGTTGCTGATTCATCTAAAGTCCTTTTTGCTTGGGGAAAATCTATTGATCCTTGGGGGCATATCAAATTCATCAAGATCCATATAGTATCCTAAATCTATCTTGTAAATTATATCAGCTTTTCGTAACTATCAGTTCATTAGCATCATTTCCTTGGTTCTTCGTAGCTGATGGGTTCAAGATGCGATACCAATATGATTCATACAAGGACATTTAGGTTTGGAATCAGTCACTCACTTCTTCGCAATCATAAGGTTTAGAATCAGGTGTTTTGACACTTTTTCTTAATCACCAGTTCATTGTTGCTATAGTAAACATTATCTTTGGTCACGCAGGACCTAAATCTCAAATCTTGAATCTTTAAATCTCTCAATAGGTTTCTATCTCAGAATCGATTAATCTTTCAAATCAGTTTCATACATATATCAAACACAAACTATTCTTTGAACCACTACGCTTTGCACAGTGATTCAAAGAGGGGCAAAATGTAATACCCCAAAAATAGGCTATAGGTTCATTAACCTCCCACATCTTCAATTCGAATGAAATCGACATCAAAGTCCTAACCTAATGCACATCGGCACATTATCGAATTCTAATTGATTTTATTCTAAATTCTGCATCGGGGAATATTCCTATTTATCCTAATTATCTTTAATTTCATAATTATTTGGTGATAAATCCTATTTATCCTAAAGGTTGATTAATTGAATATTCTGAATATTTAATTAATTAGATTTAATATTGCCACTTAATTATTTAATTAGATTTAATTAAATTATTCCTAAATTGTATTATTTAATTTTGATAATAAATCTAAAATCTTATGACTAATTGATTAAATTCCTATTTAATTAATTAATGTCAATTGTCAATTTTTAATAATATAGTTTTTGAATAAAATTTGATTTAATAATTGATTAACCCATAAATCAATTATTTTATTTAAAAAATCAGTTAAGTTGAGAATAAATCACTTTATTTTTAAATTAATTTATAATTAAATCATGCACAATCAGAAAAGTAGGCAACTAGAAATTAACAATCAAATTTAAAATTGAAACTCAACATCTGATGATGAGTTGAAATTTTATCTAAAACTCTATTTTGAGTTAAACACTACTTTTGCATGATTTTTGTAAGTTAATTATCTCTAATTTCTTGTTAACTCAAAAATCAACCTGAGTTTATCAAGAGTGATTTATGGCTTTTCTCCTACATCCTCAAAGCCCTAGATTTTTATAAAATCAAGGCTTCAGCTCTTCACAAAGGTCTGAACAATTTTTTTTTATCTCATCAACACTTGAATTTGCACAATTACTCTGGCGAATTGGCGATTAAAGGATTAAGCACTTGAGACAGGTGATTTGTGAGATCTTTAATAGTTGATCATAATTTTTGCATAGTTTCATATCATAGATTTTACTATTCATTCATAGCATTCTTAGATTAAATCTCAATTTCATTCATCTAGCTTAGATTCATATAGTTTCTCATTCTTATTGCATAGAAAATACAAAAATCTAGATTAATCTACATTCACATAGCCTTTCATATTTTGCATTCAAATCCTTTGTTTAGGTGTTGCATTATCACTGATCTTGATTCCAATCTGAGAACATCATACTCACACCTACTAGAAGGTAGTAAATTGCCTGGTTAGCTTAGTTTCAATTATTTGCGAGATTTTAATTTTGGCTAACCTTAATATTTTACTGAAGTGTTGTGTCTATCGCTAGGTACAAAATTCACACACACATTTTTATGGTATTTCACATCATTCAAAGTCTGTAAATCATATTATGTTCAATCAAATTTTCTCTCAGTAATCAAGACAACAACCACATCTAGTTGCTGATTCATCTAAAGTCCTCGTCGCTAGGGGAAAATCTATTGATCCTTGGGGGCATATCAGATTCATCAAGATCCATCTGGTATCCTAAATCTATCTTGTAAACTGTATCAAATTTTTGTAACTATCAGTTCATTAGCGTCATTTCCTTGGTTCTTTGTAATTGATGGGTTCAGGATGCAATACCAATATGATTCATACAAGGACATTGAGGTCTGAAATCGGTCACTCACTTCTTCACAATCATAAGGTTTAGAATCAGGCATTTTGACACTTTTTCATAATCACTAGTTCATTGTTGCTATAGTTTACATTATCTTTGGTCACTCAGGACCTAAATCTCAAATCTTGAATCTTTAAATCAGTTTCTGTCTCAGAATCGGTTAATCTTTCAAATCAGTTTCATACATATACCAAACACGGACTATTCTTTGAACCACTATGCTTTGCACATCGGCACAGTATCGAATTCTAATTGATTTTATTCTAAATTCTCCATCAGGGAATATTCCTAGCAATATTCCTATTTATCCTAATTATCTTTAATTTCATAATTATTTGGTGATGAATCCTATTTATCCTAAAGTTTGATTAATTGAATATTCTGAATATTTAATTAATTAGATTTAATATTGCCACTTAATTATTTAATTAGATTTAATTAAATTATTCCTAAATTGTATTATTTAATTTTGATAATAAATCTAAAATCTTATGACTAATTGATTAAATTCCTATTTAATTAATTAATGTCAATTGTCAATTTTTAATAATATACTTTTTGAATAAACTTTGATTTAATAATTGATTAACCCATAAATCAATTATTTTATTTCAAAAATCAATTAAGTTTAGAATAAATCACTTTATTTTTAAATTAATTTATAATTAAATCATGCACAATCAGAAAAGCAGGCAACTAGAAATTAACAATCAAATTTAAAATTGAAACTCAACATCTGATGATGAGTTGAAATTTTATCTAAAACTCTATTTTGAGTTAAACACTACTTTTGCATGTTTTTTGTAAGTTAATTATCTCTAATTTCTTGTTAACTCGAAAATCAACCTGAGTTTATCAAGAGTGATTTATGGCTTTTCTCCTACATCCTCAAAGCCCTGGATTGCTATAAAATCAAGGCTTCAAATCTTCATAAAGGTCTGGACAATTTTTTTTATCTCATCAAAACTCGAATTTGCACAATTACTCTGGTGAATTGGCGATTGAAGGATTAAGCACTTGCGACAGGCGATTTGTGAGATCTTTCATTGTTGATCATAATTTTTGCATAGTTTCATATCATAGATTTTCATATTCATTCATAGTATTTTTAGATTAAATCTCAATTTCATTCATCTAGCTTAGATTCATACAGTTTCTCATTCTTATTGCATAGAAAATATAAAAATCTAGATTAATCTGCATTCACATAGCCTTTCATATTTTGCATTCAAATTCTTCGTTTAGGTGTTGCATTGTCACTAATCTCAATTCCAATCTGAGAACATCATACTCACACCTACTAGAAGGTAGTAAATTGCCTGGTTAGCTTAGTTTCAATTATTTGCAAGATTTCAATTTTGGCTAACCTCTAATGTTTTACTGAAGTGTTGTGTCTACAACTAGGTACAAAATTCACACACACAACCTATACCTGCAAGAAAAATAGTTTTTTTTTTGGATGAGTGATTTTCCTTGGTCAAACCCTGATTTGGAATCAACCTTTAAAATAGAATTGAAATAGAGAATGCTAGCAAGTAGTAGAAGTAGATCTAACAATGAAGCTATGATATTCGATAGATATGCAATTGTATTTGAAATGTAAATAAGTATATTGATATGAAAGCTTGGACTCAACAATGTAAATCAAAACAATTAAATGTAAATAAAAAAATCCATGATTGTAATCTTGGAATCCACCTTGAAAGGAGAATGAATGGATCTTGAAGATGAACAAAGGATCTTGAAGGAAGATCACACCACCATGATGGATAGATCTAGGGTTTGAATGATGAATCTTGAATGCTTGAACCAAATCCCTTCAAAGGCTTGAATGCTTGAATCCTTGACCTTCAATGGAGAAATTGAATGCTTGAATGGATGATTGCTTGAATGTTTTCTCACTTGATTTCCTTGAGATAAAACTTGATGGATTGTGGATGCACTTGATTGAAAGATTATGAAAAGAGATCATGAGAAGAGATCATGAAGATGAGAAGGAGAAAATGAGAGAGGAAGGCTTCCTTTTATAGTGGTCTAGGGCACAAACCCCTAGAGAGGTTGACATATGAGAAATAAATTCCCATTGGGCCCATACCCCTAGGAATGGACCTAGATTAAATATAATTTAAGATTTTACCATTTCAAAGACTAAAAAAGCCGACTTGGAAGCAGACAAATAAAATTTTGAGTTTCCCCCCACATTTGGCAAACTTTTTGATGAAAAGGGGGACCTAGGTCAAGGTTGAGGTTGAATTTGACCTTGGTCAAAGTTGAGGTCAACTTTGACCTAGGTCAAGGTCAAGGTCAACCTTGACCCAGGGGTTTAGGACCCTTGGAAAATGTGCCAGGTGAGGAAAATAGTTGTTGAGGAGGCCCAAACAGAGCCCTAAATAGGCATAGAAGATGGGAAGGGGGAAGAAAATAGAGGACAACATGATGATGGCCCAAAACACCCCCTAAGGAGAGCTAAACATTCTTAACATGGAAGTTCTTCCATTTTAAGATGATACACTTAATATTATTGCTAGAGTATAATATCATTAGTGTGGTTTGTTAGAATATTATAGGATAATATTTATTATTAGTTATATGAGAGATTATAGGCATATGAGTTGTTAGAACAAATCATATGATTCAAGATTGGTTCCTCTAATGTGGGAGATTAAACTCCTATATAAGTGTTATATATTTCAACGAAAATAGGAAGCACAACATTAACTTGCAAAATATTATTATAGCTTATGTCTATCTCTACCCATATTTCTAATATATTTGAATCTATAGACCCAGCGCCATAAGGGGTGAAGTCAAGATCATTCCTCGAGCAACTTGTTTCAGGCTCCCACCATTGATCAAATCATGTTGAGTAAAATTCCCCAACACCATAAGAGATAAGGTTAAGATCATGCCCTGAACAACTTTAGTGAATTGGATACCCCTCAATCATTCTCTCTCAATCAAAAGAAATTCCAATCTAGACTACTTCTCATATATTGAATAACTTCATATAAACCATCCAATAAAAAAAATATTATTTCCTAAATCTCTTTAACGAAATTAAGCTCACATAGTTGAGAATGCTTACTGTACAATGACAAAGCCCAAGTCAAGCCTAGTTTGTGAGTTGTGTGATAATTAAGTTGGATTGAGATCCAACTATTCAAAATGATCCTTTGATTGATTCAGTTTTGTCTAGTCATAAAAAAGATGATAAAATCCTTCAAAACAATATATTTATTTTATTTTATTGATATTGGTTTCATTGGAAGTTATTACAAAATATGGTTAGGTGAAGCATAATTCTATATTCGTAATCTTGTTGTGAGCACCTATAATATGTTGAGTTTGAATTTTCTAAAAATAAACCTTCCAACCAAGAATAAAAATTTAAAAAGTTCTTATTTCCTAATCACTCTCTAAAAAAATACACAAAGTTACCTTCATTCTCAATTTATCGTGAGAATAAAAGGCATGTTTTTCATGAAGTATTTATCTAATTATAATTTCCAACTTTGATTGGGATAAAGTATTACAATTTGAAATGAATTAATTGGAGTCATATTAATAAACATTATCTGTCAATTTAAATTATACAATAACAAAAAAATAATATTAATAAAAAATTATGAATATACAATATAAAATTTTAGTATTCAAATATTATTATGTTAATAAATCACAAGATTATTTATTTATAATTTTTTAAATAAATTTCAAATTTTTCTTAGTGTAGAGCACCACCATAGGTCAAGACCTTTTGAGTGTGGATCCCCAACACCATAAGGGATGAAGTCAAGATAATTCCATGAGAAACTCATTTCATGAGCCCACCATAGGTCAAATTATTTTCAGTGTAGTGCCCTAACACCATAAGGGATGAGGTCAAGATCATGTCTTAAGAAACTTTTGTAAAATGGATACCCCTTAATACTTCACTTTAAATCAAAGAAATTCTAGTCTAGACTCATGTTCATGTATCGAATAAATTCATATAAACCCTCCAACCAAAATGAAAATTGAAAAAGAAAAAATTATTTTCCAAATCTCTTTAATAAAATAAGCTCACCTAATTGGGATTGTGTGTAACAACATAGCCTAAGCCAAGCCTAGTTTTGCAATAATTCTTTAATTTATGTGGATCGAGATACAACCATTAGGAAGGATTCCTTGATTGATTTGATTTTGTTTAGTGAGAAAAAGATGATGAAATCCTTCAAAATAATGTGTTTATTTAAGTTTATTGATATTGGTTGCATTGCAAGTTATTATGAAATATGGTTGGGTGAAGCATAAATCTACATTCCTAGCTATGTCTTGAACACCTATAAGACGTTGAACTTGAATCTACTCAATATAAACCTTCCAACCAAAAAAAATTAAAAAGTTATTATTTCCTAATCACCCTCTAACAAAATAAACAAGCTTACCTTCATTATCAATTAATTATGAGAATTAAAGGCATGTTTGTCATGAAGTATTTATTTAATTATAATTTTCAATTTTGATTGGGATAAAGTATTGCAACTTGAAATGGATTAATTGGAGGCATGTTAATAAATGTTATCAATCAATTTAAATTATACAATAACAAATAAAATATTAATAAAGAATTATGAATATACAACATAAATTTAATATTCAAATATTATTATGTTAATAACTCACAAGATTATTAATTTATAATTTTTTAAATAAATTTCAAATTTTCTGAGTGTAGAGCCCCACCATAGATCAAGTTCTTTTGACTGTGGAGTCCTAATGCCATCAGGGGTGAAGTCAAGATTATGCCATGAGAAACTCATTTCATGAGCCCACCATAGATCAAATCATGTTGAGTGTAGAGCCCCAACACTATAAGGGACGAGGTCAAGATCATGTCTTAAGCAACTTTTGTAAAATGGATACCATTAATCCTCTGGTTTCAATCAAAGAAATTACAATCTAGACTCATGCTCGCATATCGAATAAATTCATATAAATCCTCCAACCAAAATGAAAATTAAAAAAGAAATATTTTCCAAATCTCTTTAATAAAATAAGCTCACCTAATTGGGAGTGTATGTAACAACAGAGCCTAACCCAAGCCTGGTTTGGAAGTCATTCTTTAATTTAGTTGGATTGAGATACAACTATTAGAAAGGATTCCTTGATTGATTTGGTTTTGTTTAGTGAGAAAAAGATGATGAAATCCTTCACAATAATTTGTTTATTTGAGTTTATTGATATTGGTTGCATTGGACATTATTATCAAATATGGTTGGGTGAAGCATAACTCTACATTCCTAGCTATGTCATGAACATCTATAAGATGTTGAGTTTGAATCTACTCAATATAAACCTTCCAACCAAAAAACAAACAGAGTTATTTTTTCCTAATCACTCTCTAACAAAATACACAAACTTACCTTCATTATCAATTAATTGTGAGATTAAAAGGCATGTTTGTCATGAAGTATTTATCTAATTATAATTTTTATCTTTGACTGGGATAAGGTATTGCAATTTCAGATGGATTAATTGGGGCCATATTATCTACACTAATTATATTTTTCTATATAAATTTTTTGAGTTGAGGATAAAAGAGGATAACTATTCGAAATAAAAATAAGAGATAAATATACTAATTTTTAATAGAAATAATTAGATTGTAGATGTATGAAAATTCTACTTTTTAGATTAAGTAGATTATAACATGAGGAATAATTGTACATATAAATTAAAAGCTATCTTTTAATTAATTTTTCATGAGTATGGGACCTAATTTGTCAAATTCATTATCATGAGTAGAGTCCACCCATTTTGTCAAAGTCACTTGTACAACTATAATCAAGAAAGATAGAACCATCTTCACCCTCACCAATTTTGTTTAACCTATTGAACAGTTTGATGATATTATGCATACTTTCTTAAAAACCTTTTTCTTGTTATGTCAAAAGTCTCTCCACGACCCACCACTCTTTGTCTTGGGCTTACACCATATCGAGTTGTGGTATCAATGGGACAAATTGAGATGTGACTAATCCTATAAAGAAGAACCCAAGTTCCTTAACCAACTACAACACCTATACAAGTTTCATAGAAATCTTATATTATATAAAATAAACATCATCGAATAATTTAAATTATACAAATTAAAAAAATATGAATATATATTATAAAATTTAATATTCAAAACATTATTATATTAATAACTTACAAGATAATTTATTAATCAAATTTCAAATTGTCTTAATAAGAAATGTAACTTGGTGCAACATGTCAAACAACTTTATATATACATCTCATCTTATCAAATTTGATAATATATGTAAGACAAAGATAGTAGATAGATGAAGATGTAATATTGTTAGCAAATAAATTAATTTGAATGTTATAACTAAGGTAGGAAATTCTACATTAAATTCAGTGTGTGTCGTAGTAAGGGTGTGGCTCTCCATAGCTTTGTAGTTAAATATTATTTTTACAAAATAAAATTTAATTATAAAATGAAATCATTTTGATTAAAAATATTATGAGGTTTTAATTGTACTCTTTGAAAATTGTATTGTTCAAAGATTTATGGGACATTTTATCACTTAAAAGGATGAATTTTTTTAGTAGTTATGTGAATTCTTTCAATTTGTTATTGTGAAATAAATAGAAATCAAATAATCATTTTTTCATATTTTGTTTAGATTTATTTGTACTTTGAACATTTAATGATGAAATGTTCTTTAATGGTGTACAAAGATACAAATACTCACCTCTCACTTTTTCTTTGAAGTCGTGTATCTCACATTTAAACCCATAAAAAATAATCTTTATTTTAGCAATTTTAATACTTAAATGCATGAGATTTTTACAATCCGTGATTAATTAACTTGATAGTTTATGCGTGAAAAATATGTTTACATGTATTAAGTTAAAGAACTATCAAGTTAAACAATAATCATTTCCATCTATTTAATTTGTAGTCTTAAATATATTATTTTCAACAATACTCATTGTGAAATTAAACTCACTTTCAATGGGCCTTTGATCTCCTATTGAAGTTGAAAGGCTTTGCATGAGCCCACCTAAAGCCCTTAACCAATTGCATCACTAGTACGGACTTCACGAACACCTTATATTATACAACATAAACATTATCAATCGGTTTGAATTATACAATAACAAAAAAATAATATTAATAAAAAATATGAATATACATGATAAAATTTAATATTCAAATATTATTATGTTAATAACTCACAATATTATTTGTTTATAACTTTTTAAATAAATTTTAAATTTTTTTAGTGTAAAGCCCCACCATAGATCAAGTCCTTTTGAGTGTGGAGCCCCAACACCATAAGGGATGAAGTCAATATTATGCCATGAGTAACTTGTTTCATTAGCCCACCATAGGTCAAATCATGTTGAGTGCAATGCCCCAACACCATAAGGGATGAGATCAAGATCATGGAAAAAATGTCTAAGAGACTTGTCAAGCGATCACATCCTATTTTTGACATTTGCGACCTAAATCTGATGGAGATGAAATATTTCATGTAACAGATGATGAGAATGAGGGTTTTTGTATATACCCATCTTATGTTTCATGGAAAAATAATGTCTCTGTCCAAAACCCTAAATTTCTGAGTAGCCCTAACAACATCTCTATTCAATGTAGGGAATTTATAACATGTAATGAATCGCCTTGTCCAGATTGAGGTGGAGCCCAATTGAGGTGGAGCCTGTTTCAAACCAAATAAGATGGTTAATTTTTGGTGAAAGAAGATCCAAAATTTAGAGGTGCAACCAAATAATGGTTTTCATAATATACAATAAGACACTGAACAAGGAAGTAATGGTATAAAGGGTACCCATAATAGAAGCGATAAGGATCACAAATATACAATCATTTTACCAGATCATCTCATCTTGCTACATGTTTCTTTCTTACAAGAAATTATGCTCGTTAGTAAGTTTTGGGACACAACCATGTAGATTACTGTGATTTTAGAATGAGCTAAAAAATATTGGGAAGGATTTAAGGATGTATTTTATATTGATACAGAGTTCAATATTTTTATTATTCTCTTTGAGTCCATAGCTTAAAGAGATTTCATCCACAAGTTTAAAGGGTGGTTTTGTAAGGGTTTGGGTCTTTACACTTTTCCATGGATTCCAAACTTTAAGCTTGATCATGTATTGTGTACTTTTATGCCTTTTTGGATTTTATTTCCCTCTTTTCCATTGGAGTACTATGTTCTAGAGCTCATAGAGATGTTTGTAACTAAACTGGGCATCTTCATTAAGCATGATCTTATCCCATATGAAGATACCCATTTTCCAACCATAGTATGTTTACTACTTAGTATTTCGACTGTAAACTCTATCTATACTTTCAAGATGGGGAATATGGGAACATAAAATAGTTATACAAGATTCTACCATTGTGGATAAACATGCTCACATTCTAGGTCATTTTAAAACCTAATGTCAAGGCTCTGATCAGTTACCTATAGAAATTTATAGTGACCATGTCACTAGCCCCTTTCAATTTGGCTTTTATAAGACCCCAAATACTCCTCATGAAATACACACTAATAATTAGGAAGAAGAAGTATCCCCAAAAAAGGATGATAACACATACATGCTAATTAATTCTACTCCCAAGACACAGATGGTGGAGATTCAAAACTATCATAAAATGTCTAATCCATCATTGTAGGAGTTGCAATCTAGGATCTACAAAGTTCTTTCTCCTTTTTTTTATTGGGGTAAGTAGCACCTTGCAATCTAGAATTACATTTTTTATCCAAAACATATTACTTTCCAATCTGAAACCACTAAGGTTCTCACTAAAACTGACAATATAGTTATTCCTATCCATAGGGCTCATGTGAATATCAAATGGTTACTTCTTCCATACATGTATGTAATATGAAACCATTATCTCCATAAAAAGAAAAAAAGTATTCAGAATCTTGACAATCTTGTTCAAGAATTGATGTACCACAATCGCCTAATCAACATAAGCCGATCTTTGTATCTGTCTATGCCCCATAATAAAATGAAGATATCTATAGAGGAGGTAGAGAGAATGGAAAATCAAATACTTATTTTTGTTTCTTCGCAAATGTTTGATGAAATAGAAGAGGAGGATTTGTTGTTGGAAACTATAATTTAAATCATTGTTATATTGTCATTGATGTCAAACCTTAACTGGTAAGATGATTGCTATCTAGGATAGTACCATATCTTTTGATTGATGAAGAGGATTTGAAAAGAGGAGATAAAAATAGAACCTAAGGAAAGGTTGAGTTATGTGATACTTCAATGGGTACTTGATCAGTTGGCACATTGACAAGGTAATGAGCTATTTATCTAAGTAAGAAGAAAGAGTAGAGATGTAGGCTTAACCAAGAAAAAGTGAAGAAATCTAGTTTAAGTCGAGTGATGCTAGTGTCAACCGAGTGCTATTATATGTCGAGTAAATATAGTGCTGACCAAACATCACTAATTACCAAGCGATGGAAAATTACCGAGCAAAGACAGTGCTTACCAAGGAAGAAAGTTTGTAGTGATGATCGAGTAGATGAACATAGTATTGATTGAGTATCAGTAATTTACATTTCAAGAAAGAATTGAGAATCCCAACTGACATAGTTGAATTCTTCGGATATCTAAAATGTGATGACATTATTAATGAATTGTATGGAGCATTTAATGCATGGTAAATCATTTTCTTATGGATTCAAAGAGAAGTTTGAAGATGTATCTAGAAGGAAAAGATGAAGAGCATAATGATGGAAGGATTTGATGAATCTGACCTAAACCTAGGATCTACAGAGGAATTTAAGAGGAAAAAGATTGATCTACTTGATCAAAGAGGTAAAAAGGAAAAGCTAATTTTGGTTTATAGAGTATGAAGAAGAGGTTGATGTTATTGACTGATAAGCCTAAGAAAAAGGCTAAAGGTGAAATTGTGAAGGAGTTGAATAGAGTTGTGATTACTTGAAGTGAATTTTGAGCATATCGACAGAGATAGAGATGGAAATGGAGATGGAGATGGAGATGGAGATTGAGATTAGTCAGTAAATCAACATATATGTGTGAAGTGGATCTATATTTGCAAAGTGATTTGTATGTTTTTTAGATCATAAACTACTGTTACTTTCTATCCATTGTATCAATCTAAATCCTTTAATCAAGGTTGACCTAACAGTCCTTGTATAAATCCTTTAATCGAGGTGAAATTCTAATGGAATGGTCTTAAGTCCTCTAACCAAGCCACTCTTAACAAAGTGTTTTAAATCATTTAACAGGGTCACACCTAATAGTGTGTATGTAAACCTTTAACAAGGTTGGATTTTCACAGAGCTCGCTTCAGAAGAGTGAAAATCAGTAGCATGTTACAAAGTAGTTTTTCCCAAATTGGGTTTCCACTATAAATCCTAGTGTTATACTTGTGTGAATGATTTTGATGTGGATGTTGTTGAAATCTTTATATTCTGCAAGTTAATTACTTTTGGACAATGGACTACATGTTATATGTTTCTGATATATGCTATAGAGACCATGTTGAATTGTTGATTAGATTTGAATTTATTGAAGTGATAGAAAGTTCAATTGGTACATTTGGTCCTGAGAATAACTGATTCACACCCCCCCCCACCCTCTTTGTTGTTCTAAATCATTCTAATAATTGGTATCAAAGCAGTTGGTGCTTACAGAGAAAAGTTTAAAGGTACTTGAAGCTAATGATTAGGATGTGTAAAAAGGAGGTATTGAAGTTGAATGAAGAGAACTTCCCTGCATGGCAGAGTCTAATGAAATTGCATCTAGCTGCTATTAGTGATTCAAAAAAGTACTATGTGGAAAATGAGTATGTTATTTCTATTTCACCTTTGACTATCGAGGAGATGAAAGAAAAACAAGCACACAATCAAGCGATGTTGGAGATTGCATCTTCCCTAAGCTATCCTAAATTTGAAGACATCAAGGATTGCACAAATGGTAATAAAATGTGGGAAAATCTTGCAACTATCTATGGTGGAGATACAAATCTGCTGAGAGCCAAATCTGAAAGCCTGAGAGGTAAGTTTGATGAAATGAAAATACAAGAAGGTGAAAATATTGCTCAATATTGTGGTAGAATTAAGGAAGTAGTGGATGCTATTAGAGGAGCTAATGGAAACATTTATGATGAAATTGTTATTGGTAAAGTATTGAGAACTTTTCTTCCTATCTATGCTATCAGAATTTATGCAATACAAGAATCAAGATGTAACCCTGGAAATGTTCTAACTCTGGAAAGTCTTGTTGGTAAGTTTAGTGCTTTTGAGCTATCTAACTATGATAACTACACTGCTACTAATGTTGAATTTGCATTCAAGTCACAAATGGTTTTTCATAAGTCTAAGAAGGAAAAAGAAAAGTGTGTGAAAAGTGATAGTAACGGTGACAATGATAGTGACACTTCTGATGAGGAACTATATGATCTTGAGGCACTTATGGAAAGAAGGATAAAAAAAGAGGAAAAGGGAAATATAAAGGTAAACTTCCTCTAATATGTTTTTCATGTAACAAAGTTGGTCATATTGCAACAAGATGCCCTGACAGGACTGACCAGGATGAGAGAAGGGAAAGAAAGTACAAAGACAAGAGAAATGAAAGAGATCACCGAAGGTACAAAGACTACAAAGATAAAGGTAAGAAATCATTCTATTTTGTTGAAGAGGAAACTGAAAGTGACACTAGTGAATTTGATGAATGTGATATAGAAGTTGTTTATGTTGCTATGAAAGATGATTCTGATGAAGATGAGAAAACTGCACTTATTTCTTATATGAGTAAAGGTGATAAATGGATTTTTGATAGTGGTTTCTCACATCACATGACTAGTGATAAAAGTAAGTTTGAAACCATAGATCATTACAAAGGTAGAAGTGTTAAGTGACATAAGAGAGGACAAAAGGGGCTAGTGGTGGCACACCCTAACTAGATCTACCTTTCTCAACAACACGTAGAAGCAACAACACACAACAATGAGAGTGAGAATGCATGAAACTTTCATATATTATGTTCAAATTGATTCATACATGTCAGGCTATAAGGCCTTCCAGTTTCGGCCAGATATTACAATTAAGTACAAAAGTCCTCAAACATGTGAGGATCTGCCAATAATCTCTATACTTATATCTTTTATCTTCTATCTTCTATCCCAAAAACTTTCTTCTAAACTCTAACCAAACAACTACATTTATACAAGAGGCTATCAAACCAAGTTGGCCTTCAGATCCATAATCAATGGAAGGAATGACCAGATCTAGGTCCACATGCTTCCCAATGATGGATACCAACATTAAATCTGTGACCCAAATTAACTACATAAGTTAGCCTCAAAAGAAATCCAAAACAAACAACTTGGTAAGCAAGGAAACTGAGTTCTAAACAAGCACCACCGAGTGCCAAAGAGATAACCAACCAAGACCAATGAACAAAGGAAACTGAGCAACACCGAACCAACTCGATCAAAGTAGGAACCGAGAAACACAAAAAAACTCAAATATGTTTTTGGTGACATAGGATTGCCAAGGACCCGAGATGCTCCTACATCAGACACCTGGGGTTATTTTAAATAATTCTCTGAATCATGAAAAAAGTATGATCTGAGCTCCATCCAAATTAGACTATGAAATCCAAGAACTATCTTCAATTAGTCTATTCTTCCACTTTACCAAATATTCCATATATTATTTTCCTCTTGTACTTCTGCCAATTCTTTTCTCCAAAATCTGTTCAACTTATTCATTCTGCTTCTTAGGATAATCTATCAGTACTGCCATGTCTTCTTTAGGTTCATGAAACTCATACAAATCAATAATGTTGAATATAGGTGATATATCCATGTCATTAGGTAACTCAACCTCATATGCATTTCCACTATCAATTTTTCTCAAAATCTTGCGAGGTCCAAACTTCTTCATCTTCAGCTTCCTATATGTTCCAACAAGAAATCTGTCTCTCCTCAAATGAACCATCACTTCATCACCAACATCAAAAGTCTTATGTCTTCTTGATCTATCAGGTCTATCTTTGTATTTCTGATTACTTTTTTCTAGTTTAAGCTTCACATCTTCATGCAATGTCTTCATGTACTCAACAAATTTTACTCCTTCAACACTTCTTTTTCTTTCATCAGCAATGTCTCTTAAATTTGATATACCTCTCAGTTGTATGCCATTTACATTCTCAAAAGGCATTTTTCCAGTACTCCTATTCACTGAATTATTGTATACAAACTCTACTTGTGCCAACACAAAATTCCAATTACTTGGTGTGTCTCCAACTAAACATCTCAAAAGATTACCCAAGCTTCTATTCACAACTTTTGTCTGTCCATCGGTTTGTGGGTGAAATGTAGAACTATATTTCAATTCAGTAGCCAACTTTCTCCAAAGAGTCTTCCAAAAGTATCCAACAAATTTACTGTCTTGGTCAGAGATAATACTCCTCGATAATCCATGCAATCTGACAATTTCCTTAAAGAAAAGATTTTCTACATGTACTGCATCTGATGTCTTCCTACAAGGTATAAAATGTGCCATTTTAGAAAATCTATCCACAACCACAAATATAGAATCATTACCTCTTACTGTCTTCAGTAAGCCAAGAACAAAATCCATACTGATGTCAATCCAAGGTTTCTCAGGTACAACAATCAGTGTCTACAATCCAGTATTCTGACTAACTCCTTTTGCAACTTGACAAACTCCACAACTTTTCACAAATTTTTGAACATCTTTATACAACTGTAGCCAAAAGTACTTCTCCTTAAGAAAATTCAATGTCTTATCAACACCAAAATGTCTAGCCAAACCACTACTATGTTTCTCTTTTATCAAATTAGTTCTCATTGCTCCTCTCAGTATACACAACTAAATACCTTTAAACAACATACCTCCTTGCATAAAATATTCATCCCATTTAGTACTTTTTTGATCTTGAATAGGTGCTCTGCACTTTCTCCACGACTTAGAAAAATCAGGATCAAATTCATAAGAATCCCTCATGTCATGAAAGCCTAGAATTCCAATTTTCATCTTGGTCATTAAAGATCTTCTTCTACTCAATGCATTAGCAACTCAGTTAGTGACTCCACTCTTATGCTTTATCACAAATGTATAACTTTGCAAATACTCAAGCCATTTCATATGTCTCTGATTCAACTTATTCTGACCACCCAAATACTGTAAAGCTTTATGATCGGTATACAACACAAATTCACTCAACATAAAATAATGTCTCCATTTCTTTAGTGCTTGAACAATAGCATAGAATTCTTGATCATACACAAAATATTTCCTTTTTTCATCATTCAACCTTTCACTAAAGAAAGAAATGGATTTACCTTCTTGACTCAACACAGCTCCAATTGCACTTCCACTTGTATCACATTCCACTTCAAATACCTTATTGAAATCAAGCAATGGAAAAATAGGCAATTCAACAACCTTCTGCTTCAGAGTCTCAAAACTTTTATCAGCTCCATGTGTCCACTTGAATTCTCTTGTGTCTCCTCTCATAGTCTTAGTCATAGCATTACAAATTGAACTAAAATTTCTAATGATCTTTTGGTAAAAACTTTCCAAACCATGAAATGATCTTACCTCACTAGCATTCACAAGTGTAGGCCAATTCAAAATAGCTTCAACCTTTTCAAGATCCATTTTCAAACCATCAACTGAAATTGCAAATCCCAAATACACAATCTCCTCTTTCATGAATGAGCACTTTTTCAAATTTATTAGCAACTTTTCTTCTTTCAATCTCTACAAAACTTGTCTAACATGCAACAAATGTTCTTCTTTGGTCTTACTGAATATCAGAATATCATCAAGATATACAATCACAAACTTACCCAATAATTTCTTCAAAACTTCATTCATCAACCTCATAAAAGTACTCGGTGCATTAGTTAAACCAAAAGGCATAACCAACCACTCATACAAACCTTCTTTAGTCTTGAAAGCATTCTTTCATTCATCACCTTCTCTAATTATGATCTGATGATACCCACTTTTCAAATTGATTTTGGTAAAATACTTTTCTCCAGTCAAACTATCCATTATATCATCCATTCTTGGTATAGGAAACCTATACTTCACTGTTATCTTGTTGGTTGCTCTGGAATTAGTACACATTCACCATTCTCCATTCTTCTTAGGTGCCAATACTGCAAGTACTGCACAAGGACTCAAAATTTCTCTGATCAAACCTTTCTGCAATAATTCTTGAATCTGTTGGTTCAATTTTTGATTCACGGTAGGTGTCAACTGATAAGGTGCCTTATTCAGTAAAATAGCTCCAGGGATGAGATCCATGCAATGATCAATGCTTCTCTTTGATGGAAAACCATCAGGTACATTATCAAAAATAATTTCACTGTACTCGATGAGTAACTTATCAATCTCCTCAGGAACATTATCCCCTATTTTCTTACTCGGTTTGTTAGGAATCCCAGCAAAACATATATCATTTCTGTTTAAATCATTAACAAACATTCTTCCTTCCATCAAGAAAACTTTCATAGATGTGCAAACATTACTAACAAGTTCTTCCATCAAAGGTAACAATATTTCTCTTCTTCCATCAGCCCAAATAGTATACTTATGCAATCTCCCATCATATATAGAATGTCTATCATATTTCCAAGGTCTACCCAAAAAAATATGACAACAATCCATAGGCATGATATCACATAACATCTTATCATAGTACTTTCCAATTTTCAAATTCACATAACATTGTTCACTTACCAAGAGTGTGTTGGTACTCAAAAATGCTGGACCATTTTGAGGCCAACTGACAGGCACACACAAGTGCCTCTACAATTCTGGCTCGATTGAGCCAAGGCTGGTAGGCCTAAATTCATAAGTGCCCTATGCTGTACAAACGCATGCATAGACAAACGCAATTCCTTCCAAAGGGGTAAGCAATCCTTGGAGGAAAACAATATAATCTCCTAATAGCTAAATTGCTTGAAATCTACACTAAAGCTTGAAACTATCACTATAACCTAATTGAATTCTTTATAAAGAAGAAATCAAAATTATAATGTAAACTACAAAAAGAACCAAATAACAATTTCAAATGAAAAGAGATCAATGCCTTAATACAAATTTGGGTATAGAGTCAATTACTTCCAATTGTACATATAGTCAGAGACAGTTTGAAGGGAACTCACTCCTATAAAGCAAGACTATCATCGTACAGGCTTCCTTTGAATCACAATTTAAAATAATTCATACAATTAATCCTATCGATTTTAACCCAAATTAAGAGGCTGAAAGGAACAACGGTAGGTTCTTAGACCATACAGCTGCTATTTGAATTGCATAAATTAACTTTGAATAAACAAATCAAGGAAAATAACATAGTAGAACACCCTGTTACCAGAGTATCTGAAAAACTAATTGAAAATAAAAGATATATAACCTCAAAAGGTATAAAACAACTTATTTGACATTAGCATTTGAAAAATTGAAATATTAGGTCCAAATCCGTGGTTGCAGGAGACTTTGCCAATTGTGTGTCATGTTATTTTTGATTTGAAATGTTTCAATATAAATGTAATAGTTAAAGGTTTCTTGTGAAAAGACATACCTTTTCACAGAACCTAATCCCTTAAACTAACCCTAAACATTACAAACATTAACCATATAAATGGTTTTTAGGGAAACATTTCCCATACATCAAACTTAATTTGTTACAATCTTCAGGTATGTGCATAATGATCCATAAATCTAATTCCTGCACACAAATACTCAGCATTAGGTAATAAAATCTAAAATTTTATTTATTATATTCTATAATGTTTTAGGTTTTTAATATGATCTTTAAAATTATTCAATTATTAATTAATGATATAACAAATAAACATTAATAAGATCGTAATATAATTCATACAAATATTTTTGATAAATAAAATAAAATACCAATAAAATTAAATAATTAACCATAGATATTTACTTTAATTACCAAAACATATGAAAATGTTATCAACACCTAAAATTATTGCATAGGAATATAACTTTAAATTTTTAAATTTAAAAATTCACTTTCATAAGATATTAACCATAATGCATTCATTTTTTTAAAAATGCCCTTTCATAAAAATAAGATAATATAAATTACAAAATAGAAATACTCTTTAAATCATTAGGGCAAAAAGATTTATAACTCTTCCTTAAAAAGGGGAGCACTTTCCCTAAATTCACAATATTATTAAAATAACTCACGTAGGGTAAGTGAAATCAAAACTTTTTAGAAAAGTGACAACCCTAGCATTTAAGAAATATTAATGTGAAAATAAAATCTTATAACCACTTAATAAAATGCATTTAGGTCTTTGGAATAAAATAGTTTCATTTTCTAACAAAAACCCTAAAAATGCATACATTAATAAGATGAAAACAAAATGCATTTACATCACCTAATTAATATTTCCCAAAAAAAAAAGTTAAAAACAAATTTAAAAAGGTTAGGAAGAAAGGGTGGGTTGAGAGGTCAAGTGTTCAACTCCCTCTCCCCACTCTTTTTTCCTAAAATCGATAAAATAAATAATACATAGGAAAGGAATATTTCAATATTGAATTAAAAATATTTAAGGAAAGAAATACTCCCTGTGTGAGAAATTGTATTGATTTTTCACCTGCACATGGAAATGTAAATAAGTTAGTTTCTCCTCCAAATCCTCTCGAAGAATATAAATAGACTAATTGGTTAGAGGGTAGGAGGGTAGGTAGGTAGGAAAAAAGGTTGGCTTGAGAGGTCGAGGGTTCAACTCCCTCTTGCCACCTTTTTTTTTAACTACCTCATTATTATATTTTTATAATTATTTTATTTCACAATGTACATGCATCAAGTTTATTGAAATAAAATAACCTAAAACCTATATCATGAACATTGAATAATAATGATTTTTTAAGCCTTTTTAATTGTTTTAATTTTTCACATGGGAAATTATATAAAAAATGAAAATGTAGATCATACTTCCCTGATGTTTTTTGTATATTTAGAACCTAAAATTTTAGGTGTCAACATAGTGTATGCTCATCTTTGATCCATGAAATCTGATAGGGCTTCGGATGTTCCAACCTTTTTAACTGTAATTTTGTGACCATCTCTTCATATGCGAGATTCTCTGAGCTACCACTGTCAATGATTACCTTCCAAACTTTTCCAGAAACTCTACATCTGGTCTTGAACAAACTTTTCCTTACCAGATCTTCCTTTTTACCTTCATTCCAAAGTTCTCTTCTTACCGTCAAGTTATTTTCCTTCTCAGGTTCATTTAGTGACTCATCTTGCACCAAAGCATTTCTACTGTTACCAACCTTCTTACTTGCATGTGTACACTTAAATGATCTATGTACTTCTTCTCCACAATTGTAACAAGTTCCTCTGAAACCACCTTTGTTATAACCACCTTGGTTGTTATTGCCTCTGCCTCTAGATAAACTTTCACCTTTCCACTCGGTCTTGTCTTTATCCAAAGTTTCCTTTTCTGGTTCAGATCTACTATTTTCACCATGGGACCCACCTCTTCCTCTAGGGAATCTACCACCACTACCTCTTTGTGTTTGCTCATGTCTCTTATTCAATTTCTCCTCAGCTTTCAATGCAAATTGATAAGCCTCTTCAATGTTCTCCAATTTGACCAAACTGATTTCTTCTTGGATGGAAACTCTCAAACCATTTAGGTATCTAGAAATTCTTTCCACATCATCTTCATCATGTCTAGATCTGATATTTGATCTATAGAATTCCTCAGTATATTCCTTTACCGAGCTATCTTTCTACCTCAAACTTTGCATTCCCCTAACTAGGTTAATCTGATAATCACAAGGTAAGAACTTTCCTTTCAATTTATTCACCATTTTACTCCACACCTTGATTTGTCTTTTCCTTTCCTCTTTCTATCTAGCTGCAGATGTTCCCACCATAAGGATGCATGAATTTTCAACTTTGTGCTTGCAATTTTCACCTAGTTTTCCTCAAGTACATTTCCATACTCAAAGTACTTTTCCATCTCAATGATCCAATCCACCAATTCATTAGAATCCAAATTTCCACCATACTAAGGAGGATTAAAGTGTGATGTAGCCTTCAAACTTGTCAAAGCCTTCAAGAATCTTTCCTCACCCTGATACATCACAGGTGCAAGTTCTACATCACCTTGTTCTACCTCAATTTCATCATCACTAACATCTTCAAGATGTCTTCCCCTTCTCTGGGCTATTTCAACAACTTCTAATCTAGCAACATGTTGTCTCAACATGTCTGCCAATCCTGGATCTACATCTCACCTCCTAGGAACCATCTTGAAAACCCTCTGCAATTGCAGGTCAAATCGCAATCTACTACCCCACAGCAATTCAACTAGGGCTTCACAATAAGGAACCTTCAAACCTAGATTCACAAACCTAGATCTGGATCTAACTTCACTCTGATACCACTTGACACAAGAGAGGATAGGAGGGGCCAGTGGTGGCACACCTAACCAAATCCACCTTTCTCAACAACATGTGAAAGCAACAACACACAACAGTGAGAGTGAGAATGCAGGAAAATTTCATATATTATCTTCAAATTGATTCATTCATGTCAGGTTGTAAGGCCTTTTAAGTTTTAGCTAGTTATTACAGTCAAGTACAAAAGTCCTCAAACATGTGAGGATCTACCAATAATCTCTAAACTTTTATCTTCTATCTTCTCTCTTCTATCCCAAAAACTTACTTCTAAACTCTAGCCAAACAACTACATTTATACAAGAGGCTACTGAACCAGTAAGCCTTTAGATCCACAATTAATGAAAGGAATGACTAGATCTAGGTCCATACGCTTCCCAATGATGGATACCAACATTAAATTTGTAACCCAAATTAACTGCACAAGTCATCCTCAAAAGAAATCCAAAGCAAACAACTCAGTAAGAAAGGAAACCAAGCACCAGACAAACATCACCGAGCGCCAACGAAATTCAATGAGTGCTAGAGAGATAACTAACCAACACCGGTGAACAAAGGAAACTGAGCAACACCGAACCAACTCGATCAAAGTAGGAACCGAGCAACATAAACAAACTCAAATATGTTTTTGGTGACACAGGATTGCCAAGGACCCAAGATTCTCCTACATCATTAAGTTTGGTAATGATGCACCATATCCTATGAGAGGAAAAGGATCAATTATATTGACTGACAAAATCACATGTGAAAATAGTTATTGGGTTGTAGGTCTTAACTATAACTTGTTGATTGTTTCACAGTTGAACAACACTGGTTATTGAGTGGAATTTCATCACATGAAGGCTAAAATATTTGATGCCACTAGTGAACTAACTGGTGTATACACCTAAAAATGGTCACCTAGACTATTAGCCTCTTTTGCTAAATTATCAATTGCTTATTCTTGATCAAATCCTAGCTCTATCATTTATTCAATTATTTTCTATGGGCTAACCATTTTATCCTAAGTCTTTATTTATTTAAAAAGAATATTTCCTCCCCTTTTATTAAATAAAAAGCCCCCACTTTTCCTCTTATCCTAAGTTGCACAAATAAAGCATTATTCTTATTTTATAAAAAGGGAAAAAACACTTTTTGTCTCATATGGACACAAAAGTCAACTCTTATTTTCCTATTGGAGGATACTTGTGCACATGGATTGCTCCTCTTTTAAGCTCCACCGTTGATTAAATCTTTTGCCTCTTAATCTCCATGGTCCATTCCTCCTCATTTCCTTTAAAAGGAGAGCTCTCTTCTTCATTCCAGATCCTCAACTTTTTATGCTAATGTTATGCTGCAGGTTTTCTAGGTCACTTTGGAGCTTTTTGAAGATTTGGAGCATTCTTGGCTTTTGCATCTACATGTTATCATAGTTTCATTTCTTGCATTGTCATGACATTCATAGCTTCATACTTAGCTTAGTTTCCTTTATGCTTTAGATTACTTCATCTAGCTTAAGTAGGAGGCTTTGTAATACTTGTTCTTTCATTTCCATAGCTTAGCTTGCACTCTCATTTCTAGTTTAGTTGCCTTGCATTTCCATTTGATTCTTGAGGATATTGGCATTCTTGCCCTTGTCTTCATTTGAATCTCCCATTGCATGGTTTACTAGCAAGGTTATTGGCTTAATAGCTCTAGCTGAGAGCATTCTTAAAAACCCTTGCACTCCATGCCTAGGGAGCTATGGATCAATTTTTGAGACCTCATTCTTGAGTGTTCTTCAATGTAATGATTCATATAAGTGTGACACAATTATAGCACACAACTGGAAGTGGAGAACAAACAAGAGGTAACTTATTCTATCTAGACCATTCTGAAGAAACATGTTTGTTTGCACAATTTGATAATGTATGGTTATAACATAAGAGGCTATGTTATGTGAATTTTGACAATTTGGTAAACATTAGTAAGAATAAGAAACTTAGAGGTTTTCCAAGATTGAAGAAACCTAATAATGTGATGTGCAAAAAATGTCAATTGTGAAAAATGAAAAAGTCTAGTTTTAAGAGTAAGACATATACTTCTGAAAATATTTTGGAATTGGTTCATACTGACCTTTGTGGACCTATGGGTGTACAAAGCTATTGTGGTGATAAGTATTTCATTCTATTTGTTGATGAATATTCTAGGATGATGACTATAATGTTTTTGAAAGAGAAATATGATTCAGTTCAGTTGTTTAAGTGGTACTTGGCAAAAGTTGAAAAAGAAACAGGTAGAAGCTTGAAATGTTTAAGATCTGACAAAGGTGGAGAATTTATATCAAATGAGTTCAATATTTTCTGCAATGATAGAGGAATCAAGAGACAAATGTCTGCACCAATAACACCTCCATGAAATGGTATAGTAGAAATAAGAAACACGTCAATTATGGATTGTGCTAGAACATTGTTAATACAAAAGAATGTTGCACAAAAGTTATGGAGAGAAGATGTAAGTACAATTGTTTATACCTTAAACTGAGTACAAATAAAAAAAGGTACAAATACTACACCTTTTGAGTTATGGCATGCATATACACCTAATGTGAAGTATTTTAGAGTCTTTGGGAGTAAATGTTATATATTGAAAGACATTAGGAATGGAAAATTTGATACAAAAAGTGATGAAGGCATATTCTTAGGATATTCCACTAAGAGAAAAGATTATAAATATTTGAATTATAATACTAAAAAAGTTGTGGAAAGTGAAAATGTTAGAGTTGATGAATATGCAAAAAAGAATGAATTAGAGTGCAAGCAAGAACTTGAAGATTACATATCTTTTGTATACATGGAAGAAGGAGAGGCAAGTAATACACCTGAACCAGATGCAGAGTCACAAATAGGTAATTCTGAGCATCAGGAGGAAGATGTCAAGCATCAAGAGGATGTTGTCGAGCAATCAAAAGAAGAAGCAAATAATTTGCATGATGAACCTGAAGATCAAGAACAAGGAGAAAGAAAATCTGAACCTACATTGGCACAATATGTAAGAAGACATCACAAGCCTAAACAAATCATTGGAGATAAAGAATCTAGAATCATGACAAGAAGTAATTTGAAAGATCATACATGCTTACTATGTGAGTTTGAGCCTAAAATAGTGAAAGATGATTTAGAGAATGAGACTGGATACAAGCCATGAATGAAGAAATAGAGAAGATAGAAAAGAATAATACCTGGACTCTAGTGCCAAGACCAAAAGACAAGAATGTTATTGGAACAAAATGGGTATTTAGAAACAAGCTAAATGAACATGGAGAAGTCACAAGAAACAAGGCTAGATTAGTATGTAAGGGGTATGCACAGGAAGAAGAAATTGACTATGCAAAAACATTTTCCCCTGTAGCAAGATTAGAAGGAGTAAGGACTCTACTTGCATATGCATCTTATAAAGGATTCAAAGTATATCAAATGGATGTCAAATATACATTTCTGAATGGGATATTAGAAGAAAAATTATACATTGAACAACTAGAAGGATTTGTTGACCTAAACAAGAATAATATGGTTTGCAAGTTGCACAAGGCTTTGTATGGATTGAAACAAGCCCCCAGAGCATGGTATGAGACACTGCATAATTATTTGATAAAGATTGGATTTGTGAGGACAAATGACAATAGTAATCTATATATGAACACTGAGAAAGGTAAAGGGATTTTGTTAGCTGAAATCTTTGTTGATGATATCATATTTGGTGGACAAGATGCCCTATATCAGAAATTTTCAAATGAGACGCAAACTGAATTTTAAATGTCTATGTTTGGTGAGCTCAGATTCTTTGTTGGTTTGCAAGTCTATCAAATGAAGAAAGGTATCTATATTAATCAATCTAAATATATCAAGGAGATATTGAAAACTTTTGGTATGGAAGACTCCAGACTAGTAAGTACACCTATGGCTACTAGATGGAAACTATCTAAAACTGATGATACTACTGAAGTGAATCAAACCTTGTATAGATCTATGATTGTAAATCTACAATATGTTGTTCACAACAGACCGTATATTGCCCTAGAAGTTGGGATTGTGGAAATATTTTCTACTAATCCTAAGGAAAATCATATGATGGCAGTGAAAAGAATATTGAGATATCTGAAAGGTATAGAGGATTATGGATTACATTAAAAGAAGAATGACAAGTTTGAACTGAGAGTTTACACTGATGTAGATTGCGCTAGAAATGTTGATGATAGAAAAAGTACAAGTGGTGGAGCATTCTTTCTAAGAAAGAGATTAGTCTCCTAGAAAAGAAAGAAACAAAGCTACATTTCCCAATCTACAACAGAAGCTGAGTATGTAGTAGCAGTAGTGAATTGTTCAAATTTAGTGTGGATCAAGCAATTGTTAAAAGGTATGAAGGAGGAAACCACTGAGCTAGTTTTTATTTTCTGTTATAGCACAAGTTCTATTAATATATCAAAGAATCCAATGATGCACTCTAAGACTAAGCATATTTCTATCAAGTATCATTACTTGAGAGAGAAAGTTCAAGACAAAGAAATGAGATTGGAGTATGTGAATACAAAGGAACAATTAGTAGATATATTCACAAAAGCTTTACTTAAGGATTCTCATGAATATCTTAGAGGTAAAATAGGGGTGATTCCCCTAATTGGGGCTACCTAGTAAAATAAGAACACTGCATCAAATGTGCTAATCAGAATATTTGACAGATTGATGCAGAAAAGGTCACACTTTAGGAGTTGCCTAGAGTTGTGAGAAGTAAAGAAGAGATATTAATTAGTCATAAGAAAGATGACAGAGGGAGTATACAACATACAAAACTAACATGAAGACACCTTCACAGTAGAGATGTAAGTGATAGATACAAGCTTTGGAATTTTTGTCAAAGAGGGAGAAGATTCAATGAAAACAAATGGAGTGATATAACAATGAGGGAGAATATGTAATGAAACCTAAAGGAGAGATACAAAAAAGATTCAGATTGATTAATTGAGCAAGCATTCAGGCAAGGCAAAAGTTGTGATTAGAATGAAGCTAAGGATACTAATAAGGGTCTGATGCGTAGAGATTTTTGGATTGTTTGGTAAATCATGTGTTATTCATGTGGTGTTGCCATCAATGCTAAAGAGAGAGATTATTGGAAACTGTAATTAAAACAATTGTTATATTGTCATTGATGTCAAATCTTAACTAGTAAGATAGTTGCTATCTAGGATAGTACCATATCTTTTGATTGATGAAGAGGATTTGAAAAGAGGAGATAACAATAGGACCTAAGGAAAGGTTGGGTTATGTGATACTTCAATGGGTACTTGATCAGTTGGCACATTGATAAGGTAATGAGTTGTTTATCTAAGTAAGAAGAAAGACTAGAAATGTAGGCTTAACTAAGAAAAAGTAAAGAAATCTAGTTTAAGTCTAGTGATGTTATTGCTGACTGAGCGCTAGTATATGCTGAGTAAATATAGTATTGACCAAACATCAGTAATTGTCGAGCGATAGGAAATTACCAAGAAAAGACAGTGTTTGTCGAGGAAGACAGTTTGTAGTGATGACCGAGATACGCAGTGATGATCGAGGAGATGAATATAGTATTGACTGAGTGTCAGCTATTTACATTTGAAGAAAGAATTGAGAATCCTAGCCGACATAGTTGAATTTTTGGGATATGTAAAATGTGTTGATATTATTTGTTAGTGAACAAATTTTCCTTCTATAATGATAAATTGATAATTAACTCTTATAGCCCAATAAAAAAAAGGAAAACTACACTAACAACTAAGTTAGTCTCTCACAACCAACTCTCAACTTTAAAGGAGTAGCTACCTTCTACAAAGATATGCTTCTAATAACTCTTTATTATGAAAGAATTAAATTTCAAGAGACTCTTTTAACCAGAAAGCATAGAAAGGCTTTGCTAACAGTTCATTACAAACCAATAATGAAATGCTTCAATTTTAGAACATGCAACCAATATTCTAAGCCAACTGACTCAGAATATTAAAGAAAAACTTCTAAAGAATGGCCGATTCAAAAGACATAAATTATAAATCAAATGATTGAATAAACATCAAGATATGCATCCATATTTTAGCAGCACAATCATTTAATTCCAACTAAAATCATAATATGCATTCACTTGACCAACTGATCAATGGAAATTACCATAATCTACTATAAAACCAATTGATTATATATGCATACAAGAGTTTAACAATAAAAGTATCAGATATCAAACTTAAAACAAAAAGATAATATCAAGTTTTTCAACCAGAGAACTGACACCCATTTGGTCATCTCATAACCTTCATATAGCCACGCAGGGCTGATTTAGTTTTTAAAACTAATTGTTCATGAAAATAGCAGGAAATTTAGGAAAGACTTGCAAAAATAGAAGCTATCTTCTGGGAAGAACTAATTGACTGATTGGTCATTTATGGCTCCATAATTTTTAGTAGCTTGGGTGGATCCTCACATTGTGCTCCATTCTTCGAAGGCTGTTGAGAAACTTGCAAGTATCTCCTGATTCGATGTGGTAATGGCCTCGAATCTTTGCACCCAGATGTTTCTAAAATTTTGTGCATGCTGAAGCTTTTCCCTCTGAGTCTTTATATGCTCACAGCCATAAACTACCAAAGAATCCACTCAAGCGAAAACTAGGAAATCGTCGATCTCTATGATTTTGACAACTTTCATACTTTTAACCTTTTCTTCAAAACAAGCATCTTGGTTATGTCAACTCCAGCTTGCCCTTTAGGTTCAATAAGTTTTCCCAGGCATTCATTATGATTGTTCATGAAGTCCTTAATGTTGCTCAACATTTCCAAGATTTGAGAAGATTCTTCAGCCGCTTTCTCATAAAGTGAACTCTCCCATTCCATATTTACCTTAGCCACGAATAGGGAATTTTCCTCTATTCCAGGAATTTCCTTTTCTATAAGGAAAATTTTAATACCATATGCATACACATCTTCCATGTTTAATATCTCTATTTCTAGCTGGTCTTTCTCCTTTTTCTAGGCTTCTACATCTGTCTCAACTATTTTAATCATATCCTCTTCTTTCCTGATAAAATATTTAAAATTAGTAGTGAGCCCAATGATTTCTTTAGTAACTTTATCAACCCATCCGAAGAAATTCTTCGACATTGATCTATCTTTTTGAACCAGTTTTGATTTTATGGTGACTTAACATCTAAATCAATGGGAACCACTGATAGAGGTTGAGGATAAGGGTCATGAAGCTATTGAATATGTTTTTCCATCTCACACAGAGCCTTCTTTAGCTTCATTTTATCCTCAGCATCCTTCCACACTCGGTGGTTGATCTTGTTATTGGATGAGTTTAGGATTTTCAAATCAGTAGCCCTGGTAGCCATACCTAGGTCCACTTTCTCTACATTAAAGTCCTACTATGTTACCTCATCACTGGTTTTACTAGATTTTGGCTTGAAGATTTCTACAATCCAGTGACCCATTTTGGAGTCTACATCCAACATAGCCTCTATCTTTGGCTTCTTTTCCCAGGATGTTTTTCTAAAATATTTATTAACTAAGTCTTCGACAGGAGTAGAAATAGGTACAATACTTCTTTTCTTGCTTGCTTACAGATCCATCTAGTTAGGGGTTTCTGGTGTATAATTTCCCATAGGATTTTGCATCATAGAGCTTTTTAATATTGCCAGATCTTCCTGATCTTCTCCTTGTGGGTTAACTGGAGCGTTATCCATCTCAAGTCCCCCTTGGGGTTGTGAATCACCTTTGTCAGTGTCCGAGTCCAGCACAATGCAAGGGACTTTATCTATCTTTTGGTTCCTTCTACTCCTAGTTCTTTTGACTCTAACAGAATGTTCAATGGTTGGCTTTTCTTCCTTTTGATGTTTTTCAGGTTCAGATTCAATTTCACCTACATAAAGCAATTTTTCAAGTTTATTAGTATGTACAAGTGAAGTTGCACATTTTGAAATCCTTTCACTCTTTCTAATCATTGAAACAACATCCTCTTGCTTCTTCTTTCTTTTCACTTCTTTAAACTATTTATCAGTTCTTTTGAAAACATCTCAAGACAAAGAATTTATGTCCTCTTCTTCTTTTTCATTCCAGTCAATTTTTCTTGCCACTACATCATCATTAAGTTCTACATATCCTGATTCTAGTTCATTTTCATCACCCTCATCTTCAAACCCTTTGATTTTGAAAGGCAGGCGAAGAAAGAAAATTTGTCTTAAAGAAAATCTAGAATTAAGTCTTCTTTCAACTTCAATTTCATCAACACAATCAGCCCAAAAAATATTCCAGTTTTGGTTGGTGAAGGAAGGTAGCATCAATTTTGAAATGGTTTGCCACAAATTGTTTACTATCAAAATAACTCCTTTTCTAGAAGGAGGGAAGGCTCATTGTTTTTAATTCTACATCCATAGATGATGTGGAATGTATTATCCTGAAAATATAATGACCCAAGTCAATAGGGAAAAGGGAGCCTACATCTCTCTTAATCTTATATTTCACCTCCACCTGAAGCAATTGTCTGCAGAATTCTAATAAGACAAACTTATCTAAATAGTATCTCGGAAGCTTCAAAGGCTCACCACTATAGCCTCCCACTCTTAGATAGATGAAAGTTGCAAATTGAAAATAAAAGCTCCCATAAATTTTCATTAGCTCCATAGCTTCGTTTGACATTTTGTAGTTGATTGTTCCCTTCAGCTCAAAAATGAACTTAGCCAAGAACGTGTCCTGAATTCTCCTAAAATTAGTTGGATTCTTCTTTTTCTGAAGCAGAGGATGGTATTCATAAATTTTCATATTTTCTCTCCATGGCTAATGTGGTGATCCATCCCAAATTACACAAATGACAAGGGAATAAAACAAGTATGAAGACAAATAGAAGCTTGAGGCTTCTACAAATTGAGATAACTCTTCATGGAGCCTTTCGGCTATTAATTCCACCCAATCAACATATGGTCCTTCTCTCAATAGAGCCTAAATGAAAACATACATCCAATCTTCCCAAACAAGATCATTAGGTTTACCTTTAATTCTACATAGCATAACAACAATGTCATGGACTTCTTTGATCAAATACTCCTTTTTCAAAGGCTTGGGTAACTTAGAACCCCCTTTTTCAAGCTTTAGCAACCAATCCCTGGCAATTTTATTTCTATAATCCTTTGTATTCTGGGTAAATTCCTTTTTATTCTAGGTAAATTCCTTTTTATTCTAGTGTTGTTGCACAATTTGGATGATGCAGTCACAATAGTGATTCACCAAGTGTTCATAGAGACATAAATGTAGCCACAATAGTGATTCACCAAGTGTTCATAGAGACATAAATGTAGGGCTTCATTTGGATTCCAACACCTATACATTGCACATGTTCCTAATTGCATTTTCCTAAGTGCACATGTTCTCTAGCATATTTCCTTTTAGAAGTGTATGGATTAACTATGCACATGCATAATTATAGATGAGGATCAATAATAGGGTGTCAAGCATTGCTTAGATCCTTTGGATCTAACCCCATCCTTTCCTTCCTTACAGTTTCTGGATCATACATGAGCATACTGGATTGAACCCTGGGTCAACACTTCATTACTTCAGGCAATATCTGGTACCTTAATTATTTATGTTCATCCACTTATGTATGTTTGCATTCATTCATGTTCTTCTGAAAATTGGCTATACTCATATTCTTCTTGTGTCTGAGTCTTCTAACTATGATCAATTTAATGTTGTAAATCTTGACATAGAATTCGATATCAACCTATCATATATCCATTCCAAATGATATAACTCCATTTAAATAAACATACATGTCAACCATTTGACAAAATATCCATATGAAATCTAGAGCAATACATTAATTTTATAGCAAATTCATGATTTATAATGCCCCTTGATTTATAGTGAATTAATTTTATAGTGAATTCATGATTTATAATTTAGTTGTAGAAGCTCAATGTGTTTGAGCTCAAGAATACCCCTTACTTGGTTTCCTACAAAGCCTTTGGTGAAATCTGTCAGAAAATTAAAAGTTTGGTCGTAGTAAGTGCATAAATGAAGGATGAAACACATAGGAAGCTATGATAAGCTATGAGAAGGTGTCATGAAGCTAATGAAAGGAGGAATCTCAATGATGTTAAATCATGGGGGATTCTCTTTGTTCCCTGCAATGGAGTGAGCTAATTTTGATAGTATAAATAGATAATTTTAACAATGTATAAATTCCTTCACAAGATGTAATAAAAACACTGGCAAGGCACAAGAATTGTTTAACGAAATACCACAATAGTGGTGTCTCATGCAATGCTGAGATGTTTAGTTATATGCAATGTTGAGATATTCAAAATATTGTTGGATAAATAGATAGTTTTAACAATGTATAATGTCCTTCACAAGATATAATGAAAACTATGGAGTGAACTATGTTTGTCTGATTATATAACTATTATCTTATGTTAGGTATCCCACACAGTCCCATGGATTTTCAGGTACAAGTCAATACACCCCATAGAGATTAATGTCTTTTACCATTTGTAAATATCTCTCATTGCCACCTGTCTTTCTCATTGCATGAAGTGTACATACCAGTGAATAGGTATTTGTCAGAATTGTCTTCCTCAAGTGAGGAAAATCTAGGAATGGAAGAAGAAAGTGAGACATTTAGTACATCTAATTCAATGAGATCGACTTGAGGTCAAAAGATCAAAAAGAAATTCAATAAACACATGAAATTTTTCCTTGCTCAAGGGGGGTCGTGTTCTTCTGATGATGAGAGAAAAGGTGACTCTGAGATGCCCTTTAGGTACAAACATCTACAGAAACAATGGGTCCCCGATGAAGTTCCTTCAATAAACACTAATTTTTGTGTTAATGAGAAGATATATTGCATAGCACTATCTTGAATACATGGTTTGGGCCTATTTTCCACAGATAGCATAAAGGTCTCTTAGAACAAAGTTGTCAAATTGATGGAGTATGTCAGACCTTGTTTTGATTATAGTAGTTGGATGCAGATTGTTAAATATAAAAAAACTATGTGTAGGTATGCACTCGTGGAAAATTATATACAAAAAAAATTCAGTGAACAAAGTAAAACAGTAGCTATATACATTGATGGAAGACCAAAAGCATTAGGGAATATTGTAGGTTTTATAAACAGTACATGGCCTGTGTCAACTAAGAAGCAACCCAATAGCATATTTGAGGTGTGCAAGGGAAATCATGTATTTGTATGTATGATAAAATCAATACGTGGAGGCGAGGAGCTTCTTATCGATTACAATTTGAATCCCATAGATACAAAAAACCCCATCACTATCATGAATGAGGTGGTACACATTTTAATAATTGTCTATTATTCAACATAACTTAGAATAAGAACACGTGTTTTAACATGTCTGAATGATTTTTTTTGAAATACAGAGCTATAGAATGGATTAACAGCCACATGATACGCACGACGATGATAGTTCTCATGGGACTTCTTCTTCTCGACAAGTAAAACTCATTTTTGTTGTACAAATGCACATACAAGAAAAATGTTAATGCGTATTTTTTGTTGTTCTACTATTTTGGATTGCTTTTAAATAAAGGGCTAATAATATTGTTCTCAGAAATGAGTGTTAATCAGAAAAAGGGAAAGGAACAAGTAGTCCATGAGGAGCCGCAGGATGACAAGGATCCATTCGATGTTGATTTTTTATCAAAGATTAATCTTGTAGTTGCACTGCAAAGGGTCCTGTTGACACCTGAAATTTCAGGTCCCAAATATATACAAAATTATCAAGGAAGTAAAATATTTATTTAAAATTTTATATTTTTTCCCTATTTTAAAAAATTAAATGATTAAAAGGGCCCAAATGATTGTTATTGTTCCATTTTATATTTATGAGCAAGATTTAGAATATTTTATTTCAATAAATTTAGTACATGTACATTTTGAAATAAAGTAATTATAAAAAAATAATAAATAGGGTAGTTAAGTAAAAAAGGTGGCGAGAGGGAGTTGAACCCTCGACCTCTCAAGCCAACCTTTTTTCCTACCTACCTACCCTCCTACCCTCTAACTAGTTAGTCTATTTATATTCTTCGAGAGGATTAGGAGGAGAAACTAATTTATTTACATCTTCATGTACAGGTGAAAAATCAATACAATTTCTCACACAGGGAGTATTTCTTTCCTTAAATATTTTTAATTCAATAATAAAATATTTCTTTTCTAATGTATTATTTATTTTACACATTTTAGGAAAAAGAGTTGGGAGAGAGAGTTGAACACTCGACCTCTCGACCCACCCTTTCTTCCTAACCTAACTACTTGACCTACCCTAACCAATTGCCCTATGTTATTCCTTGAGAGTATGGATAGGAATTAAGGAATAAATATTAGATTATTGTATTTCCTTTTAATAATTTAGAAATAAATTATTAGGATAATAAGTGTATTTTAATTCCTTTTATATGATGTTTTATATTTTTTACGAGACTTAGATTTATTATTAATGTGATTATTTTTTAGGTTTCATTTCAATGTACCCTAAAAACCCTAAAGAGGAAAAGTATATTAAAATAATTTATTTTGGTAAAATTACTATGCTCATAGGTTTTGAAATAATGTTAATTGACATTAATTTTTTAGTTTCAAATTACCTAAATGTAACTTTTTATTTTACCCTATTATATTTTTAATTTTAAAAAATCAATCTATTAGGGTAAAGTGGGTATAAATGATTTTATCTTACTTTATTTTGATTTTAACTTTTCATTTTGCTAATTAATTGATTTGAAGTGTATGCTTTTATTTTATTTTTCACCTTCATTTCAATATATGCATATTAGAGTTTGTGTTCGAAAGATGAAACTATTTTATTTCAAAGACCCTAAATCTGTTTTATAAAATGGTTATAATATTATTTTATACATTAGCAATATTTAAAACATTAGGGTTGTTATTTTACAATTAAAAAAATACTTGTCCTATGTGAATTCTTTTAAAAATATTAGGGTACACGCTCCCCTATTTTAGTTGAATTATGAATCTTTTTTACCCTAATATTTTAGAGCATTTCTATCATGTTATTTATTTTATCTTATGTTTGAGAGGATTGTTACCCAATTTTCCTGCTCCATACAAATTTGGCTATGGATTGGATTCTATCTAGGGTCTGCTTTTTAACCCTGTTGAACCTCTAAAATTTCATGGCTTTGTGTCTTGTCCTTTGGTCTCTGCAATTGTTTAACTCCTTAGTTTGAAAACCTTTTATTTGAAAATCTAGCCGTTGGAGGCAAAGAAACCCTCAAAACCCTTTAGCCTGTTATATTTCACTGTTACCTTTTCGGTCACTTAAGGGTTTTTTTTCCACGTGCTCTTTATTTTTCTAACTATTCACGAGATCTCCCAGTCAGGTTGCATATTCCCTTTTCATTCGGTGACTAAGCGACTGTGGTTGCGAGATCTCTTATTTCTGGTGGTCAAGTCCTAAGCATCCAACGATCTAGCGAGCGGTTATCTTTCCCTAATGGTCTCGGCTTCGAGGCAGTTAAAGTAAAATGAAGATCTATGGCTGGTGCATGATCTGATGGAATATTTTGAGCCCATGAGATCATGTGACAGTCGTCGATCTTCTTTTTAACATAGTGTTTCAATTGTCAGTGGGTCCACTGCCACGTAGTCTAAGGTGTTTGCTTCTTATTGGTCGAAGGCTTGTGATGTGGAGCCATGTCAGAGCGGGCCCGATGTGTTGTCTTAACTTTTCATCTGACGGTTGTCTTATGATCTAATGGAATATTCTTAGCCCATGTGATCATATGCCAGCTGTTGATCTTGCTTTATTGCCAAGGCTCTGTCAGGTGGGTCCTCTTATTGTGATGTGCTCATTTTTTATTGGTTCGCCGGATGATGACGGGGATTTTTCAATGGGGCCATTGTCAAAGAATCTGCAGGGGTGCTAGCTTAATGAAGATCTATAGTGGTCTTATGATCTGATGGAATCTTCCAAGCTTTTATGATTATAAGACGATTGTTCGATCTTCGAGGTGTTCAGGCTGATGTCATCTGGGTTCATCTGACATGTTATATTCTTATTGCTTGTTGGGTATTACAGTTGGCGTCTGTCAGTGGGTCTAGATTTCTTGAGTGAAGTGGCAGTAAAATGAAGATCTATGGTTGTCGCATAATCACATGGAATCTTCTGAGCTCATGCGATCATGCAATCACCATCCGATGTAGAGTCAGGATTCTTCTACCTAGTGAAGAGCCAGTCGTGTTGAAGTGTTCACTTCTCATTGGTTCTGATTGGTGATGTGGCATTTGAATTTTTAGAAGGGGCTTGCAACTGTTACAAAGGCAATCTGGGCTGTTCATCTACCAGGAAATGATGATATCGACGGTCACATTTTAAAACTAAGCCTGCTAGCCGTTGTTTTTCAAATTTGAATATTTTTGCATGGGTTTTGCCAGTGTTTGATCTAGCAGGCCATGAGCAACAAAAGGGTAGCTCAAAATTTATGTTCTCGTGATAGTTGCAGTTGGGAGGATGATGAAGAAGATCTAGGGGGTGTCGCTTGTTGATTTATCAAGTACCATGTTAGTGTTCTTATGTTGAAGAAGCATTAAAGGTTGGCACCACCTGTGGCCTTCTCTACTTCAAAATACAAATATTTGTAAGGATCAGATTTTGAGCATTCATGATGAGCATGACTTGCAAAGATAGGGTCATGGTTATGGCGTGAGGTTTTTAACTTGCAGAGGTGGACACGCATGATATCTGATTGGCCATGATACTTTCAGAGATATATTTATGATCAGATAGGACAAAGTTAGGGTTTGATTATTCTATGAAAATCTATAAACCCTAATTAGGTTTTGACTCCTGGTTGTGTGCAATTGAGGAGATGTATATATTGTTTTGGAGCTTTATTGAGCTAAGGGAGTTTACATTTTTGTAAAGAGAGATTCTTCTTTCTGAGGAGTTATCTAAAGCATTCTTTATGCCCTATAGCTTCTACTTTTTGTAACCTTTCATTGAGGTTTAGATATTGCAAAGGTATTTTGTGACATTTCTTTCTGTCCCTATGCCTTCTTGTCTAAATTTTCTCTTATTGAATTAAGTATATGCATGTTTTCAGTGATATCTTAGGGTTCTTGATCCCTCTTTCTTTCTGCAATTCATGTTTATTCTTGTGGGTAATTTGATTTGAATGATCTTGTGGGTATACTTCAACCCCCTGACAATCTGTCTCATTCCTATACCTATTTGTAGAAGTGGATGTTTGTTTGCAGGTTATAGATTGTGTCCAATTCTTAGGAATGCTATTGTTTGTGAAATTATCTCTTTCCCTAAATAGCCTCTTTCTATTGCAGACCCTTCTATGAAATATTGATGCAAGCTTATTCAGTAAGTTGTGATCTCCTAGACCTAAGTTTATGCATTGATTTCATCCTCCATACTGTAATTCATACCTTCATTTTGGTGTATCACCTAGTAGGATAGTTTTCTTTCAGTTATTTCCTTTTCATGCATTCCTTCTACCCCTTTTCCCCCCAAGTTTTTACTCTCCTGTCAAAGAGAAAATTAAGGTGATTATCCAAGAGGAACCAGCCTAGAACCTGGAGGTCTCATCTCAGTTAGCATAGGTCCCACAACCTGGAGATGATTCCCATGTTATACTAAGTTATGAAGACCAAGAGAGCTTGAAACAAGGGTGCAAACTTAGTGTATAACAATTCTGGCATGCCCGGTGGGACAACAAAAGAAGTTCATTGTTTGAAGATTATGTTATCTCTAATATACTGATTGCATAATACAAACCTTTCAAAGATTGATATTCAAGTATATCTGGTGACTCCACTAATTTCACAAATCCAAGCTAAACTTGTTCAAAGTTTATGAGAAAGATTGAGACTAGAAGCTCAAAGCCCACTGAATTTTTAGAGTTGCCCTTAAAAAGAGGCTACAAAGGTAGATCAACCCAAAGAACATCTCCTGCAAGGAGAGTACAGTCTACACCACCAGATACTTCTAAAAGGAGACCTTTTCCCTTTCATCTCAGAAGAAGAGGAAGATCTCTAACTAGAGATCTAAAAGAAGATTCAAATCCAACACCAAATACAACTCACATAGTTGCTACCCAGCAAATTTCAGCTCCTACAATGGCTAGACAATTTGCTTTTGCACCTTTCAACCAAGGGAGCCCATTGAACTTTGCTCAACATCATGATGTGCCCTTGGTGGCACTAAAGAGTCTACCTAATTTCACAGGTGAAGGACAAACTACAACTTTTGAGCATATAAGAGATGTGACCACTATCTGTAGTATACACAATATAACTCAAGAAGATGTGGCCACCAAACTATTAGCAGCCTCTCTGAAAGGTAAGGCTCTTGAATGGTTTAGAACATTAACTGTTGGTTCCATTACTTCATGGGATGAATTAGGAGATGCATTGAGTAAAAATTTTGAAGATAAATCAGACAACTTGTCTTTGGTTGAGTAGTTGACAACTATTAAAAGAGACCCTCAAGAACAAATGACAAATTATAATAATAGATTCCTCAAAACATGGAATAGAATTCCAATCTCGGTAAGGCCATTAGTAGACCATGCTTTCTTATTGTAGACACCTAAAAATCCTTTAGAAAATAAAGTATTTTTATTTTCTGAAAAATCCTGATGACATCATCATTTATTAATTAATTAATTAATTAATTAATTTATTTATTTTTATGTCATTAAATCTCTTTTTCTTAATTAAAAATATTTAATTAAGAAATCCCTCCCAAAAATGTTTAAATCTTATTTAAACATTAATCCCCTATTTATTAATTATTTTAATTAATAAATTGACCAAAAATCCCCCAAAAAAATAATTAATTTATTTTTTGACCAAAACTTGGCCAATTTTCTTAAGACCACTAACCTCTTCCAAAATCTTCTAATCCCTTCTTAATTTCGATTAAAAAGCTAATCCCATCTTTTCTAACCCTAATCCCAAGGTTAAATATTTAATTAAGGTTAAATATTTAATTTCATATTTATTGAAAATATTTTAATAAATATTCCTAAAACTTAAGCTTTTGGAATGAATAACTTTTATTCCATGAAACTAAGGAGAAATCTAGACTCTTCTAGAATCTTCTCAAATCCACCCTCTTCACCCATCCTAATCCTTTTTTTTGGTCCTAATCTAATCCTAATCCTACCCTTAAACCTTTGTGCAATCCTAACCAAGCTTAAGACTTTCCTAAACCAAAGCAAAGTCTTTCCTTCCAAATATCTCAACCACAAAACATTTATTGCTTCTCCAAAGTCTTCAAAGCCTCTTAAAGCCCATTCATTGCTCTTACAAGCATTTATTTGGAGAGTTATGAGCTTGGAGCCCCCTTTGTTGACTCCTCTTTGCCCTTCCCTTCATCCACTCACCTTGTGACATGTGTCACCTCCTGATTGGCTGAGAACTAGCACAATCCATGTGCTTCCCTTTGAGTGAATCTTGGCCTCTCTTAAGGATTTCAATCCTGGCCATTCATTCCTCCTACCCCAAGCCTTTAGAAATCCTATAAATACCCTCACTTCCTAAGGCAAATCATCTCTCAACTCTCAAACTCAATAGCAAAGTTATAATGCCTTTTTCATTCTAGCATAAGCATAAACTCATCATTTTAGATCATTTTCAAGCTTAAATCACATCTAAATTAGCTTAATGGGATTAACATAGATTCATTTCTTGTTTAATCAATCTTAGTTCATTTATTTAGCTTTGCATATTTGTGTGTTCTTGAGGCCTTTGAGGCAAAATAGGTTCCTCATACCTATTTTGTGTCATTTTGGATCTTCTTGATCCTCAAATCATCCTATTTTGCATGCTCCAAGTGCTTGAGTTTGCACACCCACATCCATTTATATCTAAGCATATCAAACGGTGCATGGGCGCATCCGTTTTAGGCTTAAATTGAGGTGGCTTTGATTTTAGTTTGTTTACCATTAAATTTGGTTTGATAATATGCTATGACGTTTGTTTGTCTTTGGCTTTCAAAATAGGTTTAGGTGCACGCTCAAATCCTAGTCTACATTCTGGCACGCCTGGTGGGACCCTAACCACAATCATTTTGATGAAATTATACTTTATATGCTTGTATTTTGTAGGAAATAAAAGAAATGTCGCCTTCATGAAAAGAAATGACGCCTATAGCAAAGAAATGTTGCCTTCAACCAAAGAAATGTCGCCTTCAGGAAAAGAAGTGTCGCCTACAAACAATCCAGTCACGCCTTCATGCAATTAAATCACGCCTTTGAGGAAAGAAATGACACCTATGACCTCTATTTTCACGCCTGCATAACTGAGATTTTCCTATGATCGATAACTTCTGTTACATCCCAGAATTCTTCTTCTGTCGCCTGCATGAAAAGAAATCACGCCTGTAATGAAAGAAATTACGCCTATGGTTTTTTATCTGTCGCCTTTTGAGGTACAGAATGTCGCCTGTAAGAATCAAATGTCGCTTCTGCACTTTCCAGCGTCGCCTATAAGCTGGACAGTGTCACTTTTTTGTTTTTGCTTGGGACTGGTTTTTCACTTCTTTTATTACAGCAAAGGTCAAACAAAATCTTGAATGACATTAAGGAAATGAACTTAGGTCCTAAGTGTCATTGTCAATTTGAAAATCAAACCAAATCTCGAATGCACTAAAGGAAACAAACAACTCTATTCCCTCATCTATTTCAGATTTCAAAGCAAGCAAACAAATTCAATCTTGAGTGATCTAAGGGATAAAACAAAGCTTTTTCAAAGTTCTTAAATCAACTCGCTAATCAAATCTTGAATGCACAAAAGGAAAGAACTTGCAACCGTTCAAAGCATTTACATTTTGGAGAAAGGAACAAATCAAAATCTAATCACGAGTGTCTTCATTTCAAAGTTCAAACATCACTTAATCAAATTTGGGAAAATGAACAAAATCTGCTTGATGTGCATGTAGGAGTTTTTTAAATTCTTGCATAATCCTTGTTAGAGTAAGCAACGTGAAACATTTGAACTTGGACAAGTTCACTTGTTCTACTTTTAGCGAGGCCTGTCCAAGGAGAAGCGCTTCCTCCTCGGAGAACGACCTCAAACCGGTATCCCCCCCGGCCGGTATACAAATAAGTGAATACCAAAATAATCACTTACATCTCCTAATCGTCGGGCGTTCGTGCCAAACACGTGTCTGGGGATGGTAAACATTCCTCTCCCCCAGCATAATTGGCAAAGCTCTTAAGTGAGTCACGGATGATCAGCATAACCGGGTATGGAGACACCACGGAACTATTAAAAACCTAATAAACTAGAGGCTACCCTATCTACATCTGAAAGTATCAAAATCTTTGTGCAAGGACCGATTCCAAGGGGTTTACCGGGTCGCCTCAAGATTACTCACCATTTGTATTCCCTTCTGGGGGATACCAAGCTGTGGGAAAGCGATTTTGATACTCACCTTCCTTAGGTAGATCTGTTTGAAGTGCTTGACAGTCAAAGACTCCGTGAAAACACTTGTTGAAACATACACTTTCAAAGCTTTGTCAGAGTCAGTTGCCTTTGTTTGTATCCCGCAGGGTTGTTTTGTCCCTTGCGGAGATTGCTTTGACTTTAACTTTTGTCATTGGAAACCTTTGCCTCAAAATCAGAAACCTCTTTTCCAAGTGATGCCTAGCAAGAACAAGCATCCTAAAGCAAAGTTGCCCAAATCCCAAGCCTATCAAGAGCGAAAAGTTATCAAGAAGAACACCAAGACCTATCAATCCATTATGCAAGCAACCCAAGCAGAGGAGAAGTCCCAAACCAGACTTGAGAACATTGCCCATAACGCCCGCATCAAACAGTTCACCTTCCGTTTCCAAGTTAACCATCACTTTGTCAACCTTGAGCCAGAAGATTAGCCATATCCTTGTTCATGTCTTGTTCCATCTTCAGATCTTGAAATCTTGTCTCAAACAGCCTTGCATCTTAGTTTCATCCTAGTTTCACCCTTTGCATCAGCATCAAAACCTTAGTTGCATTTCAAAACATCATAAAGTTGCATATGCATTCATCTTCCTACCAGCATTCTAGAATCAATCCTTGTCATCTGCATTATCCCTTTAGATAGAGCATTGTCCCTTCACCTTTCAATACCTTTTCCACTAGCATCCCCCCATCAGCTTTCCATATCTTTCCGGCAGATCCATCATCTTTTGCTCCAAAATCCAGAGATCCACCAACACTTAGTGTTCTACCTTTTGAGTTGTTCCTATCCCATATCCAAGATCAGAGACCATCATCCTCTTTTTTGGCACAACGTGTTGTCATAAAGAAATCAAACCTTGTCCTTACATAGCCATCATCTCGAGCAAGAGATTGGAGTGTATCGATAAGAAACTTGTTGACTGAAGATCATCAGTCTATCTTAGGTTGACCCCATCATATCTCTGATCCTCCTTTTGGGAAAAACAGCAGCTCATTTGTTGACCACTCAGTAATCTTTTCACCAACTTTCCACCAGCAACCTATCTTTCCTCCACCATCTTGATATAAATCCGTTCCATCCAGCTTCCATCATCGCCATCTTGATCCCTGTCTTTGCATTTGTATCTTAGAAGTCATCATCTTTAGAAGTTCATCAACTTTGCATCCATCAACATCTTTTAGCCAAACATCTTGCATCCATTTAGCACTTGCATCTCCATGCCTGTTGAGACCAGATCTCGAAAAAGAAGAAGCATGAATCCTTATCCACCAACAACCTCATCCGATCCCAACCTTTTCACCAATGTCATGATGACCTACAATCCCCAAATCCAAACCAGTAACCCATGTGAAGATCCAAACATCCCTTCATCCCCGTTGGCAATCCAAGCATTTGAAAATCCTCTAGAAAGCCCACCAGCGACCAATGCCCTTGTACCACAACATCAGCAAAGCACGTTTGTTCACTACCTACCAGAAAGTACCTCCATCCCACCATCTCTCTATCCACGCATCCCCATCAAAACTATCCAAGTTCCAGCACAAGCGTATTCTCCGTTTGTCTAATCATTTCCCGATCCTATCATGCAAACACCCCAAGAGCTTTCCACCATTCCCCTTTTCTTGCAAGGAAGCCTCACCAGTCCCGTAACACAAGCTGCAGCACCATCCGCTCCATCTCATACCCCTTTTGCTTCATCATCTGCTATGGATGCCCAAGCTCAAAACCAACACTTAACCCAAAGTCAGCTTCCACCTCTCACGCAAACTTTTACACCAAAAGCTTCGCCACCATCCGCAAGTCAAGCAACGCCTTTCACCATCAAAGGAGCACCGTCACCCTTCACCCCCCAAGCACCCGTACCTTCTTCTTTGGGGTTAGCGCAATCACTCCCCATTCCAACCTCATCTTTCTCTTGGGTGTTTCCTTCATTTTCCTCCTCACAAGCATCCACTCAACCACAACCTCAACAAGCTCCTTTCTCTCAACCATCATTCGTGTCCCAAGCTCCCGTTGCTCCTACCATTCTATCATCCACTGCAGTGCACCCTAACACAAGCTCTCAGTGGGGCCTTACACAAGAAGAAATGAAGGCATGGGGGATCCCATCTCAGTCCCCTACATCTATGGTTGCAAGTCAACAAACCGCCTTCACCCAAGCAACACAGCAGCAACTACCCCAAACACCGCCAGCTTCAAGTTATTCATCCCAAATCCCAAATACCTTCCAGCAAGTTCCACCACCTCAACAGCCAACTTTCCCCAGCTATCTTACCCCATCACCCTTTGCTTCTAGCTTCCCCACATCTGTTCCACCTCTAAGTAACGCAGGCATGCACCCAGCTTATATCAGCCAAACCCAAAGCCAACCTCAGCAACTACCACCATCATACCTGGAAGCAGCATCGTTCCAACAGCCTCCCCAACAGCAACCACATGTCCCCTTTCAGCAAACACCCATCATTCCTCAACAACAGCAAGTCCTTTGCTATTAGGCCCAGCAACAAATCCCTATCATCCCCCAGCAACAACAAGTTCCCACCCATCAGTTACAACAACAAGTTCCAAATATCCAATATTAGCAAGTAGTCCCACAACAACCGCCAGTTCAACAACAACAAGCAGCCCAACAACATCAAGCGGTTCCATATCATTTACCACAATATCCCCCTATGCCACACCAGCAATATCCCCAGCAACCATTGCCCCAAAATCAGTTCCAACCCATTTATCCACAGCAAGCGCCATATCCAGTTCCACAGCATCCATCACAAGCAGAAGTCCCAGTTCCCTCGCCACTCAATGCTGAGTGGGAAGTAATAAAAAATGCTCTAAAAGAGCTACAAAATGGAACAGAGAATAAAACATACAAGTTCGAAGAGGTGTGCTCATATCCCTTCGATCGGTCCATAGCAACTATCCCTTTCCCCAAGCATTTTGAGATGCCCAAGTTCGACAAGTATCGGGGGAAAGGAGATCCAGTAAACCATATCAAAGAGTTCTACATGGCGTGTCAAGAAGTGGCTTACAGTGATAACTATCTCCTGCGCCTGTTTCCCAAGAGCTTGGGAGGAACTCCTGTTGAGTGGTTTTACAAAATACCACATGGGACAATAAAAACCTTTGCTGAACTCTCTGAAAGGTTTATCACACACTATGCCCATAATGTGGAGAATGAGTTGTCCTTGCTAGACCTATGCAACTCAAAGTAGAAAGACGGAGAAAGCCTTGCAGAATACTGGCAGAGATGGCAGAATCTTACAACCAGGTTATCATATCAGCCACCAAAGAAGCATCTAACAAAGATCTTCATTGATAACCTACATCCAAAGCTATCCCATCACATGCGAATGAACTGTCTCCAGACATACCAAGACATCAAGAGCAAAGGCATAGGCATCGAGAAAGCTCTCCTAGACGAAGGCACTATTCGTCACTTCAAGGATGATTCCAAAAATAAACCCAACAATGATAAATCCCGTTATTGGAATCGTAACAAGAATGTTGTTACAGATGGAGCCACTGACACTAAGAATGTACAATTCATTGTGGCTAGTCCTACACCAGCTCAAACATACCAACCGCCACAAGCGCCCATCTATCAGCAACCACCAGCTCCCGCATATCAAGCACCTATTTATCAGCAGCCTCCTCAAGCTCATCAACCACCTGTGCAACAGTATCAGCAGCAATACCAACAGCAGCAGCCAGCACGTCAAGGCAATCCTGTTAATGCAGTTAACGTTGCCCCAAGGCAGAACAAACCTAACAATCAGAACAATCCAAAGAGGACTTTCACACCTTTGGGTGAGCCTCTGGATCAGATCTTTTATCGGCTAGCCAAAGCAAATATGATCACATATCCGCCCATCCCACAGAAGGATGACAATGCACCAAAGTCTGATTGGTATAAAGAACATGAATACTCTGATTACCATCGTGTAAAGGGGCACACAACATTGAAGTGCATGCGGCCTAAGAACTACATCTAGGATCTCATTGATCGTAAGGAGATCCAGGTCGATGCACCAGCTCAAGCTTCACCCAACACCGGTTTGCAAATATATCAAAATGTGTTCCCTCAACACGATACCGGGAAGAATCAAGCCAACACCAATCAGCCCCAAAATCGTGGCAAAGGCAAGCAAGAAGATCACACAGCGGCCTACATCAACTATGACAAGTATGTCAGATGCATAACTCAAGTTGAGCCCATCCAAGATGAGCCCACCATCAACACCATCCACGTCAGAGGGCCGGATCGACAATGTGCTGCAACTACCCGCAGTGGTAGGATAACTGTTGCCGGTGCTCCTCCGAGATCAGCTGCTCCTCCAAGGCCAACATCTACTACATCCACAGCATAGTCTAACACCAGGCCAGCATCAAATGCACGTGCAATACAGCATAATGCACCAAGAGCACAATACAATATCATAGAGCATCTTGGGAACATGCCAGCCCAAATATCTATCTTGGATTTGCTCCGCACATCACCCATTCATCAGGAGATCCTGGACAAAGCTCTAAAAGAAGGCCATGTCCCCACAGACATTAACACAACTCAGTTTGAAACTCTTGTGGGACACCTATCAGCAGCATGTGCCTTGTCCTTCAAAGAATCTAATATACCAGATGTCGCTCCTAACCATACTCTCCCTCTCCGCATTGCTGTCATGGTCAGAGATTTTGCCATCAAACGGGTTTTAATAGATAATGACTCAGCCCTCAACTTGTGCACATTAAAATTCATCAAGAAGATCGGGTTCACGGAGGCTGACATACAACATGAGCAAATCACTATCAAAGCATATGATAACTTGGAGCGTACCTCTGAAGGTACTATAACTTTGCCTATCCAGCTAGGCCCAGCAACGCAAGATACTCTCTACCACATTGTTGATCTTGACCTACCGTTCAATATCCTCCTCGGTCGTCCATGGATCCATTCCATTAAGGCCGTACCATCTACTTACCATCAGTGCATCAAGTTTCCACATCAAAGCACTGAGGTTACCATCCACGCTGACCCTAACCCCTTCGCATACTGCCTTGCGATGGAAGCATCTTTCCCTCATTCTACTCATTGTCCTGGAACCGATATTGGTACTTCTATTGCTAGCTCATCCCGATCCCATCGCGATTCAGAGACCATCCTCTCTTCCACCTTATCATCCATCAAGATCAACAACCAGGGTTGTGGCGAATACAGCCTCAGTGATGCATTTGTTGTAGGAGCTCTTCCACATGATCCACATACTCAAGGGCGCCCAAGTTGTCAAAACAAGGCTGTTGAAGAACATTATAAGCTCAAGCAAATCGGAAACATGACTTTTGAGTCTCATGGCAACATCAACAGCAAAGAAATGGATCCAGATATTAACAAATGGTTATACAAAGATCCCCCATCACGTGACACACAACTTCTTGAGTACTTCAAAGAGAAATATCCAATCCCCTACAAAAATGTCACAGAACACTATAACTATCAAGGTGGTGGTCTAGGACCACAAGAGGATGGAAATTTGTTTCTTATCATACCATCCCAAAATCTAGAACAGCAAGGACTTGGCTTTAATACCTCTCGCCTGCTTGAACAAGAGCCCAATACCACAACTGCAGACACTAACATGACCAACGTGAACTTTTCGAATAGCCGGGATGACCTCGTGGAAATCAAAGACATCCCCGAAGAGAAAGACATCCGATCCTACAATGATATCTTTGCTGACGACACCCTCCTGGGGACTTCTGTTCTCCAACAACTCTCCATTAACCTCATAGATCTTCCCCTCACAAACCCCGACCTCATAGATTGGGACCAACCAAGCATCGCACATATCGACGAGTTCCAAAGTGCACAAGCACTCCTAGAATTCATGGGGGCATCAGGTCCAGCAAGCAATCAAGATCCAACATCAACCTCTGTCTATCAGCTTCACCCAGAAGGATATTTTGGGGAAGAGGCAAGCTTTAGTCGCAAAAATGAAATAGCAAGAGGACATCATGAGTCTTTATGTGAAAACCCCCTTGGGGCACATTCTGATTCCAAAATAGTAAAAATAAAGGGCGTATCTTCTAGCGAAAACCTGGCAATTCAGGCGCTAGAAGATGAAGCCTTGCCTCTTCCCCCTATCCAAGATTATAGACCAGAGTAGTCACCGATCATCATAGAGGAGACCAAGTCAATCAACTTGGGAACAGAAGAATGTCCAAGGATCACCTACATTGCAGTCAACCTAACAGAAGGAGAAGAAATCGCTCTCAGTGCCTTGCTCAAGGAATCCATTATCAACTTTGCATGGTCATACGCCCATATGCCTGGGCTTGATCCAAACCTTGTGGTTCATCATCTATCAGTAGATCCAAACGTCAAGCCAGTGAAGCAGAAGCTAAGGAAAATGCATCCAAAGGTAGCATTGCTCGTCAAAGTAGAGCTTGAGAAGCTCCTCCAAGCTAAGATCATCAGAGCAATAGATTATTCAGAGTGGATCTCTAACATGGTGCCAGTCACAAAGCCTTCTGGCGACATCAGAATCTGTACTGATTTCAGGGACTTGAAAAAGGCATGCCCTAAGGATGACTTCCCATTGCCAAACATAGACATGCTTGTAGACCTCACAGCGGGTCATGAGATGTTATCATTAATGGATGGCTTTTCAGGCTACAACCAAATTCATATAGCCGAAGCAGATCAACATAAAACAGCATTCACAACCCCATGGGGTACCTTCTGCTACAACATGATGCCATTTGGGCTAAAGAATGCAGGGGCCACATATTAGAGAGCAATGACAGCGATCTTCCATGACATGATCCACAAGATCCTTGAGGACTATGTGGACGATATCCTTGCAAAATCCAAAACAAGGGATGAACACCTCAACATCCTAGAACGTGTGTTTGATCGTCTAAATCATTATGGCTAAAAGCTTAATCCTAAGAAATGTGTCTTTGGTGTTACATCTAGCAAGCTTCTAGGCTTCATCGTCTCTAGACGAGGCATAGAGATCAATCCTAAAAAGGTAAAAGCAATAACGAAGATGCCTCCACCAAGAAATCTCAAACAGCTCAGAAGCCTACAGGGAAAGCTTCAATCAGTTCGGCGGTTCATCTCTCAGCTAGCAGATAAGTGTCAACCCTTCTCACATCTCTTATGCAAAGACACCAACTTCAAGTGGGATCCCATATGTCAAAGAAGCTTTGATAAGCTCAAGGAGTATCTAGCTAACGCTCCAATCCTAGTACCACCAGTTCCAGGATGCCCACTCATCCTTTACATCTCAACAACAGCTACAGCACTAGGGGCACTCCTAGCACAGCATGATGATGAAAATAGAGAACGAGCTATCTACTACATCAGTCGCACTCTTGTGGGCTATGAGCTTAACTATTCACCCATGGAGAAAGCATGCTTAGCAGTGGTCTTTGCCACTCAAAAACTTAGACATTACATGCTTAGCCACACAATCAAGCTCATATCAAAGGTGGACCCTCTTAAGTATCTGTTATCAAGGACAACCCTCACAGGCCGTATGGCAAAATGGGTCATGTTACTCAGCGAATTTGACATTCAGTATGTAGATCGCAAAGCAATCAAAGGGAAAGTCATTGCCGATCAACTAGCAGAAGCACCACTGGTGGATGCCTATCCACTAATCATGGAATTCCCCAATGAACATTTATGCATGATTGAAGAGCAGCCCATGTGGAAACTATACTTTGATGGTTCCAACACATCCCTTAGCTCTGGGGCAGGAATCCTATTCGTCACACCTCAAGGTGACTATATTCCAAAATCATTCAAGTTGGGATTCCCTTGTACCAACAATATTGCAGAATATGAGGCACTCATCTTAGGTCTCAAAACAGCTATCCAATGGAACATCACAGAACTACAAGTCTTTGGAGATTCACAGCTCATTATCAAGCAAGTCCTTGATGAGTATCAGACAAAGGACGATAAATTACTACCCTACAAGCAACTGGTGGATAAACTGAAAGAACATTTCCTACATCTACAATTCAATCAGATCCCAAAGCTTCAGAACAAAGCAGCAGATGCAATGGCAACCATCGGATCCTTATTGGAAATACCACGAGACGCATCACAGTATGAATTTCTAGTTGAGCAGCTACACTTTCCAGCTTATGAGAACACCGATGCAAACATGGTGTGTGTCTTGGTTGGTCCCCAATCCCCATGGTACCATGACATCCATGCATATCTAAAAAATGGTATCATATCTCCCCATCTCACCAATAACCAACGCCAAAACCTTATTCGCAGAGCTTCCCGCTACACTCTTGTAGCCAACACCCTATATCATCGCGGGTATCATAATGTCCTATCTAGATGTTTAGACTCAAACGAGGCCGTCCTGACCTTACAAGAAGTTCACGCTGGAATTTGCGATGCCTACACAAGTGGCATGGTTCTAGCAAAGCAGCTGCTTAGAGTTGGATATTATTGGCCAACAATGGAACATGATGCGTGTGAATTTGTCAAGAAATGTCTCCCATGTCAACAACATGCCAATTTGATACATGCACCAGCACAGGATCTACAGCCTATTGCACCACCGTGGCCTTTTTCATGTTGGGGCCTCGACCTCGTTGGCTTGATCACCCCCCTCTCTTCGGATGGACACAAGTATATCATAACAGCCACAGAGTACTTTACCAAATGGGTTGAAGTGATTCCGCTCACCCTTACTACTGGCATCCAAATATCCAAGTTCATCCTCTATCACATCATTTGCCGCTTCGGCATACCATCTACCATTTTCACAGACCATGGCACACCTTTTGAAAACCAGCATGTGGATGATCTATGTGCCAGACTCCACATCCATCACCGTTTCTCTAGTCCATATTTCCCTCAAGGAAATGGCCAAGCTGAGGCAACTAACAAAACTATCTTGAAAATCCTCAAGAAGGTTGTCAATGATTCTAGTCGTGACTGGCACCTCCAAATTAATCCCGCCCTCTGGGCCTATTGCACTTCTTATTGCACTCCCACAGGCACCACCCCATACTCCCTTGTATATGGTGCTGAAGCCATTCTGCCGATCGAGGTCGAGCTTCCATCCTTGCGCGTCTCCATGAAGAACTATACAACTGATGAAGACTATCGTGTGGCCCGGCTCACACAGCTAGATCTGCTAGATGAAAAGAGACAGCAAGCCTACGATCACCTGGTTGCATACCAAAATCAACTCAAAAGGAGTTATAACAAAAAGGTCCATCCTAGACAATTCCAGGTTGGTGACATGGTCCTTAAAGAAAATCAGAAGGTCCTAGCAAATAGAGAAAAGAAAGGCAAGTTTGAGCCTACTTGGTTGGGCCCCTATGTTGTCACCGCATCCTTTGGCTCGGGAGCCTATCAGCTATCAACACCAGAAGGTGAGCCCTTGAATGATCCTATCAACATCATCCATCTGAAGAGGTTCTATGCCTGAATCTGATCCTGCATATATCAGAAAAATCCAAAAAACATTCAAAAAAGAAAAAAAAGAAAAAAAAGAAAAAAAGAAAAAGAAAAGAGAAAGAGAAAATAATCGTCCAATGGTGAAAACTTGGCAATTCAAGCGCCTTGGACAAGTATGTTGGTGAAAACCTGGCAAACAGGTGCCAACATAGTAAACTGAGCTATTTATCCATTCAGTTGTCCTTTCAGCTACCATCCTCTTCCTCCATCCATAACAAATCTCCCAGCAGTTCCATCTCCCCTATCTCCCAAGCATTCAGTTTCCATCTTCCTCCAACCCATCTGCAATCCATATCCTATTCCAAAGCTTTGTACCATATCTTGTACCATATCCCTTTCCCTTTCCTGTACAGCGCAATCCTTTCTGTATTTACCCTTCTTGTCTCTATCCTAGTGAGAGTCCCGCCGAGTGTGATCTTCCTATCCCCAATCTTGAGCTTCTGTACATATCCCTTGTGCATATCATTCCTCCTTGTTGTACATAACCTTTGTCCGTCCTGCAGCAGCATTTGATCAGGAATATCTTGTCCCATCCCCAGCCTCAGAAAACTTTTAGTCCCACTCAGGCCTTGTGCTTCAGCAACATCAATTGATGACTTATCCTTGCTCATCCTGATTATTCCTTGAACTTCAGCTTTTGCCAGCGAACAACTACACTTATTCTCTCACCAACCCATGGGTCCTTGAGGATATATCGTTCCTCCTATCTGACCTAATCTTGCATCCTGGTCCTTGAGGATATATCGTTCCTCCTGTCCGACCAATCTTCCCACCATCAATCAAACCTAATCTCTCTCCTTGGCAAAGGATGTCTTTTTGGAGTTATCATTTTGATCTTGGATTTTTTGTCCTTTGGGTCTTGTTAATCTTTTTTGGCTTCTCTTTATCCCACCAGGGTCACCATGATTCTTTATATCACGGTGTGCTGCGTGTGCGGATAATCTGGGGCAAGGTCTTTTGATCTTTCACTTCTGCCTATGAGTCAGTTGTGTGTTTGTGGTTCCTTCAGCATCGGATCCGCCATGTCGCCTCTGCGCTTCATGTGTGATGTTGGGGCAACCCTGTGTGTTTGTTTAGCGTCAGTCCTCGTCAGTCCTCTGCGACGTTGTTGACAGGCCTCGTGATCCCAGTATCTTTGGCAGGTCTCTAACATAGCTATATTAAATCTAGGTTGTGCACTCCCGTTTGCACTTGGAGCTATCTGGTCCCTTGCATTTATCATATAGATTAATATTGCATCTTTACATATAGCTGCATCTTGCATCTTGCATTTCCATCTCATCTTGCATTCACCCATCTTTGCTCTTGGAAGCTTGGTAATTTATCTCCCCTGCTTCCTCAGTCATTCCTTCTCTGTTTCCTTTCGAGAAAATTCCACAATGTTTACTCCTTGCGTTATTTTCTCGAGGGGGCACAATCCCTTATTCCTCTAAATTCTAGCCTGGGGCATCTTATTTTCTTGTCTTTGAAGCCATGCCACTTGCGGCATTGCATCAAAGAGGGGCAAAATGTAGACACCTAAAAATCCTTTAGAAAATAAAGTATTTTTATTTTCTGAAAAATCCCTGATGACATCATCATTTATTAATTAATTAATTATTTAATTAATTAATTTATTTTTATGTCATTAAATCCCTTTTTCTTAATTAAAAATATTTAATTAAGAAATCCCTCCCAAAAATGTTTAAATCTTATTTAAACATTAATCCCCTATTTATTAATTATTTTAATTAATAAATTGACCAAAAATCCCCCAAAAAAATAATTAATTTATTTTTTGACCAAAACTTGGCCAATTTTCTTAAGACCACTAACCTCTTCCAAAATCTTCTAATCCCTTCTTAATTTCGATTAAAAAGCTAATCCCATCTTTTCTAACCCTAATCCCAAGGTTAAATATTTAATTAAGGTTAAATATTTAATTTCATATTTATTGAAAATATTTTAATAAATATTCCTAAAACTTAAGCTTTTGGAATGAATAACTTTTATTCCATGAAACTAAGGAGAAATCTAGACTCTTCTAGAATCTTCTCAAATCCACCCTCTTCACCCATCCTAATCCTTTTTTTTGGTCCTAATCTAATCCTAATCCTACCCTTAAACCTTTGTGCAATCCTAACCAAGCTTAAGACTTTCCTAAACCAAAGCAAAGTCTTTCCTTCCAAATATCTCAACCACAAAGCATTTATTGCTTCTCCAAAGTCTTCAAAGCCTCTTAAAGCCCATTCATTGCTCTTACAAGCATTTATTTGGAGAGTTATGAGCTTGGAGCCCCCTTTGTTGACTCCTCTTTGCCCTTCCCTTCATCCACTCACCTTGTGACATGTGTCACCTCCTGATTGGCTGAGAACTAGCACAATCCATGTGCTTCCCTTTGAGTGAATCTTGGCCTCTCTTAAGGATTTCAATCCTGGCCATTCATTCCTCCTACCCCAAGCCTTTAGAAATCCTATAAATACCCTCACTTCCTAAGGCAAATCATCTCTCAACTCTCAAACTCAATAGCAAAGTTATAATGCCTTTTTCATTCTAGCATAAGCATAAACTCATCATTTTAGATCATTTTCAAGCTTAAATCACATCTAAATTAGCTTAATGGGATTAACATAGATTCATTTCTTGTTTAATCAATCTTAGTTCATTTATTTAGCTTTGCATATTTGTGTGTTCTTGAGGCCTTTGAGGCAAAATAGGTTCCTCATACCTATTTTGTGTCATTTTGGGTCTTCTTGATCCTCAAATCATCCTATTTTGCATGCTCCAAGTGCTTGAGTTTGCACACCCACATCCATTTATATCTAAGCATATCAAACGGTGCATGGGCGCATCCGTTTTAGGCTTAAACTGAGGTGGCTTTGATTTTAGTTTGTTTACCATTAAATTTGGTTTGATAATATGCTATGACGTTTGTTTGTCTTTGGCTTTCAAAACAGGTTTAGGTGCACGCTCAAATCCTAGTCTACACTTATATTTCTTACAAACTTTGAATGGTCAAATCTCTATCATGATCCAATCTATGGGCGGTACCTCTTTGCCCCAAGCTTTTGACATGGTTGTCAAGGCTGAAAATTGTTTAATCCAAGTAGGTATGATAGTTAGAAGGCCACCCATGCCCATCTTTCCTAGCCTTCAGCCCATTGCACCTTTGCAAGTACCTCCTTTTACTCCTATTCCCACCATATTAGCACCTCAAGCCAGTACTAGTGGTCAAGAGCTAAAAACAAGTTTCTCTCAAGAGCTGCAAGAGATCAAGAATGGTCAACAAACTAGTCAACAAGAAATGGAAAATTTGCTGCAAACTTTGACTAAAGAGGTCACAAACCTAAAGAGGCAAGGGCAAGGAATCAGACCACCCTTTCAGCCACAAGGCCAAAGTCCTAATCAACAATATCAAAATCAAGGACAACCTTATCAAAAAAATAGGCCACCATACCAAGGAGGTTATCAAGAACAAAGGCAAAATTTTAATCAAAGACCATTCCAACCATACAACCCTGCACCTCTCAATTCTGTGAATCTAGTTAGGGACATGGTCCCTAGTCAAAATAATATGGTTATGGACAATGAATGGTATTTCCCTTGTAATCAGCCTCATAATTAGGCTACATGTTCAAATGGATGGATGAATCAAGCACTAATGGTTCAGAATGCCTCACAAGCTCAATCAAAGGCTTCTTCCAGTGGATTAATTCCTCAACAAGAACCACAAGATAATGAGACTACTCTTGTCAATTGGGACTAGCAAGACTTCAATGGAGTCATTAGTGAACCTTCCATTGCTGCCAACACAATGTCAAAGAGAAGAGCTCAAGACATGGAGCGAGCAAACTCTAGGATTAAAGCTACTACATCTGTAGAACCAATGTAGCCAGCTACTCCTATCATATTCAAGAAGGCTCCTATCATTACAAGCAAAGAGGGCCAGACTATCAAAGAGGTGGAGCCCATCATAGTAAAATCACAACAAAGGGTACACATTGTGACACCTTTCAACATTGTAGACAACATGAAGAAGGTGAATATTACTATGTCTATGTGGGACTCTTTGGCTATTCCAGGGCAACTAGAGATTTTGAAGAGGGCTATGACTAAAATGACAACTCCTCAACCTACAAAAGAAACTACAAAGCTAGTGTTGGTCAACACTGATCAAGAAAAGGAGGCTCCAAGTTGCAACTCCAAAGCCAATCCCATGCAAGGTAGGAACTCAAAACCACCTCCATTTTATGTATCTTTAGTTATTGGAAAATCCTTAGTACATAATTGTATGGTAGATAGTGGAGCTACTAGTACTATAATGCCTAAAAAGGTGGGTGACCAACTAGGACTTAAATATGACCCCCTCCAAAAGAAGGTTACACAACTTGATGGATCCTCAATTAACACTATAGGTGTAGCTAAGGATACCAGTCTAATCCTTCATGCTAGTCCTAATTTCTCTATCCTACTTGATATATATATTATAGATCTCCCTGCCTTATTTTCCATATGTTTGTCAAGGGAGTTCACAACCAAAATAGGAGGCTACCTTTCTTCTAACTGGTCTCACATGCTTTTTCACACAAGTTATGGTACCAAGGTTACCATTAAATCTGAATCATTGGCAGCAAACCATATAGATCCATATGTGTCCAATACCATGAATGCAAGATGCCCTATATTTGATGACAGTGATTTCCCAACTATCAGAGAAGCAAGCACTAAGACAGAAAGTATCCCTAATATTTTATTAGATGAACTAGAGTCAGAAAAGGCTTTTGAAGCCCAGGAAAATATCATTTGGGATGCTATTTTGGGAAGTTATTTGATACAAGAAAGTGGATCCATAGAGCCGAACCTCCTCAAAGAGGACACTAATTCATAGGATCAGAGCAACCAGGTTTGGGAATTATTTTTTGATGGTGCTAGAAGTAGACATGGCTTTGGTGGTTGTGCTATGCTAGTGTCCCAAAAAGGAGAAAGATACTATACAGCTTTTAGATTCAGTTTCTCCTGCACTAGCAGCACTGCAGAGTATGAAAGTCTAGTGAATGGACTGGAGTGGGCTAGGAAAAGAGGGCTCAAAGCCTTAAAGGTTTATGGTGATAGTGAGTTAGTAGTTAGCCAAGTAAGAGGGATAAGTGCAACCAAAAATGACACCTTGAGAGCATACAAACATAGAGTTTGGGATGCAATTGAAGACTTTTGTGCTTTCAATATTGTTGCCATCCCTAGGAAGCTAAATCAAAATGCAGATAGATTAGCTGCTATTAGATCTCAGTACGACATTCCTAATAGTATTTCAAAGGAGGAGACCCAACAACATATCAAAGTGATTTTCAAACCTTCTATCCCTGATAATGATACTAATTGGCAAGTGTTTGACAATGATGAGCAAATTCTGCAATTCTTGTTTGAAGAGGATGTCTTCTCAAATCATAACCAAGATAGGCTATTGCAAAATTATGGTGACCAAGTAATACAACTTAAGTCTAATAAGATGCCTAGAGGTCTTGTCACCTTAGAGACTATCTTCAATAAGGATGATCAAGTTAAGAAGAATAAAGCTAGCCTGGTAGTTCAACAAGAGCACTGTGTTGAATTAGAGTTGGAACCAGGTAAAAGTTTACAATTTGGAAAAGTAAACACTGATTTAGAAAAGCAGGCTTATACCCAATTATTCAAGGAATTCAGTGATGTTTTTGCATGGCAATATGAAGACCTCAAATGTTTTAATCCTACCCTTGCTCAGCACACTATTGAATTAGAACCTAATGCCAAACCAGTGAGGCAAAAATAAAGGCTTGTTAATCCCAAGCTTGAGCCACTTATGCATAAAGAGGTGCTCAAATTGATAGAAAGTGGTATCATCTACCCCATCAAGCATACCAGTTGGGTTTCCAACCTTGTTCCTGTAAGGAAGAAGAATGGGGATTTGAGGTTATGTGTTGACTTCAGGGATCTTAACAAGGCCTCTTTGAAAGACCGCCATCCATTACCCTCTATGGAGAAAATCTTATAATGTGTCTCTGGATCCGAGAGATTTTCATTATTGGATGGCTATTCAGGATATAATCAGATCCTAGTCAATGAGGAGGATCAATACAAGACTACATTTACAACCAAGTGGGGAACCATGGCTTATCAAAAAATTCCCTTTGGTTTATCAAATGTAGGTGCTACATTTCAAAAGGCAATGGATATGGCCTTTAAAAGCCTCATGTACAAATTTGTACTGGTCTCCTTAGATGATATAACTATCTATTCTAAACATATAGTAGATTATATCAAACACTTGAGGAAAATATTTGAGAGATGTAGAGAGTTTGGGATATCTCTTAATCCCAAGAAATGTGTGTTTGCAATCCATAAAGGAAAATTGCTAGGATATATAGTATCCAAGAGAGGAATTACAGTAGACCCTGAGAGGATTGCAGCCATACTAGAGCTACCATTGCCACATCATAAGAAAAGTCTCCAATCTTTCATAGGAAAGATTAATTTTGTTAGGCATTTCTTGCCTAATATCGCAGATTTATTAGGGCATTTGACAGCCATGTTAAAGAAGAATTCAACTTTCAGCTGGACTAAAGAAGGAAAAGCTAACTTCCAAGCCATCAAGGAGGCCTTGACTGAATCTCCTACTCTATTAAACCCAAATTTCAGTAAGGATTTTATCCTTTATACTTATGGAGGTCATGATGCTATATCTGTAATGCTAGCAAGAAAATTCACATGGATTGGAGTAGCCTATTGCTTTCTTCAGCAAAGGTTTAGAAGAGTATGAACAAATGTATTCTTTTTTGGAGAAACATGTACTTGCTATGGTGAAAAGCCTTAAAAATTTTAGGTATCTATTGACCCATAACAAGGTACACTTGAAAGTTACTCATCGAAGTGTCAAAGGATTTTTGCTTTCTAAGGACCTGAATGAGAAGAGGGCTGGTTGGATTACCAAAGTAATGGAATATGACATTGATATCCAAACCACCAAGCTAGTTAGAGGAAGAGGTCTTTGTGAGCATTTGGCAAAAGATGAAAGTTCAAAGAAATTAGAGCAAACAGATGCATCTCTGGTTGTACATTTTACAAAAGAACATGCCAAGGCATCAGGTTGGTTGCCTAACATGATTCATTACTTAAAAATGGGATAATGTCTTGCAAGCCTAGATTTAGCAAAAAGAAGATATTATAGATTACAATTTGTTCCCTTTGTGCTGATAGATGAGGTTATTTTTAGGAAGGATCACAATGGTGTCATTTTAAGATGTATTGATTCAGAAAAGATAGCTGATGTCCTATTTGAATTTCATGATGGACCTTCTAGAGGTCACTTTTCTCCTAGGACTACTACTTTTAAAATCATGAGGGCCGGATACTATTGGCCATCTATCTTCAAGGATAGTCATGATTCTGTGAGAAAATGCATCAAATGTCCCATGTTTGTAGGAAAGGAAAGGCTTGCAGCTCTGCCCCTTTAGCCAATCAGAACAGAGCAACCATTCATGAGATGGGGCATAAACTTTATTGGCATAGTTAATCCTCCATCTAGTGTAGGACACAAGTGGATAATCACTACAATAGATTATTTCACTAGATGGACAGAGGCAGTTGCCTTAAAAAAATCAAATGAGAGTGTTGTCTTAAGTTTTTATGATGATATAATTCATAGATTCGGCACTCCAGACTCCATAATATCAGATAATGCATTGGCATTCAAAGACCTTAAAGTCTCAGAATGGGCAATTAGAATATGAATACAAGTTCAAACTACTACCCTCAAAGCAATGGTTTGGCAAAATCAACTAATAAGAACTTGATTAGGATAATCAAGAAGACTCTATAGGATAACCAAAGGGATTGGCATACTAAGTTGAAGTCTTCCTTATGGTTAGACAGGATTACCCCAAAGAAGATCATTGGGAATTCTCCTTATGTATTAGTATATGGTAGAGAAGCTAAGTTGTCCATTTCAATTGAATTTACAGCTTTGGACTTAGCCACTCAATATGTCCTATTTGAAGAAGGAGATCCCTTACAAATCAGGTATGCTCAGCTCATAGAGTTAGAGGAACTCAGAGACAAATCCATGAAAAATATGGAGTTCCATCAAATATAGAAAAAGAAAAGTTTTGATAGAAGAGACAAGGCTAGGGGCTTCAAAGATGGAGATGTAATTCTCAAATGGGATGAATTAAGATCAAAGCTTGGCAGACATACAAAGTTTGATTCCTTTTGGGGTGGACCATTTGTTATTATAGAATGCAAGGGACCTAATGCTTTTCAGCTATCAACTCTTAAAGGAGATGCCTTGCCTATATCAGTTAATGGATTCCACTTAAAGCCTTGCTTTGAGGTCAATCCTTCCTTGTAAATCTCTGTGAATATGTTTCTTGCTTTCTTTCCTTGCTTTCTAGGTTAGTTTTCCCTGTTTTCCAAGAAGTGCCTGTGCACAGTTTTCTTCCTCTAGTTCTAGGTCTCTCTCTCTATCAGGGGTAGTTCTATGTTCAAAGTGATGACTCCTATGCCCAATGAATTGCATTAAGGCCACTGATCAATGTCTAGCAACCTGACATCTAGTAGAAATCACCAAAATGTTACCCAATTTTCCTACTCCATACAAATTTGGCTATGGACTGGATTCTATCCAGGGTCCACTTTTTAACCCTGTTGAACCTCTAAAATTTCATGGCTTTGTGTCCTATCCTCTGGTCTCTACAATTGTTTAAATCCTTAGTCTGAAAACCTTTTATTTGAAAATCTAGCCCTTGGAGGCAAAGAAACCCTCAAAACCCTTTAGCCTATTATATTTCACCATTACCTTTTCAATCACTTAAGGGTTTCTTTTTCCATGTGCTCTTTATTTTTCTAACTATTCACAAGATCTCCCAGTCGGGAAGCATATTCCCTTTTCATTCAGTGACTAACTGACTGTGGTCACAAGATCTCTTATTTCTGGCGATCAAGTCCTAAGCATCCAGAGATCTGGCGGGCAGTTATCTTTCCCTAACGGTCTCGGCTTTGAGGCAGTTAAAGTAAAATGAAGATCTATGGCTAGCGCATGATCTGATGGAATATTCTGAGCCCATGAGACCATGCGATGGCCGTCAATCTTATTTTTAACATAGCATTTCAATTGTTAGTGGGTCCACTGCCATGTAGTCGGAGGTGTTTGCTTCTTATTGGTCAAAGGCTTGTGATGTGGAGCCATGTCAGAGCGGGCCCGATGTGTTGTCTTAACTTTTGATGCGATGGTTGTCTTATTATCTGATGGAATATTCTTAGCCCATGTGATCATATGCCAACCGTTGATCTTGCTTAATTGTCAGGGCTCTGTCAGGTGGGTCCTCTTATTGTGATGTGCTTATTTTTTATTGGCTAGCCGGATGATGACGGAGATTTGTCAGTGAGGCCATTGTCAGAGAATCTACAGGGGTGCCAGCTTAATGAAGATCTACGGTGGTCTTATGATCTAATGGAATCTGCTGAGCTTTTGTGATTATAAGATGGTCGTTCAATCTTCTAGGTGTTCAGGCCAATGTCAGGTGGGTCCGTCTGACATGTTATATTCTTATTGGTTGTTGGGTATTACAATTGGCATTTGTTAGTGGGTCTGGATTTCTTGAGTGAAGTGGCAGTAAAATGAAGATCTACAATTGTTGTATAATCGCATAGAATCTTCTAAGCTCATGTGATCATGCGACCACCATCCGATGCAGAGTCAGGATTCTTCTACCTAGTGAGGTGCTAGTCGTGTTGAAGTGTTCGCTTCTCATTGGTTCCGACTGGTGATTTGGCATTTGACTTTTTAGAAGGGGCTTGCGACTGTTACAAAGGTGATCTGGGTCATTCATCTGCTAGGAAATTATGATATTGACGGTCATGTTTTAAAACTAAGCCTGCTAGCCGTTGTTTTTCAAATTTGAATGTTTCTGCAGGGGTTTTGCTAGTGTTTGATCCAGCAGGCCGTGAGCGATAAAAGGGTAGCTCAAAATTTATGTTCTCAGGATGGTTGCAGTTGGGAGGATGATGAAGAAGATTTGGTGGTCATCGCTTGCTGATTTCTTAGGTACCATGTCAGTGTTCTTACACCAAAGAAGCATTAAAGGTTGGTGCCACCTGTGGCCTTCTGTACTTCAAAATACAAATATCTATAAGGATCAGATTTTGAGCATTCATGATGAGCCTGACTTGCAGAGACAGGGTCATAGTTATGGCATGAGGTTTTCAACTTGCATAGGTGGACACATATGATATCTGATCGGCCATGATACTTTCAAAGATATATTTATGATCAGATAGGACAGAGTTAGGGTTTGATTATTCTATGACAATCTGTAAACCCTAATTAGGTTTTGACTCATGCCTATGTGCAATTGAGGAGATGTATATATTGTTTTGAGTCCTGCCTGTTTTGACCTCTCGAGCCAACTTTTTTTCCTACCTACCTACCCTCCTACCCTCTAACCAGTTAGTCTATTTATATTCTTCGAGAGGATTAGGAGGAGAAACTAATTTATTTAAATCTTCATGTACAACTGAAAAATCAATACAATTTCTCACACAGGGAGTATTTCTTTCCTTAAATATTTTTAATTCAATAATGAAATATTTTTCTAATGTATTATTTATTTTACACATTTTAGGAAAAAGAGTGGGGAGAGAGAGTTGAACACTCCACCTCTCGACCCACCATTTCTTCCTAGCCTAACTACCTGACCTACCCTAACCAATTACCCTATGTGATTCCTTGAGAGTATGGGTATGAATTAAGGGATAAATATTAGATTATTGTATTTCCTTTTAATAATTTAGAAATAAATTATTAGGATAATAAATATATTTGAATTCCCTTTATATGATGTTTTATATTTTTTATGAGACTTAGATTTATTACTAATGTGATTGTTTTTAGGTTTCATTTCAATGTACCCTAAAAACCCTAAAGAGGAAAAGTATATTAAAATAATTTATTTTGGTAAAATTACTATGTTCATAGGTTTTGAAATAATGTTAATTGACATTAATTTTTTAGTTTCAAATTACCTAAATGTAACTTTTTATTTTACCCTATTATATTTTTAATTTTAAAAAATCAATCTATTAGGGTAAAGTGGGTATAAATGATTGTATCTTACTTTATTTTGATTTTAACTTTTCATTTTGCTAATTAATTGATTTGAAGTGTATGCTTATATTTTATTTTTCAGCTTCATTTCAATATACGCATATTAGGGTTTGTGTTTGAAAGGTGAAAATATTTTAATTCAAAGACCCTAAATGTGTTTTATAAAATGGTTATAATATTATTTTATACATTAGCAATATTTATAACATTGGGGTTGTTATTTCGCAATAAAATTAATAGTTGCCCTATGTGAATTCTTTTAAAAATATTTGAGAGGATATTTTTCAAAAGGTAAATGTATAAGGTAGAATTCATTTGTTTAAGGTTAATTCATGCAATTCGAATAGCAACTATATGGTCTAAGACCCTACCATTGTTCCTGACGACCTCTTAATTTGGGTTAAAATCGATAGGATTAATTGTATAAATTATTTTGAATTGTGATTCAACGGAAGCCTGTAGGATGATAGTCTTTCTTTATAGGAGTAAGTTCCCTTAAAATTGTCTCTAACTATATGTATGATTGAAAGTAATTGACTCTATTCCCAATTCTGCATTAGGCACTGATCTCATTTCATTAGTAATTCTTATTTGGCTCTATTTTTTAGTTTACATATTAAATATGATTTCTTCTTTATAAAGCATTCAATTAGGTTTTAGTGATAGTTTCAGGCTTTAGTTTAGATATCATACTATTTAGCTATTAGGAGATTAGGTTATTTTCCTCCAAGGATTGTTTACCTCTTTGGAAGGAATTACTTTCATCTATGCATGCATTTGTGCAGTTTAAAAGCACTTGTGGATTTAGCCCTACTAGCCTTGGCTTGATTAAGCCAGAATTGTGGAGGTATCATTATACCTGTCACTTGGCCAAAAGCAAATCCATCATTTTTGGGCACCAACGGGTCCTTTGTGAAATATCAAAAGAGTTAGCTCAAATGGTAGATATTCACCCTCACACTCCTGAAATACAGAGGACAGAGGATGTGTTGATTCGCCATGTTTAGAATTATAGAGTAAGTATTAATGTAGTTTTTAATTATAACAAAAGTTCAATAATGATTTTTATAGTATACTATTTTATTTATGTCATTAACTAAAATATATATGTGTTCTCTTTATAGATGATGCTAAATACATTAAAGGGTGACACCTCAGATGCAAATACTTTGGGTGGTACATCACATGTTTTATCCTCCATCTTGTTCATGGTTATCCATGTTTTTTTATGCTCTAACAATATTTTTGTTCAGCATCTGCTATTGATCCTATGTTGAGTAGGCCGCATGGTATGAGGATTAGATCCATAGAGGTAGTGTCACCTGCAATGTCAGCAACACGTAGCATGACCACAAATGTGATGGCAACACCTACTATTGGTAAGTAGACTCCTCTTTTTCTCTCATTTATCATGTGTTTATTTCACTTGAACTATATATTCTTTCTTAGGGGGCATTTTGTAATATTGGATTCATTTTATATAGGAGGTGATGATGTAATTCTTGGATGTACTTGTGTTATATGTACGGGAACAATATAGAATTGTGATCAATTTCTTGTGAGCGATGAAGATGGACTTCCCTTGAGAGTAGCCCAGCTTCCAGGTACTTTAAGGATTGATTCTTTATTTTACTATACAATATAATACTCATAATGTAATGCACTAACCCCCTGTGTGGTCCCTTGCAATAACTAATTATAATAATCTCATTTTTATCTTGCAGGGAATAATCTATTATATGCAAAACATAATGATGAATGTTTGCGCATTTTCGGGCCGACCATATGCACATGGTATCATATTTTTATTTCATTGCAAGATCAAATTTCATTTCATCCCTTTCTTCAAGTATATTAAAAGGTAGCTTCACTTCATTTGTGAATCTAACATTTTTTTTCTTAAAAGGTGGTCATCACAAGATAAACGGTTAAAGAATAAACTCATTGACTCTATGACAACACTTTTTGGACCCGAAGTCTTTCATAGACTTAAACTCCTTGACAAAGCGGGCACTATTTTGAAGTATATTAGGGACAACTATAGGACCTAAATAGAACACAACCCTTATTACAAGCGGTCTCCCTATATTCCTATTAATGAGTGGGAGAATCTTAAAAAGGATGCACTTGAGAGAAGCGCAAGACATAGTGGGTGAGTACTATCACCCGAGGAAAGAAGGTACGTGATAATGTTAATAATGAAATTATGTACTATTTACTCTTTGTACTTATGTGATCTAACATATTTCTAACATCACATAGGCTGCCTCATACAACAAAGGAAACAAAAGCAAGAAAACAAAAGCACAGGCAACACAAGCTTGGCTCAGGTGGATATTCAAAACTTGTTGCACGAGTTATAAGTATTAGTAAATGAAAAATCGTATGCAAATATTTATAAATTTCAATCAATTTAGTTTTGATGAAATTTACTACAATAAAAATTTATGATACCAATAAAAAATGCAGGCCTTGGAGTTCAAAAAACCAATTACAGAAGAGGACAAGAAAATAGGCTACAAACAAGGCTATAAAGTGTGACTGAACGATACCGAGAAATGAGTGCACAAGGTTCTTCTGCTAGATATGTTGATTAGGTAAATAAGCCAATTGATTTTTATTTCAAGTTGAAAACTTTACCAATTACTGTATTTGATGTTAAGTTCCAACATAAAGTGAATATATTTGTTTTAAGTAAGGAAACAGTGATTATATATTTGTTTAAAACTTTAAAGTGAATATATTTATATGTATTAAACTGAATGATTAACATTTCTCAGTATTTGTCTTGTATTTATATGTATATATTGTCAATAAATGCCCTAATTATTTACATTGGAATGTAGCCTACCGATATTGATACTGCACCGATTGAGCACAATAGAGGTGTCGATTCAAATGTGAATTATAGTACTCAAGGTATAAATTTTCTATTCAATTTTTGATTAAATGAATATTTAATACAAGTGAACATGTTAAATTGAATTTGGCATAGTAATAAGAATTTGGTTCTTCCCGATGAGCTTGTTGAGGTTCAAGCCATCAGGCAAGATGATGTGGTTGGACAAGGTAAAGAGTGTCACGTTTATGTTTTTTAAAGTATTGAAATACTAGTAACAATAATGAATATGTTTTTAAATTAACCCCAATTATGATAATATGTTTTTAATTGAAGCCTTTTATTTGTTATTGTAGAGGACCCACCTTTGCAAAGGATAGTGAGATCGTGTGCACGACTGAGAATAAATGATGATGTGGACATGGATACGCCTCTGCAATAATATAGGGAAGCAGAAAAAATGAAAAAGCCAAAAAAAAATGGTTTTCATTTATGCAACTTATTTGATAATGACTAATGTTTATTTCTCGATGTTTATTTGATAATGACTGATGTTTATTTACATGTGTTTGAGCTTAGTTCCATGTTTTCTTTCATTCTAGCATTTGAAATGTTAATGGGCTGCATACAAAGGTATGTCATAATTCTATAGGGTTTTCTTCCTCCAAGTGTATTGTTTCTATTATTATTTCTTCTACTCTTCTCAAAAAATCTATTTATTGCTACTAGAAACACTAAGTTTCCTTTTATACACTGTTGTAATGTTGGAGGGGTTTTTGCTAAATTTTAGTGGATTTCATATTTTGGGAGAAATTAGTATTATAATGTTCAATGGGTTCTTTTCTAAAACACACTACTTGAACAACAACAAAACTTGTAATACAAATGTTGATTGCAACTACCAAGTTATAAGCTTCACAAAAAACCTTAAATCATCATCTTTTCTAGAATGGTTAATCAATTTTTTAAGGTGGATTAGTTCTAATGATGAGACGTTCCATTCTAATTCTTGAAACTTGATTTGTAACCATAAGTGATAGATTTGAGGGGAGATGAAGGAATACCAAACATTGAATTTGCAAATTATCATCAAAGAAATTGCAATGGAGGTCTAATCAATAGAGAAGATAGTAATGACCACGTGAGAATGAATAGTGGTTACAGTTGTAGTAGGGAAGAAAATGGAGGTCATCCATGAAGAAACTTGCCGACAGAGATGGTGTACAAGAAACAAAGGATCATGAATGCTACCCATAAATGAACCTTATTGAAAGGCTACCTATAAGATGAGCACTACAAAGAAGCGTGATTGAATTTACATCCAAATCATCCGTTTATCCCTTGCACCTTCTTTCGGTGTAAGTGCTAGTGTAATTTTTAATAAACAAAAAATTTCAATAATGATTTTAGATGTTAACTATGAAAATCTCTTGGTTTCAGGCAATGCAGAAGGAGACACCTAGTTCAATACGCAATCTCAATTCATATACATAGGATATTAGGTGGAGCTGAAAGACACAATAGGGTTGCATTTTTGATAGAGGTCTTTAATTGTGTATTTTAAGTTATAGACCATCGCAAACATTGTAATTCTGACCTATTAAAAAATGTAAACGTGCTATGTTTTTTCAGCTCTACCTACTATCCGTGCATATTCTTCTCATGTTGGATGCGCATTCTCAATTCAGAGTGGGAAAATCTTATTTTCGATGCGAGGGAGGGAAGCCAAACACATAAATAACATGCAAATAAACATGACAGCTACAAAACATAAATGTAGGTATCACAACAGTTGAGAAACATAAATGTAGGCATCATGGTCACAATTGTTTGGAGACACAACATAATTGAATGCTATACCCAAAGGATGCAACACAACCACTACTCTTGCAGTTCTACGTTCATACTACAGGATCCAAAAACCATATATAGATTCCTTATCTTTGGTTTTTGGATCCTGTGGTGTCAACTTAGAACTACAGTAGTTGTTGTGTTGCATCGTCTGGGTATAGAATTCAATTATGTTGTGTCTCCAAACAATTGTGACCATGATGCCTATATTTATGTTTCTTAGTTGTTGTGTCCCAGAACCCCTTATGACCCTTTATGACCCTTTACAATCCCTAAGAATACATCTTAGAGGTCTTAAATTGTTGTAAAGAGTCATAAGAGGATCCTAGGAGGGGTTAGATGAGCTTCCACCTTCACGTGGTTGGCCCTATTAAGTAGAGAATGTTAAACTATTCTTGAAACAAAGAGAAGCTCAATAACTTAAGATCTCAATCCACATACGACAAATATATATTTCTTTTTAAAATATAGTGTGAGCCATCGCAATTACATCAGAAACCACAAAATAACCGATGACAAAACTAAAAGTGAGGGCTATCTATCGAAAACATCAATCACTTCAAGGAGAAATGATCACTTCAACTCACCTCAAGAAGTCTTGACCCAAGATCAAGTCACATCAATCCATCTCAATGGCTACCAAATCCAAAAATCTCTGCCAAGAACCCAGTCGCAAAGAAACACCATAGACCGCATCGTGAACATACTATGAAGAGGCATCTAATGTCTCATAAGTCACATCAAACAACCCACTTTCTGTAATCCAAGTCTCTCATCTCGATTCACTAAGAAGAAGACTTCTCCCAAGTCATCACAAACACCATAGTGATCTATGAATCTCCAATGTGCAAGTTCTGCAAGTCGCTCTCTCAACATCACATCTTACTCATTCAAAACTATGGAAAAAATGGTAGATGATCCCAATGATCCATCACAACCCGATCTCAACAACAATGCAAAGAGTAGCTTGATTTTGTCTTCAAGTCAATCAATGCACAGTCTACTCAAACTCTGACTCAAGTCACTACTACACTCCATAGGAACAAAGTATATCCAATTTAGACCAAAGAAATCAAGAAGTCACTCAAATTAGATCTAAATGCAATAAGGTCCGCATATATCCTATGAACACATCAGGAAGAATGCATCTCTGATCGTCATACTAGCTTCTTGTGCTAGAGCAGTCACTGTCACAAATCTCAATTCGGTTAGATCTATTCCAAATCCAAGTCTCTAGACTTGACTCAATAATCCATGAGCTGCTACCAAATCTACTACAAAGTCATCTCTGAATGACATAACCAAATCACGAGCAGGAATAAAAGACCTCGACTCATCAAACCACCTTCCAAGTCGATCGAGATCCGAAAGTAAAGCAACCTTCTGGAACCAGATCTACAACTACCTTGAGCCAAATCTGCAAGAACACCATTCTGAATTGATACCAACTCGATCGACAAATATATATATATTTAAAAAATACTAATTTTTGTCGCAACTGAGATGCTCATACAACAACGACCGCTATTTGTCAAAAACATCAGACAGCTAGTCGTCGCATGTACATCATCGATGTCGATAAAAAACTACAAATGACAAATATCTGTAGTAAACTTTTGATAGGTATCCATCTCATGTACAACATCAATGTCATTAAAAAAATACAAATGACAGATATCCGTCATAAACTTTCAACAGATATTTGTCGCATGAACAACATCTCCATCGACAAATAAACTACAAATGATGGTGACCCGTCAGAAGATTCTGATGAGTCGTCATCATTTGTAGTTATTTATGACGGCCACAAATAGGCCTGATGGTATGTTTGCCATGTTGGCACCCCATTTTTGTGATGGCCATAGTCATCGTAATTACGATGCCAATTGAAGCCGTCATTTTTTTTTACTAAAAAAATGTGATGATGGGTGGTGTCACTTAATCGATAGTATATTGTCAGAATTTTGATGGTCAGTCATCGGAAAAAGGTCTTAAATGTACTAGTGTCATTATTTCCTATTTCTAACAATTGGTATCAAAGCATAGTTACTCAGAACAAAGTTATTCAAAAAATCCTAATAGCTTGAGTAAGATCTCTGTGGATATGGATCAGTTGCAGAAGAATCTTGATGAAGCTCTTGAACAGATTGATATTCTTACTAAAGAAAGAGATACTCTGAAGGATAAATATGATGATGTGAAAAACTACATTGAGAAACTAAAAGAAAAGATAGAAGATATGAAATCAAAGAAAGAACCTACAATACAAGTCAAGGACTGTGGTGACATTTCAAAACTGAAGAAAGAAAATGAAATCCTTAAACATGAACTTAAGATTGTAATCTAAATTTGAGCTTGAAAGATAACAATAGAAAAGATGAATCAAATCTGAAAGCTGAGAATGCAGATTTGAGATCTAAACTTACCAAAGTGACATCTGAACTTGACAAAACAAATTTTTAGTATGCTAAACTTGAGAAGTATAATACAATTGTGAAAGGAGAACTAACTCAGTCTAAACAACATCTTGAGAAACTATATTTCAGTAGTGAAAAGATTGATGAAAAAATGTCTTATCAGAAACCATCTTATGATAAAATCGGTCTTGGATGTCTTGAAGATATGTTCCCAAAGAAGATTGAGGAGTACAATGAACTAGATCCGAAACTCCCTCAGAATAAAGATGAAAATAATCCTGATGAAGCTAACAAATCCAAAGATATACCTAGTCCACCTAAGCAAGATGAATCACCTAAAGAGATGCAAAGAGAATTCAAAGGTAGATGTTTTTCATGTAATTCTTTTAGACACATGAAAAGAGATTGTACAGGTAAGCAATTCAAACCTATCTTTGGTTATTGTTATAATTGTCATGGTTTTGGACATAGAGCTATTGATTGTAACAAACCTAGATCTAATTATAATAATAGTAGTAGAATGTTTAGAGATACTAACCCTATGGATAAGAGACATGTTGGGGATATAAACAAAAGGAATGGAATTGTGTGTTATAGATGCAACAAAATTGGACATATTGCTAGAAATTGCAAATCACAAATCAGTCATTCAGGACTGAGATATGGAAACAATGGAATATTTTGTCAGATATGTAACAACTTTAGTCACACAACGAGATTTTGTACAATGAACAACATGAGAAACCCTAATCCTAGAAACTACACAAGGAGAAATGAGAACACTAACAATAGTCAGAGAGAATGTTGCAGTAACTTGGAAGAATTTGAGTTTGTTAAAGCCACAGATCAAGTGAGCACACTTAGTGTACTAGAAAATCAGATAGGTGAAGTACTTGAGAGTAAGTGTGAGTCATTTCCTAATTCATCTCAATGCAATTAAGCATTTATTTCATGAACTATGCATTAGAGTAATGCACCATAAGTGTAGAATTTAGACTAAATTGAATTAAGTCTTGCAAAGTTAATATGAGCTAGTATATGATATAATGAAGCTATGGCTAAGAGCATATGAATTTATGAACATGTATGTGAGTACATGAAAAGAATGAAGTTGTGCAAGTAACCAGGAACAATTTTTTGACATGAAGCATTTAAGAGATTTAATGCGATGTCAGTATCTTGAAATATTTAAAGGATAAAAGTAGATGATTGGCATTAGTAGATCATTCAAGTGTTTACAAGAGATATAGAGATCTAGCTAGTGGATATTGAGAATAGTTTGCAGGATTTGGAGATAGATTTCTCGCCAGATCTATAGAAAGCCCTAAATCATGATTTTGAGGTGTTTTACTAAGTATTTACTATAAAAGCAGTCGTATTTTAATAAAATTATGGATGCATCACTAGTTCACAACATCAAAGATTTAGCTGGACCTAAGATGAAGAAGGAACCTATAGAACCCTTAGAGGAAGAGCCTAGTTTGGCTTTGTCAACCATTCCAAATGAAGTTTTGCATTTGGAAGATGTGAAAGGTTATCTGAAATGTAAGTTTGATATTGTAGGAGATGGTAGTCTAACCATGGAATACAATAATATTTACAAACGGGACATGTCCTACAAAGAAGGATTTGAGCATTTAAGTCAAATAGATATTATCAAGCACACACTTCACTATGAGTTTTAGAATGATGAATGGACCAAGATAATCTTGAGCAGAATTCACAATGGAAAGTTTTGGTTGGATGATAGAGTCATAGACATCACCACAAACATTATTCATGAGGTAACATGACTATCTAAGTTAGGAGTAATTCCTTTGAATGAAAATAATGTTAAGAAAATAGTATTAGACAACACCAAGTCTTCATATAATGGAAGAGGAATTATTATAAGTAAAATTGAGAAAGATGGTGTAATATATGTATGCAAAATATTGACTTTAAAATTTTGTGTGAGTTTAAGGGAAGATCACATGGCAGCTGGCATGGTACATGTAGCTTATCTTATGTGTGTAGACAAAGTGGAAGTAGATATGTGTGAGATTTTGAGGATATAGTTGACTGGAAATCTTAAGAAGATCAAAAAGACTAAGAATTCATAGTTTAGATTCTCATCCCTGATCACCTACATGTTTTTCCATCTGTTAAGGAGATTCCCATACACGATAGGAGTTGATTGGAATGATAACAAGAATTCTATGGATAGAATTAACAAAGTACATTTGAGAAATCCTATTGATAAAGTGAATAAGAGTGCTACTCTAGTAATAAAGACTTTTCAGAATGAAATGAGAAAAAGATCAAGGATTCCACCATCTATTGTGGAGAAGTATAAAGATGAGATATGTTTCTTAGTGGACACAGACATTACCTACATTGAAGTAGTTGAGCCAAGAGTAGAATTTGTATATCCTCTTGAGTATGAGGTTTCAGAAGTAGAAATTGAAGGTTATGTGAGTAGGTTACTTAAGAGTAATTTGGATGCAAAGAGTCCTAGATTTAGAACACATAAAGAGAACTTTAATTCAGCATAAAAGTCACAGGTGCAAAAAATGGAAAAGAAGAGAGTCAATAGTAAAATTAAGAAAATATTAAGGATAAAGGCATGACTAAGAATGAATTTGTCATTGCGAAGCAGATAGCGGCAGCAATTAGGGATATTGGATAGAAAGAAGTATTTTTTGTTCCACCTTTGACAACCCAAGTAGTCCCTACTGAAGAAATCTAGGATATTGATGTAGAGATTGAAGAATTGGATGTTCTAGAAGTAAGAAAATCCACAAGATCCCCCTCCACCACACCGACTAAGAGAGTTAAAGAAATGGAAAGTGGACCAAGTAAGAGATAGAAAACTATATTTACACTAGTGAAAAGGATAAAGACACTAGTAGAGAAGCCACATGTAGATGAAGAGGCAGGTAGCAACAAGAAGAAACAATGGAAGCCTAAAATAGACAAAGTCAACCCTTTGATCATAAATGAAGGGGATTTCACCAAGTTAAACAAGTATTATGAGATGTATAACAATTTTGAAAAGTTAAATCTTGAGAATGTAGGTGTCAAACATATGATCCTTTCTGATAAGAAGTTTGAAGATATCAAAGGCAAGATCTCTAATAACTTGTATGAGAAATTGATAAATAGGAAGAAGAGAGTTGTAGAAGAAGACAATGGCATAAGAGAAAGGTATGTAAGAAAGCTTTGTGAGATTAAGGATGAAGATCACTTCAGAGAATTCATGAAGAACTTAAGTACTCATCTGAGAAGGAAGAGAAGGATAGTATTGATAATGGGAGGAAATTATGAAGAAGTAAACAGAGAAACTGAGGAAGCGGTTGTGAAGGTAATGACCTATGGACTAGGAGAGTTAATCATTGAATATGATCAAGCGGTAGAAGTAGAACAACAAAATGAATCAGCACCAGCTCTTCCACCCTCTATCAACATTACTAGTGAATCTATGAACATTGAAGGCACAAATATCACCATAGACAGAGAATAAAACCCATTCAATGTTTAGGGAGCCGATCTTGGCAATTTGGTAGAAGTTGATGAGAAAAAGGATGAAGTAGAAAAGAAGATATAATTCATAGAGACAAGGAAAGAAGAGAAGAAGGAAGAAAATCAGATTAAGATTGTAGAAGAGGTGCATGCGATGCAACTAGAGAAGACGTAAACTATTTCTAAGATCAAGGACACAGTATAAGTACCACCTAGACCACCTATTGAATCATATTTTGCAAGCTTAGGAAAAGAAGTTGATGATGATGATCAAATAGAGTTGATCTCATCTATGAACAAGATAATCGAGAAGAACAAGAAGGTAAAAATCTTGGAAGGAGCATTACTTGAGGTAACTAGTAAACTTCAAGGTGTTATATCAACTCAATTTAGTAAGGTTGATCCCCAAGCCAAAGAAAAAGAGGTTATAAAAGATTTTGACATGGAATTCACAAATTTTTCAGACATTGCATCAGTCAAATCTCAAGTAGCCCATGATGCACAAGTATTTCAAGTTGTTTGCTAGAATATCATAAATGATTTGGATAACTTGGATATGAGCATAAAAGAATTAAGAAGATGTTTAGAGAGAGGAAAAGTATTATAAATTTAATGTACACAATCCCACAGTCACACATCATAAATTTCAAAGAATTTGAAGGACAAGGAAGTAGAGTTACAAGTAACAGTAAACAATTTGCAGAGTCCTAATGCAAAGATCACAAAAATTGAGAAGAAAGCAAGAAAAATATATGATGACATGAGACTACTTGAGGATGAAAAAGAGAAGAAATTCAAGAGATTCTCTCTACTCAGAGAGCATCTATCACTGAAGATTAGTATTATGGAAAATTAGCTAGAAGAATGTCTTTCATCAAAGACATCTTATGGAAAATTTGCATATGATAATCTGAAGGCGGTTGAAATAGCATCCTTTGGCCTATGTGCATTACTCATTATTTCTAACTTAGTAAAGAAGACATGGGACAAGGACATAGAAAATTTGAAAGCTAATTTTGTAGATTGTGTTGCAAGCCTTGTAGTATTGAGTGTTAGGAATGGGAAAACTGAGGGGTGGGTGAATCAGTATTCTATACTTTATTACTTTTTCTCATACTTTGAAACTTAACTTAATAACTTAGTTACTGAAATGAACATCAATGCAAGTAAGATAAACATTAATAACACACGACACCAAATATGATTACGGGGAAACCCAAATAGGTAAAAACCCCGGTGGGAATTGACACCCACTAAGAACTGCACTAGTGTATTATGATCCATGTTAGAAGATCTTGCAACCCTATTAGGAGTTGTTCTTTACAATGCTTTAGTACAATGACCTAGTCAAGGGTCAGACCCTATTAGGAGTCTTTTACAATTAGCCCTATTGGGGATGGGGACACACTGTCCTAGAGCTCACTAGTCAAGTGGTAAAGGCTACAACCTTCTGGATATCAGATACACATTATATTTGTAGGGTGAATTATTTCTTTGACACTTCTTGTCTAATCAGTTTCTTTTGTGCGTTGATGCTTTAGCCTCTTGTAAATCTCTACCTTATTCTATCTACTTTTTTCATACTTCTTCTCTACTTCTTCGATCTCTATATCTCATGCCATACTTAATTACAAAGGCGCATGTCTTATTTATATGTGCATACAAAACTCTTCATCAAGTCAGCTTATAACTAATTACATACAACACTTCCAATTGAATTGGCTCAAGCATGTTTACATATAATCATATTAACATGTCTATGACCTAAATACAATAGGTGCATAGCCTTTATAAAACAATATTACAAGCGCTAATCAAAATACAAATAGTAATCCATGTACTATGTTTTGTTCTGCTACTCACTGAAACTGCCAATTCATCTGACTGTAAATTCCTCATAGTGACTCATATCATCATTCACTCTTAGACTTAGCATGAATACATACTTATAAGCTTATCTTCAAGGGTGCATGTCATAACTATGTCATACGCATGTGCGTTGATGCTCTATTCACCTGGTGCTCTACTATCTATCCAGTCTTCCATACTTAGACATATTTCTGATCTCCTACATTATGTGCTGACTCCAAAAATTCATGACTTTGTTGCCATAATGACAACATTAAATATAGTCATATACTTCAATATAGTCAACTTTCCAACAATCTCCCTCTTTTTCATTAATGGCAACAAAGGAATATGGCGAACTTACTAACTGTATCCTTATAAAAAAAATTCTAATACATACTCTAACTTATATCTCCCCTTTCACTATTTACTATACTTTTCTTTACATCATATACAAAGCTCCATATTCTTTCTTCTACATACTATACTCCCCCTTTGACATTAATGACAAAGGTGCTTAAAAAAAATGTATCTACAAGTACTCACAAAGTGAAGACATTTAGATATGCTATCTTTAGGTTAGCAATCTCATTTTGCCAAAATTTCTTCAATCAGTCAATTGTCTAGAGATGGGCGCACAAATCATATGTTAAATTTTCCATCTTCTCCAAATCTATACCCAAACCTTGATCATATGTCACCATAGTGGCATCAATCTCCTTGATGTTTTGGTTTAATACATCTAATGAGGGTGCAAGAGCATTTCTTAACTGTGTTTTCCTTGCCCTTATCTTGGACATTTCTTTCTCTACTTGTTCTATTTTGTCCACTTGTCCTTGGTACACATTGTTACACATATTTACATTAGAGAAAGTATCTTCTACTGATTTCCTAGCTTTATCTATCATGGCTTCTACTTCCTAAATCTTTTTGTATAAGTTTGTGGTCAGTTTGTCTTGATTCATGCAATCAGCTATGATTTTCCTTCCTTAAGCTGCAATTTCTTTCAATGAAGCTTGACCAACTCTTAGAGAGTTAAGGTCAAGTGAAAAGATTGCATTTAATTCATTTAATCTTTTCTTAATGTACTTCTCTTCTGCTTCCTTCATTGTAGATTCTTCTAGGCAAGAAAAGTTTGCCTTGAAGCTTGTTAGGATGTTGCTAACATCCTCCATTGAGTGCACTTTTGGTACCTTCTTCTCTACTAGCAGTAGATTGTTCAAGATGTTTATTGACTCAACAAACAAAGGATTTCTCATCACTTGTTTCTTCTTAGCCTTCTCCATAGCAAGGAAACTGATCTTGATCATGTCTTCTTCTCCCCAAGAGTCCAAGCTTGTAGTGTCAGTAGTCAAACTTGACAACAATGTTGTTGATGGCATGGGAGTGATAGGCATACTGTCTATCACTTTTGTCTTTGTCTTTACAGGTATTTCAATAGAGATTTCATCTATTGGTTCCTTTTCTTTCTCCTCTTCTTCTTCATTTTCCTTTTCTTTTTCTTTCTCCTCTCCTTCTTCTTGTCCTGCTAAGTCCTCAATCAACACATCTTCTTGTTGCTTAGGTGAATTGTTACTGCATAGTGTTTCTACCTCTTGTGTACTCAGAAAGGCTTCCTCAAATTTGTATAAGTCTTTTTCAGTGGATGCCATTGATATATGCACATTATCAATCATTATTGTGGCATCTTCTTATGTTTCATGCATGGACGCAAACTTTGTTTTAAATGTAGGCACTATCACTATGGGTGTTGAGTCTTGTGGACTTGTCATAGGTTCTTTTGTGACCTTGGCTACTTTATTTTGCTCAACAGGTGCTTGAGTGATGGGTGCAGATGTAGGTTGCATCTGTTGTTCAAGGAACACCTTCTCAAAGGATTTCTCTATCTCCTTAGCTATTATCTCATAATCCTTATTCATTATATGTAATGTTCTCATCTTTTTCCTTAAGTGCGGCTTCACCAAATCCATTAATAATGCTTTTTCCTCTACTAAACACACTGGTAGATTGTCATCCAATTTTTTCTCTCTTATTCTAATGTCTTCTTCAGCTGCTTTTCTTTTCAAAGTGTCTAGAATATCCCATACTTTATTTGGGATGACTATTTTTAGTTCTAGAGCTATCTTCTTGAACTTGATCATATGTTTGATCAGCATCTCATGGATCTCAAACTTGTCAATTTCATGATATCTATCATAGAACTTAGATATCTAATCAAGTCTGCCTTCATCAACTACTCTTAATCTCAGCACTTGTAAACTTGGTAAGAATCTTACCTTAGGAGGTGGTTGCACATTTTTGCCTCTACTTCTTGTGGCTCTAGCTGATGGATGACTTGTAACTGGCTGCTTTTTCCTCTTAGACATCTTAGGAGAAGCATCAATGGGCATAGGACTGATATCATCTATCTTACTCTTTTTCCTTTGTATCATTAGTTTTCTCAATTTTTATCTTCTTCATCTTAGGATCATCTATTTTCTCTATCTTGGCTTCCACTGTGGGTGCGCTCTCAATTTCCATAGCTATCTTTTCTTCTCTAGCTTTATCCAGGTCTGCTTAGGTCACACCATGGATCTTCAAAATCTCAAAGGTGATTTTGGTGGCTTTCCTCTTGGTCGCTACACTATTTAGGACTGCATCTACTTCCCTAATCTTCTCTTCATATGTTCCCCATCTAGGCTCATTAGGATCCTTGGGCACCGATAGTAAGACTTGTGCATAAACTTCCAAAACTTTCTCCTACACTTCATAGCCAAGTGGATGAATCCACTTAGTTCTGGGCTCAATAGCCTCCATACAAGTAATGTCAATTTCTACCATAAAACATATATTGTCCTTATATTTTTCAACTCTAACTCTATATAGTCTTTCAATGTGCTCTCAACTGATGCCTGAAGAGATATTTGAGGCTTTGTAGGTAAACTTTTATCTAGGTATAAGTTTGAAACCTTCCCAACTATATCAAAGTACATGTAGATTATCAAAGACCGAAACCTGAATATTTTGGTCTTGTCATGTTTGATAGCTCTTATATTGTCCATCAATTATGCGTGCAAGATCTCACACAAATTGAATTCTCCATTTTCTCTCACCAATTTGATGGCTATAAGAATAGTGGTTGAGGACACACTATTGACCCTGTTAGCATGCTAAAATCTATAACTAAGAATCATAGACATCAATTTTATGTCCTTCTCCTCAATTGGCTCAATTGTCATCTCGCGCTTATCACTCTAGGATTTGCAAGCTTGTTCAACCAATGTTCTGACATCCTTTCTGATTGGAAGAATGGAACCTGTCTTTGATAGACCTTTCATCTCATGAATGAGATATGTTGTGATTCTTACTGGTACTTCACCTATCCAAAATAGGTCATCATGGATCCTGCTCAACAAGATCTTAATCCTGTCGAATTCATAAAACTCATGTGTTGTAGCATACTCAATGATTGGGTGACTCTCACGATGCGTGAACTCTTTAGTAAATGATTTGTTCAGATTCATCATGGTTTCTAAGTGTGACCTAATCTTGTCCAGATCAACCAATTCCTTCTTGCAATACACATATGTGTGTATGTCTTCTACATGCATAATACCCATTAGGGTTCTAGAAAAGGCTCCTTTTAGGTCATCTAAGGTGGACTTGAATGGATGCTTCTTAAACACATATCTCTTTCTTTCAAAAACATCAAATACAACTAGTGTAGCCATGACTTACTTTAATTATCACTTCATGGAGGTTTCCAAGGGTTTCTAAATCGTCACATTTGAACTAGGGCTTCCAATGATCAATCTTTCTTCTTCGCTGATAAATTCAACTACAACACTTCTTAACTCAACTTCTTGATCTTATGTGCTCTCCAAATGCTCAACTTAGAATGCAATGTGTGAATAATGAATCTCTGATGGCTATAAAGTAAATTTTTTTCCATTAATGCTTTCTACATAAACACAGAATGCAACATGAAATTTCATTCTTTGTCTTCACTATCAATCAGGTAGTGTGCTCTCACATACTGCATCATATGGTCTCCAAATAGTTGTAGTCCAAGGCGCACACTCTGAGGGTGAGTATACCAGTCGTGTAGGGGTCTAGAGTTAATATATCTCCCCCTATAACCATGAAGGTCATTTAACCATAAATAGGAGGGGTGTCCATTACAGATGCATCATTAACTATTTCATCGACATTGTCCTTCTTTTCTTCCTTCCAAATCAAGATTGCATCTTCTGAAGCTTGCACAAATTTGACTTCTCCTATTTCTTCCAAAATTGATCCTTCTGACTTTTTAGGGCTTTCTTGTCTTTTCCATCTTGTTCTATAGAACTTTGAGATGTGTCCAGCCTTGTTACATGAGTGAAAAATGATCGGAGGCCTCATATTCCTTGGCACATTCATATGGGTTACCATACTGCATTGTCTGGCTATGTGACCAATATAGTTGCATATATGACATGTGATGTTCAGAGCATTTCTTACATTTTGTTGTGGATGACCTCTCTAATTTTTATGATTTTGATTTGATTTACAATTCATAGCTCTATGACCAAACTTATTACATGAATAACAGTAACCATTGAATGGTCTTACCTCTTTGTAATTTCTTGCTATGTGCTCATGTTTGTTACAAGAATAACAAGTCTTGTTTACTAGCTTGTACTCATCCTTGGGTGGTTCAGCTTCTTCTTCTATATGATTTCTTGTCTTATTAGCTTCTGAAGATTCTTTTGATGCTTTCTTTCTTGCTCACCTGTCATTGATCTAATTTTGTGCTTCATTGAATCCAATATGACAAGTATCTCCTCTAACCTTATATGCATACAAATGTGAATCTATTATATCCTTTCTTGTGTGCAATTTGTCAATATGATTCTTTGCTTTAGTCAATTCAGATTCCACTTGCTTCTTGATGTTTTCTAATTCCAAGATTTTCATGTTAGCTTGCCTTAGTTCTTAATCCAACTGTTTGTTTTCTTTGATCTGTTCTTCATAGGCTTCTTGATTATTAAGTAACTTTTCATCCAATTCTTCAATATGATCTTTCAAAGATTTGTTTTCCTCATTTATCTTTTTAACCATTTTTCCCAAATCACTGGTGGAACAATCTTTCAAATCTTTTCTTAGTTTTTTGATGACTGCATGAGAATCACTAACCTTTTCTTTCAGTTATTTAATTTATTTTTCAGATCTGTCAAGAACTTCAAGTGCTGCTTCAAGATTCTTTTTTAGATGTTTCATTTCTCCCTTATCCATAATCTCCTCAAGTGGTTAAGTTTATCTTCAGAGGACCAGGGCTTTGATACCAATTGTTAGGAATGGGAACACTGAGAGGGGGGGTGAATCAGTGTTTAATACTTTATTACTTTTTCTGATACTTTGAAAGTTAACTTAATTTCTTAGTTACTAAAATGAACATCAATGCAAGTAAGATAAACATTCATAACACATGACACCAGATATGATTATGGGGAAACCCAAATAGGTAAAAACCCCGGTGAGAATTGACACCCACTAAGAACTGCACTAGTGTATTATGATCCATGTTAGAAGATCTTGCAACCCTATTAGGAGTTGTTCTTTACAATGCTTTAGTAAAGTGACCTGGTCAAGGGTCAGACCCTATTAGGATTCTTTTACAATTAACCCTATTAGGGGTGGGGACACACTATCCTAGAGCTCACTGCTCAAGTGGTTAAGGCTATAACCTTCTAGATATCAGATACACACTATATTTGTAGGGTAAACTGTTGCTTTGACATTACTTGTCTGATCAGTTCCTTTTGTGTGCTGATGCTTTAGCCTCTTGTAAAGCTCTACATTATTCTATCTTCTTTTTTCATACTTCTACTCTACTTCTCTGATCTCTATATCTCATGCCATACTTAATTACAAAGGTGCATGTCTAATTTATATGCGCATACAAAACTCTTCATCAAGTCGGCCTATAACTAATTACATACAATGCTTCCAATTGAATTGGCTCAAGCGTGTTTACATATAATCATATTAACATGTCTATGACCTAAATACAATAGGTGCATAGCCTTTACAAAACAATATTACAAGTGCTAATCAAAATATAAATAATCGGCCTTGTACTCTATTATGTTTTTCCGCTCACTATCTGTGCCACTTCATCTGACTGTAAATTCCTCATATTGACTCATATCATCATGCACTCTTAGACTTAGCATGAAAACATACTTAGCAGCTTATCTTCAAGGGTGCATGTCATAACTCTATCATACGCACGTGTGTTGATGCTTTGTTCACCTGGTTCTCTGTTATTTGTCCAGTCTTCCATACTTAGCCATATTTCTGATCTTCTACATTATGTGATGACTCCAAAACTTCATATGACTTTTTTGCCATAATGAAAACACTAAATATAGTCATATACTTCAGTATAGTCAACTTACCAACATTGAGATCAAGAGGTAAATCAATTTTGACATACTTATAGAATTGATACATTTGTCATTGCTGTCAAAGGGAGAGTAATATAGTATGAAAATTATATGTATATAGAAGATACAGATGTACCAGAATAATATATGTATACTCTTAGGGGGAGTATCATTTTTGGAGAGATAAGTAGACATGTATAGACATGTAGGATCCACAATTTTGTAATGGCCACATATCAATTTTGCTAAGTAGGATATCAAAATATTGTCATTATGGCAACATATACTTGGCATGAAGATAGCATGATTGGAGAAAGCATTTGTGTATGAGTGCATTTGAAAATTGTCTAAGTACAACAATGTTTACCAGTCTAATCAGAGATAGTTTTGATTAGCAATGTTCATAGAAGAAGGTTCAATGCATGCACACTTGAACATGGATCATTCTATGTATATCAAAGCCACATATGAGAGAGCAAGTCTGTATGACATGTACGGAAGAATTTTTATTTTTTTACAGAGACAGTGTTGAGACGACCCTGAACATAGTAGAAGACAGGGTTTGATTATATTGAGTTAAGGGATTATTTTGTTTGTCAAAATAATGACTTAACTATGTAGGGATGACATCCTAGATGTTAACCCTAAGGCAGCATATAATGATTTTGTATTTAGAGAAGAGTGTAAAGTATTGTAAGCTGACATAAGTTATTTGGTTATAACTTGTATATATGTATGTACAATGTAATGTGAAAGATATAGATATAACAAGAAAAGATATAGCGATAGTAATAAGTTGATATATGATGCAAAATTTTATGTTGTAAGAAGAAAGGAAGCAAGTAATTTATATCAAAGAGAAGAGCCTACAAAGAAAAATCAAAATAGAGAAGCTATTCGGCAACAGTAAAAAGGTTTTTGTATTTTACCTTTGTATCTGAAGCTATTATTGTATATTGCATGTTTGGGCAATGAGCTCATCTTGCAAATATTATATTTTTTAATAGCAACTCCTAACAGGGTTGAGGCTTCTAACAAGGCCTAGAGTCCTTTAACTAGGACAGAGACACTATATGTATGTAACAAACTCCTAACAGGGTCAACATCCTTAACCATATACTTTTTATTAGTGGATCAGTTGTGGGTACCATCCCCACCGGGGTTTTCCCTTGGCTAGGTTTTCCTCCAGAAAAAACATGGTGTTATGAGTTCATTCATTTTATTGTTATGCTTATTATTCAGTTTACTTAGTTTAGTTTCTTATGCAAGCTTCAAGTTAATTTCTTATATCCATAATTGGGAAAAAGTAAAAGTTTGTGAAATACTGATTCACCCCCCCCCCCCCCCCCCCCCTCTCAATATTTCCTATTTCTAACACCTCGGTTATGCAGCGGTATGCAGATCAAAACTTTGTTTTGGGAAGATATTTTAATGCAATAATTTCCTCATCTAAGAAGAAAGTTGCTATTTTTCCTCTTATCAAAATCATGGAGGACTTTAGTTAATTAATTAAATAATAATGATTTGATAGATATTATCCCACACAATGGCATTTTTACATGGACAAATAGAAGAACGGGATTTCTTCAAATCACAGAAAGGATGGACAAGTTTCTCATTTCACAATGTTGGAAAATACAAGATTATAACTTCCAATCAGAAACATTAATCTTTATTGGGTTTGATCATTTTCCCATACTTTTGGATGTTACTAAGTCAACAGCATGGTCAGGACATGGGCATAAACCATCCTTCAAATTTGAAAGAATGCGGTTCTGCCATCCTTAGTTTTATTTATTATTAAGAAAGCGGTGGTTTACTTCACTATATCATAAGGGAACTAAAATGTTTTAGTTTTATAAATAAAATGCATCATGTGAAGTCACAAATCAATATCTAGAATAAACAGGTTTTCAAAAATACATTCACTCAAAAAGAATTGGTGGAAAAGGAGTTGTCTAAAATAAATGAACATATTATAAGTCATGGTTAGGAGACAACTATTTTTTTAAAACAAAAATAACTATAAGAGGAGTGGGAAGAATTGTGTAAGAGGGAAGAGGAGTATTGGAGGAATAAATCTTGTGAGTTATGGCTTAAAGGAGATAAGAATACTAAGTTTTTTCATGTCTGCAAAATAAAATCATGCAGCAAGTACATTTTTTCCATCAATGACTCCATATCTGGTAATGTAATTTTTTTATGCACAAGGTATACAAGATTAGGGTGTTAAAAATTTTAAGAATCTCCTTGACCCTCCTCCTTCCCCTTCCCCACAAGAGGCACAAGAAAATGAGCTTCTAGATGTTATTCCTTCTCTAATTACTCCGCAAGACAATCAAGCTCTTTTGGCCCCATTCACCTTGGCAGAAATTCATAGGGTGGTCTTTTCTTTTCCTCTAGACAAGGCTCATGGTCCTAAAGGTTTTACTACACTTTTCTTTTAGAAATGTTGGGATGTAATTTATTTTGATCTACTGGCTGCAATAGAAGAGTCTAGGAAAAGTGTGTCAATCCTCAAAAACTTTGATGCCACTAATATTGCTATCATTCATAAGATCAAGGAGCCCAAAACTTTTGCAGATTTTAGGCCCATTTCATTGTGTAATACGGCCTATAAAATCTTCTCCAAGGCTATTTACTTGAGGCTTCAACATATCATTACAAAAATTATCTCTCTGGAACAGGGTGTCTTTGTGCCAAGAAGGGAGACAATGGAAGGGGCACTAGAAGCACATGAAGTTTTACATTCTATAGATACAAATTAGTCACCAACATTTGTGGTAAAATTGGACATGATGAAATCATATGATAAGCTTAATTGGTCATTCATTTTCAAGTCCTCCAGATATTTGGGTTTTTTGAGAAATTATGTACATGGGTCAAATATTGTGTTTTAAGTGCTTTCTTTTCAGTTATTATTAATGGTGTCCCAGCTGGTCTTTTTGCAACTTCACAAAGGGTTAGGAATGGCAACCAATTGTCTCTATTCTTATTTATTATTATGGAAGAGGTGTTCAGTAGGACTATCAGATTTATAAATGAGAAAGGTCATTGGAAAGGTGCTCACATCATAGGTACATCTATTTTAGTTACACATTCTTTATTTGTTGATGATAGTATCCTATTTGGAAAGTCAACGGTTCAAGAGGCCAAACAAATTAGGAAGACTCTAGACCTATATACTATTGTTTTAGGTCAAAAGATTAATCCCCGCAAATAGAAGATATACATTTTTAACACAAATATGATCATTTCTAGGAAAATTGTCAAAATCTTAGGCTTTACATTGGAATAACTCCCATATACATATCTAGGCATTCCATTTTTTGGGGGATCTAATAAAGTTAACTATTGGAAATCCATCATTGAAAGAATTAAGAGTAGAGTGTCAACATGGAAAGTTAGATGGTTGTCATTATCAGGTAGGATCCTTCTCATAAAAATAGTGTTATCTGCTATTCATAATTATTATATTTCAATTCTCAAAGCTCCTACTTTAATGGTACAACAAATTGAAAAAATAATAAGAGAGTTATTATGGAAAGGAATATGATAGAGGATAACAATATATCGCTAGTATCTCTTAAAAACATGGCACTTTGTAAAGAAATGGGGGGAGTGGGCTTGCATGATCTATCAAAAAAAAATATAGCATTTGGTGGAAAACTCACTTGGAAAATGTATAGAAAACCTGATAGTAAATGGTGTAAAATTATGTAAGAGAAGTATTTGGACTCAAATTATCCACTTAGAATTGTAACCATTTTGGATCCACCTAAGGGTTCAACTATATGAAAATTGATGATTTCATCAAGGGATGTTGTCACCAAGTAGTTTCTTAGGAAGTGCATAATAGAGAAAGAGTCCAATTTTGGGAGGATTCTTGGAACGGTTTACCATCTTTGAATAAAATTGATTTCCTTTTAGATTCTATTACAAATATTACTTCTTGCTAGGGGGTCTAAGTTGATTGGTCATGTCTTTGTTGTAGAGATTTTTTTAGGAAATGCTATATGGAAAGATCCATCATCTCTCCCTATAAGTATTGATAAAATTGATGTTAGGATTAACAAGGTAGAAATAACAATTACATGAAAATATAACCAATATCACAAAACAATAAACCACACAGAAGAGAACACAAGACACAAAGATTTAACAAGGTTCACCCAATCCCTGGGCTACGTCCACCAATAGCGAGTCCAATATTTTTATTATCCAGTGATTACAACCTGTAATCCCCTTACAGCTCAATTCTACTACAAGTACTAAAAAAATCATACATTATGAAAAATCCCTAACCCTAAGCCATATTATACAATATTTTTTCGCTTTAGGGTTAGAACAAGTTACAATATGTCGGGGCAAAAATAGCTAAAAATATGTTAGCCTCAAAAATAATTACCTCAGGGGTTTCACCCCTGAACCCCAGTGAGGTCAGGAGGAAAAGTGTAAAGTACTTTCCTGGATAGTACTTTCCTGATCAGTCACCACAAGCTAACAATTGATTGTCTTCAACCTACTTTTACTAATCGAGTGGTGTATATTTCAAGTGAGCAAGATAGGTTAATATGGGCTCCTTCACAAGATTGAAACTATTCCATCAAGGTGGGATATAGAGCCATTCAACCAACACAAAACCAAAAATTGAGACGAATAACCTTCTCACTCTATTGGAACAACTCAATTTTTCCTAAGGCAAGATGCTTTGTCTAGCTAGTTCTAAGAAAGAAGATTTTAACTAGTGATATATTGGAAAAGTTTACAGATAGCTCAGTCATTTCGATGTGTCTTATGCAATAAGGAGAACAAGATAGTGGATCACCTATTTATACAATGTACTTTTTCCCAGCAGTGTTGCCTCTTTATTATGAATAAATTAAGTTTGGCAATGCCTCTTCCTAATACTCTATGGGATATGTTCCAATCTTCGTCCATTATGTATTCTTCATTATTGTTTGCATGCATCTGGAATTGTATTCCATCCTTAGTTATATGGTCTATTTTGAGGGAGAGAAAAAACCCTATATTCAGGAAGGTAACTACTCCATTACATAAGGTTTTGGATGGCATGGAAAAGTCTATTTCAAAGTTGGTTAATGCAAATATGCAAAATAATGTTAAGTGTAACTTTCAATTTTCATCTTGGGATGGTAACATTGTAAAAGAATGGAAATTTTTTTCTATTCCTTCCATTAGTCCCTTCAATAATAATATTAAGCAATTTGTTAATAGAGCCACTATTAAATGGCATCCTCCGAATCTAAATTTTGTAAAGATAAATTTTGATAGTTTGTCAAGAGGCCACCCAGGGGATTCAAGAATAGGAGTTTTCATTAGAAATAATATGGGAGAGGTAAAGTCTTTTAAATCTCTTCCTATTCCACTAGGAACCTGTTAGTGCTCAAATCTGTAGATTCTCAAATACTCATATAATCCCAATGGACATAATCTAGCAAAATGAAAACACTAAGGTATTAAGGTTAGAAAACATCCTTCACTTCGATTATGAATACTCAGGCGGGTGTACCTATATCTATTCACTATTTTATTGAGCTCTGAATTATGAACTAGCTCCTTCACTGCTCTGTCCTTGCTTCCAAACTTAACTTAATAAGATGAGAGAACTCTAAGTATAGCCCAAATTATCCTGATACACAATATTATGATAGAAATCATGAAAGCAGCAACATGAAACAATGGTTTAAGGATATTCATCCTTCTTCTTTTTAGATTTTAACTCAAGGAAGGCTAACCTCATTCAGTGCTTCTACAAAGCATTACAAAACACATCTATGAACTTGTCATAGAATGATTCAGATTATGATTGTACAAGTAAAGTAAAATGAAATATTTATTTATATTTTGGGTGGCAAATCAGTGTAAATGGATCCAAAACCAGTGCCTTATCCACTTGGGCAATAGAGTCAAACCCTACCTCTGCATATAACTATCAAACAAGTACATTGAAACTCAAATGACATGCCTAACATACCATCCTTTTAATTCATACTACTGTCATCAAATTCATACATGGATTATTTGTTCCCAGAGATCTCCCCTAAGATTTTACTCTTTCCTTGAAAGAACCGTAAGCTCAACCCCTTATATTCACCTTGTGAATAATGCATTTAAGAAGCCTTGCAATTTAAATACATAAGAAAACTAAAACATTCCATACATAAAGACAACAAAATAGTAGTAACAGACCTCCAATATTTTGTATTAATGGTCAAAATGCATTGATACAGTATCCTCTCACTTTTAGAAAATAAGGTTTTGTATTCAGAACCTTTCTTACAAAGTATTTTAAAAAACCCCCCTCTTCAAATGAGCAAAACTTGCTATATGTACTAATCAACCATCTTGGAATCCTTGGAAGGATGCAACAAGCTTCAGATGGCTGTTAAGAGATCTTGCACTAAAAACAAGATTACAAACTGACAAAATTTGATTGCTACAATAGATTACAAATATCTATTTCCAATAATCTTGCAAGAGGCACCTTTGTCTAAGGATATTTCAGAGCAATTGCTAAATTTATTGCATGAATGATGACTGCCATCTGGCTAACTTACATCACCCTCTGTTTGAAACCGCTCTCCCTCAAATTCTGGATCAGGTGCCATGTCTGTGCCTATGATAACTGCTTGACATCTTCGTCCTTGTTTACTTTGATCTTCAAAGGTTTGGAGCACTAACACCTGCCACTTCTTCATTTGATGCCTTTTCTTCTAAACCTTCTAAAAGATATGTTGATTCCCAAGTCATATAGGTTTCTTCACTTGGCCAATGAAAGACAAGGACCTCATCTTTCTTTGGTGATAATTTGTCCCACTCAACAACCAACTAGTGAACCTCTATTCTTACATTTGCAAAATGTATCCTAGCATCCTGAAGGAGTTCAACAAATTGTATGAATGGGGTATTATCATCTATACATAAAATGGAATCTACTTTAGACAATACTTGTCTATCTATTTGCTCCATCCATTGATCTTTATCTTTGATTAACCCATCTGCCTTAATAAGACTAGGAAAGATTAGGAAATCATCCTGGAAATATCTTACTCTTAAGATTTCTGACCTTCTTCTTATACTCCCCCTATTTACCTCAAAGTCAAAAAGATCCTTAACAAACCTGTAAGTGTTTGTTAGCTCTATATTCACAATACATTTATCCTTATTTTGATCAAAAAATGACCTCGGACTATCTTTTCTTGCAGACCATCTTTCCAAAATCTTGTCCACAATAGCCACCTCTTTCTGAAAAATTGCTAAGACATCTGCCAATTGTTTTGCAGAATTGTATATTTCTTTAGGCCTCACCTTTGCAAAAAAATGTGAAACGACATCTTTTATCTTCTTATCTAACCTATCCTTTACTTTCTAATCAATGTCCTCCTCATCTATGGAAGGAGGAAAAGGGGGAAGGGGGAAGTTCAATAATAGGGCTTGATGAGGAAGGCCCAACAGGGGAGGAAGCTATTTGCATTTGCTCTGATAATCGTATTGGGCCATGCTCTCCCAATCTCTTGTTTAAGTCTACAATTAGAATATCTCTCTCAAGAATCCCCTGTTTCATCTCACCATAAACCTTCAAAACTGTTTCTAATTTTGCAGTGAGCTCTTCCTTCTCTTTAGCTTCCTTTTCTATCACTTTTGCTGTTAATTGTGATGTGGCCATTATCATACCTAATGCTTCCACTAAAGAAGTATCAGTAACCCTCCTTACAATTAGACTCCCTGAAAGGTCATCTTTGACAATTTGTTTTCCCTTGTGACTCTCATTTTTTCTTAAAGACCACATTACCAAGGCTTGGTGATTGTCACTGAAAGTGACTCCTTTAACAGCATGTTCTTCTTCCTCTAGAGTTTTGTGGAAAGGAGTGGTCTATTTTCTGATTGCATCAAACACTACTGCATCAGCTATATCCCATTCTAGGAGGATTAGCACTCTTGATACCTTTACCATATCTCTTCCCTTTTCTAGAGTGATTTGTTTAAATTTTGTAGTCATCTCTATTTTCACTTCTTCCTATATGACTTGTAAATCCTTCTCCGGATTCTCTTCATGTCTCTTCTCACAGATTTCTTGAAATTGTTTGATGTTTAATTTCCAAAGAAATTGCATAAAGGCTCAAGTTTTTACAAAAGTATCATCACCCAAAAACTCTTCACAAGCTTGCTTGATTATAGGGTCCAATTTTGTACCTACCAATTCCCCTACTATTAGATCCAACTTGGGTTCTTCTGGTGGCTCTGGCACTCCCTCATTTACTTCTTCATAGGTCATAAAGATTTGACCTAGAGCATCTACTTGCTGTACTTGTTTTGCAATCTCTTGGTCATGAAAAATTCTTAGAGGAGACTGTGATGGAGAGTACTCCTTTTCAACATGAGTAGGTCTCTCTTCCACTCTTTGTTTCTTTGATGGGGGTAGAGAATCAATTACATCCTTAGAAGTTTGAGGATGAGGAGAATCAGGGACCTCTACAATCTCCTTTTGTTTTCCAACCTGTTGTAAGGTTGATGGGATATCCCTATTATCTATTTGCTTTTGCTGGCTTTGCTTTGGTATCACAACATTATAACCAGTCTTCTTTTGCACCATGTACCTCCCTGGGGGTAACCCTTTTGCAAATACAAGCTTGCTCAACAATTGTTTAGCCTTTTCTAGATCATCCTTCATAGCCTTTTCCTTCTTTTTAGTTAGGGTCTGAAAGATATCTTGAAAACAATTCATAAGAGTATCTATTTTCTTCCCCATTGGAGTTATGCTTTTCAGGGGATCCCATCCAGAATCAAATTGCTAGATAAAATCTAATGTCTTCCTGTATACCAGCCATTTCTCTTTCCTAACCTCTTGTTCCTGCAACTTTGCTACATTCCTGATAATATCTTCAAGGAAATTAAAAATATGGTTAATCATGGCACACTTGGCTCTCTTCTTAAACATTTCATTATAGAAACCTTCTGGATTTGTTGTTCTAGCAATTGTAGTAGCCATATGATAAGGAGCTGGGATTTTGTCCATGTAAACCCATCCACCCTTGGTAATTATGAATTGATGGGCAATGGTAACATTTGGGAATAAAGTTCCCTTGCCTTTTCTAGTGAGGGCACACTCTTCAATATCTTCCAATTGCCTAAAGAACTTTTCCATTCCAATCCTAAGGGGTACTTGATAGGGTAATATAAAAGGGGTCCCCCTGAAACCATACAACCTGATGACAGTTGATACATTGTAGAAAATAACATCTCCCCAATTGTGTACAATATTCAGATTCTTAGCAAACTAATTTGGCCTAACAAGTTGTGCCAATACTATTGGGATTCTTGGGTTGTCTAAGACAAACAACTTCCTGAGTCTGGCTGCAAAACATTTATCAAAATTAATGAAACTATGATCCTTCTTATCCTAGGTCATTGTGAGGCTCCATAATTAGACTGGCATATCTTCACCATCCTTCTTTCTCACTAATTCCATTTCTTGTTCAAAATAACTTGCTCCTTTAAACAAAAACATGTACATTATGAAAGAGTACCAGCAAAAGGGCCTGTCACCTTCATTCTTTTGAATCTTCACTAATCCATTATGGATTAATTCAGCAATAAAAGGAGCAAAATCAAAAGTAATAGATACGTGTGCATGTAAAATTTGGATCACCATGCACATAAAGTGTATTGGCATCCTTTCATTAACATCCTCTCCAAAAACCTGACATAATGACCAATATGCACCCTTAGCTCTGAGATCAAAATATTCAATTTTAAAAGGCTCTTGAGTGTTTTGTCCCATAATAACCATTTTTCCAATTTTGGTGCAGAAATCCTTCAACAATTTGCCTCTGAAATAGTTCCTTTGTGCATCATACACTTGCCTTAGCTCTTCAAAGTCAATATTCTCCAAACTGTTTGAGGGTTCACTTAACCTGAACACCTTCCTAATCTCTTCAGCAAAAATTCTAATCAATAGTACTCCCTTTGCATCCCTAACCTCTCTAGTGATTGGATCATAACTCTTTGCAACCTGGATCATCAAATCCACATCTAAAAACACGCCGGGTACCACAAGTTTTCCTAGGTCAGACTACCATATATTGCTTGCAGGGTGAGGGGCATTTCTCTAAATAAAACCTACTTTGAATAACTCCAATCCAGTGATATCAGAGTCACCACTTGCGTTGATTGTACCAATTTTGGCCTCTCTAATCAAATTAGCTATGTCATATAAACCCTCCACTACGTTTACCCTAGGATCTTTGGGAATCAAAATCTTGGTTTTCACCAGGTTAGTAGTAGAGCCGGGAAGTAGTTGCAACAAATCCTCATGCAAACTTCTTTCACTATACTCAATTTTACCAGATAATTCTTTCCTTGGTGCCATTTTTAGGGTTTATCTTTAAAAGAAATCTTTGCAAGATAGACAAATTACATAACTATGATTCTTTTAGTAGGGAAGCAATTCGCACAAGTATTTCACCAACCTTTTTCTCAGAAACCACCGAGAGATAGCAGCCAGTCCTTGTAATTCTTCACGCCTGAGTCTCTGCAAATTTTTTGATCTCTTTGTGCTTCTAAGAGTGCACGAAATTTTGATATATGAGCAATTAAAGTAGTCATGTCAATAATTTATTTAGCATGATTCAACAATTACTCCTCCAAAAGAATGAACTATCACCTCTCAACGGGAAACTTCAAATTTGCATCACTTTATCTCCAGTTTGAATTAGAACCGTCGATCCTCATTAGATTATGATCTAACAGCCTATCGTATGATCGCATATCATGAAAATTACTCATGTGAACATATGACTAACCGTCACTTTATCTATCTATTTATGGTGGTCTCTTATAACTTCCACCGTTAAGACAAAATGTTGTTCGCATGATCGCATAGCTTAAAAGAAGCTTATGCAAACATGTGAAAACCCGTTAGCATCAATCACCGTCATTATCTTTCTTCAAATTACTGGTCCCACTTCACATTTGTCAATAAAGAAAATCCACGCTTGCAACACCTGGCAAATTGTCATGTACTTTCTTTCTTTCCAAGCACTCGTGTCTACTGACATCTTCCACATCAGCAAGTATTAACGACCCATCAGGGAGAACCCACATGCAAAAATTGACACCAGTCTTACTGATATTAGCCAATGAGAAAACACTATTCATGTACATCTGTCAAAAGTCCCACCTGAGAATCACACTTGGCTTTATGCAAGATCGATGGCTTGTCGCATGATCGCATAGGCCTCTAAGATCCCATGCGATTATACGATAGTCATCTAATCTTCCCCTTATTTCTTTTCACATTTTGGAGATTCCTTTGCCACCGGGCCCACTGTCCTTTACAAATAAAAGGCCGCCACTTGTGAAATACTTGTCAATGGTCCCACCTTGTTTCCACATCAAGCTTCATTATAAAATCAACGGCTATTTCGCAAGTTCGCATAGCTTGGAAAGATTCCATGCGAACACGCAACCATCGTTAGATCTTCCTGAAAGATTCATAGTTGAATGAAAATTGAAACATTAGAATATAAGGTAATTAGGATGTAGGATAAATTATTTATATCACCGGGTTTCTAGACTTAGGAAAAAGATATAACCCCCGTGTGAAAAATAAACGCATGTGCTCTTTAATGAACTTAAGTGACTTAAAAAGTAACATTCAAATAGCAATGAAGAGAATGACTTAAGGTTTACTTGAAAATGGCAGACATTTTTAGGGTTTTGACATGAATTCAAAATTCTTCAAAGACAAGACCTAGGGTAAGGATTTTTGAACTTGGTTGTGACAATTTTGAAGAAATTCTGACACCTGGACCTAGGAAAACTTCACAAACCAGAGGACTAAACCAACATTTGGACAAAAACCTTAGAAAATTAAGAATATACCCAACAGAACCAACAATATCATTAAAGCTTGGGCACTTTTATCTGGTTTAACATTAGAAAAAAGAATGGGGTTTTCTAAAATTTGCATTAAAGGAGATTCTTCTATAATTGTCAATTCTTGCATAAACAGGAGAACCTTAAATTGGAAAATCGCTCATACAAAAATATTATTGGGCTTTATCAGTCTCCTCAGAGTATTGCATTTATCATACGTATTAGCAAGGTAATAAGTTGGTCAACCTTCTTGCTAATATGGGATGTGATAAGATACATTGGACTCCTCGATGGTTAAATATAATTTAGCTGATTATCCAAGTTTGGCAGAGATCATTTCTAACAAAAAGGTACTAATTAAATGATATTTTGCATAATGAAGAAGTACATTACATAAGATTTCTTATTATGTGGCACATCATTTTAGGATGCAATACATTTAAGGCCTGGGAAGGTGATTAATTTATCATGACCTTTCATATTTTCGTGATCATTCCACAAATTGTTTGTATTATTCTTTTAGTGTTTACAAGTGTGATATGGTCATTTCTTTCAATTTCCATGTGTATAAAGATTTAAAGAGTGTCCTCGGTATGATTACATTCCAATAAATATGCCTTAAACGCATTTAATTTTCTAGAAACATCGACTTTGGTTATTGTTAATGTTAAAATACAGAGCAACTCTTCTTCTTTAAATTCAACTAACTTGTAGAATACATTGACAATGCCAATAATGGAGTATTGGCCAATAAATTACAGAGTATCCATGAGGGTTGAGGAGTGGGATGTTAGGATTAACAAGACAAAAATAACAGTTGCATGCAAATATAACCAATATCAAAAAATAATAAACCACATAGAAGAGAACACAGGACACAAAGATTTAATGTGGTTCACCCAATCCCTAGGCTACGTCCACCAAACAAAGAGTCCAATATTATTATCCAATAATTTCAGCATGTTACAATCTACAATCACTTGCAACTCAATACCCCTACAAGAAGCTATGAAATCCTTATATATTGAGAAAAAAAATCCTAACCCTAAGCCATTATAATAATACTTATGTTGGCTAGCAAGTTAACCCTAAAATACTTGACGAGTCAATCTAGTGAAAAGCTTGACGAGTCAACCTAGGGAAAATCTTGACGAGTTAACCTAGGGAAATGTTTGACGTATCAACTCAAAAATGCTTGACAAGTTAACCCCTGAACCCCATGATAAATGAAAAGTGTACAGTACTTTCCTGATCAGTCACCATAAGACAACATGGGAGGTGTCATTCAAGGAACATATCTTTGACGAGAACCTTAGGGGTATTTTTAATTTCTAGTGTCAGCATTGCAGGAGAAGTGTGAAGAAATTGATAGGTGAGGAAGTGTTATATCCATATACATACAAACTTGTCTTTCCCTTGCAAATTGTTTCAATTCTTCTATCAAATGCCTTAGATCTGTTACAATCTTGGAAATTATTCAAACAAATCACAACAAGGCAGTTCAACCAGAATATACTACTTGAAATAAATTGTTGGTGGTAGTTCAAAAGTATGATTTATGGTGTGGTCAAGCCCGTGTGGGTGGTTTATTTCCTAGACAAATTCTTTTAAACAAAGAGAGTTGCATTACTTTGTATGATAGTATTGAACAATCATTAGAGTTCCAAAACATTCATCCCTTGTAGCAAGTGGCTAGGAATATAGGCAAAGAAATCAATCCTAAGATGAGGTCCAAGGCATTCTCCAAAGTACATGCATTGTTGGTCATCATGGGTAATGAACATCAATCTTCATCTTCACCTCCCAAAGTATCCTCGCCTATGACAAGAGCTCCATCACCTAGGAATTTTGAAAGAAATTGGACTCAAGACTATCCTAACACAAGTGATTCATCTATGTGGGATAATTTTTTATCATCCAAAACATCCCCATTGTAGGTGAATGTGACTAATCAACTTCTGGAAGGGTCACAAAATCAAATTGTTAATGAGGAAAATGTTTTCAACGATGAAAGTGATATGGGGATACAACCAATGGAGGAGTGAGGCTATTCAATTTAGGTTTCAATTTTGTCTTATTTATTATTGAATATTTGCCTTGGAATATAGTTAGGTTTATATCTAATTAGGTGGCATCACATATTTTTGTCTAGCTTTGATCTCTACACCTACAAATGGATACTACAAAGAAGGGATAGTCAACTTCATATAATAGGGTATGTCTACAGGGGAGTACCATGTGTGTGTCTCGAAAGGTTATTAAGTTTGAAGATCACTATGTCTCATAGACTCAAATTTATATGGTATTGATAAATGTTATGAGGATCACCATTATTCAACTTTGTTTGTATTGATTATTCTCTGTAATAGTTGATAAGGGGCAGATTGTTGGAGTCCAATTTTTTTATGTAAGTTAGATATTTTTGTAGTGTATAAGTATTACATGGGCATTTAATGGTGCCTTACATTGACTACCAATTATGTGTAACAAGAATACTAATTAATATTGATCTTTCATCTCTCTGAATATGTGAAATGTGAAATATGCCTTCAACAAAGTTAGGGTTTGGGCATATATTTGGCATAAACAGCATCGTTGACATCAATACTACATTATCTGTAGCTGAGAAAAGTGATGATGGAGGTCTGGAGAGCAATGAAGGCAAAATCTTGGACACTAGCCCTACAGGCTTTTCAGGATATTGTTTCAACTATTTTTTGTATGGCCATAAGGTTATCGACTGTAGAAAGCTGTATTTGCACTCAACTAGAACATCTTATGACCATCTTAAAGCTTTTATAAAGAGCCAAAAGGAAAAAATCCTTGCAGAGGGTAAGAATCACAGTGTACTAACGAGCACCCAAAACAAAGGAAATCTAGAAAAAAAATTGCAGACCAGTTCAGTGGCTTTAACCCATAGCAAGAAATCAGAAAGGAATCATATTTTGATCCCTAGGATCTTTAGTGTTGATTCCTTGGATCACCAAATAGTGTTCTTCTCCAAAAAAAAATATGTTGCATTTAAATCTTGCAACCTCAGATCCGCGGGGACCCTAAAGTCCAAGAGAACTCCAGTTAAAAACCCCTATGATCCCCATTCTGCATTGGGCGAAGGTGGACATATAATGGCATAGGTGGTTCCTGGGGATGTTCAGGCACAAGAAAAGGAATGGCATCTGGTCAAATGGAAGAAGAAAGTAAGTTGTCTTCCACCAGAACATTGCAATTATGATATTTCTCTGGAAAATTCCTTCGAGCCACTGAACATAGAGCAAAATCCTTCGGGTTACTACTCACCCCCGCACAAGCAAAATAGGGTTTTGAAAAGGAAGAGTACTTCTGGGGACCAGTCACATCTTGACAATGCCCAAACACTGCCAAATGTGAATTGTATCCCCCCTTCCTTTGGCAAAACCCTAGGTTTTCAAAAAGGGTATTCTGGAAGGATGGAGAAGAAGTATCTTCCAAAATCGGATCATCATTTGTAGAATAAGAGGGGAGTAGACTCTAATCATTTGAACAAACTGGATCTCAAAGTATCAAAGGCATACTCCCCCCCCCATCGAAGATCGAATGGTAAGTATTTATCACAAAAGCCACACACAAATGTTGGTAAGTCAATCAGTAATTTTAAAGCTTCTCATTCTAGGTAGTCCATTTTAGTCTATACTCCTCCCCATAGATGCAACAACAAAGATAATTATGATCATTCCAAAGTAAAAGTAATCTCAGGTCCTAAATCTAACATGATAAATCTAGATAATAAAGGCATATTACAATATCAGAAGTATTATGAGGAGACAGGTGTTATATGTCGGTGGAACGGGACAGGAGAAAACATTATTGACATTGTAGATGGTTTGACAGCATCACTTCCCAGTGAGGTAAGTATATCAATTCTTGTGGAGAACTTTCTTTTCTTAGATTGTAAAAGCCATAAGCTTAAAAGAAATATTATGAAAGTTGGTAATCTTAAATTTAGGCAAGAATCTTTTTCTGTGTTTGATTGGACTCCTCTATTCAATCCAATTAATCTTGGAAACTTTAAGGTAGATAAAGCTATTTCTCTCAGAAACTTACCACTGGAATTATCTTGTGAAGAAGTTGTCAATCTAATAGGTAACAAAATTGGCAGATTCATCAGAATAGTAGAATCCAAATACAATCAAACTGATAAAATCATTATTGTTAATATGAAATTTCACCAAAAATTTATCCCTCCTACACATCTATGTTTTAATTCTAACTCAGTGATAATTAATCCCATTATCATGGAAGACTACATAGAAACTAATAATGAAGTCAGAACAAGTAATCTAGCTGTTAATATGGAGCCTAAAGAATTGCCTAACTGCATATATAATAGTTTGGATATGGAGGTAAACTTCTATAAAGACAAAGGGGGCTTCACTCTTACTAAAGCAGGGGATAAGATTTCAGATAGTCTCTCCCCCCCCCCTTCTGGTAACCCCTCTCTTAAGCATTCCTTTGTAGCTAAATCAAAAAGTAATCTCATATACATTAATGTTGTCCCTCCAATGGTAAATAGGGAAGGTCTTTCCCCTAGTAGCAAACAATTAACAATCAATAACAATGAATCTATTATGGCTGATCAGACTATTGGTATCCCAGATATGGAGAGATTAGGAAATCAAACAAATACTACAAAAGGGATGCAATCTCCTAGTAGTGAGGAAATTTTAGTACCTAATGGCAATACATCAAAGGAGATTATCGTCACTGAGGTTAACTCTCAGATCAAACAGAATAGTAAATCAACAAATGTATCATTACAAGCCAAAACTTCAGAAGAAGATAAATGTATCAGGGAAGTTAAAATAATTATGGATTATCTAGGAGAGATTGTAATAGATGAACTAATGGACCTCTTATTAATGAGATTTGTGATGAAGAAGAATTTTGGTTTCAAAAGGAACTCTTGATAAGAAAGATTATGTCAATTAGAAAAGATGAGAAGGAGAAAGAGGAATCACTGAAGATCCAACAAAAAGAAAATGAATCAAAACTTGCAATCCCTTTAGAATTGGAAACTCTAAACATAAATTTTTCTGATAATATTGAAAACATGGTGGAATCATATGGTCGAGATACCATAGATCATGAAGATGCCCTCATCAATTTAAAAGAAGGGCATAGAAATGAAGGACAAATAGGTGTTTTAGATCATTCTCCTTTCTTCATGGATGTTGCAAAACACAATACATAAAATATTGATGGATTATTTGGCATAACAAATGAAGATAGACAACTTGGAATAGCCATTAATAAGGAAGTCTTATCCTCCCCCAAAATCAAGAAGACCAAAAAGAAAAGAGGAAGGAAATCCTTCAAAGAACTAAGAATCATAGCAGGCAGCGCGGAAAATCAAATGAAGATCTTTGATATTCTGAACATTGGGAAGGGGAAGTGCCTTCCCAATGAGCAATGAGAGTTACATCCTGGAATGTTAGGGGCTTGAATGCCCCTAACAAAAAAAGACTTTTAAAAAGATACCTTAAAAACTTCGAATCAGAAATAATAATATTACAAGAAACTAAACTTAGTATAGAAGACAACATGAAATTTAATAGCAAACTAGGAATTTGGAAAGCAGAATTCATACTAGCCTATGGTGCATCCGAAGGTCTAGCAGCTTTGTGGGACCCCCAGAAAGTTCAACCCTAGTCTTATCAAGTAGTAGTAACTGGATGGTTCTGAGGATCAATAGCCTTAAAACAAACCTAAAATTCAATTTGATTAACATATACGGACCTATTTAGAATGTAGAAAAGAGGAGAGTTTGGAAAGAAATCCAATCCATACTTCAAATAAACAAAGAAGAAATACACATCTTAGGAGGAGACTTCAATGCTATCTTGAACATCAAAGAAAAATTTGGAGGATTGCAATACATTTCACAAGCGCGGAAAGACTTTAACCAATGGGTCATGGATAATAACTTAATTAGCATCGAGACTATCAATGGTATATTTACTTGGAATAATAGAAGATTAGGATTTAGTCATATTGCGAAAAAATTAGATAGATTTTTTATTAGTGGAGAACCTGAAAATCTTAACCAATTATTGTCCACAGAAATTCTCCCAGAAATAGGTTCAGATCATTTCCCAATTAGATTATCTATAACCGAAAATTGCAAACCATCTAGAAACCCCTTTAAATTTGAATTTATGTGGTTCCAAGATCAGGACCTCATCAGCCTTCTAGAACAATGGTGGAACCAAATGATAGTTGTAGGATCTAAGATGTACAGTTGAGTAGCTAAACTTAAAATTATTAAAAATGAAGTCTTAGAATGGAATAAGAACAAATTTAACAACATTTTTGAAGAGAAAATTCAAATTGAACAAGAACTAGAGAATCTTAATAATCTAGTTATAGCTCAAGGTATGAATGAAGCTAGCTATCTTAAAGAGAAAGAGCTTATGTCTAAACATAATGTGATTCTTCTTAAAGAAGAGATCTACTGGAAACAAAAATTCAGGGAATCATGGTTAAAAGAAGGCGACAGCAACACAAAATTTTTCCATAAAACCACCAACTTAAAAAGAAACATAAATAGAATTTCAAAGATTAAGGATGAGAAAGGACAACTCTTAGAAGATCCTAGAGATATCTCAGATCGGCTCACACAATTTTATCATTCTCTTCTAAACAATACAGAAGCAGTCAACCTAAAAGCTCAAAATGAAATGCTAAAGGCTATACCAAAACTAATCTCAGATGCGGATAACAAAATGATCAATAGAAAACTCACTTTGGAAGAAGTCAAGACCACGGTATTTCAAATGCGGCCAAATAAAGCTCCAGGCCCGGATGGGTTTCAGGCAGGGTTTTTTCAAAAATGCTAGCACTTTATGGCAACAGATATTTGGCAAGCTATGGAAGCCACTAGAAACTTTGGCTCTATTTTATCAGAAATTAATAACACCTTCTTTTCACTTATCCCCAAGAAAAATGATTGTACTGATCCGGGGGACTATAGACCTATATCGCTTTGCAATACCATTTATAAAATATTATCAAAATGTTTGGCAAACAGACTAAAAACTCTCCTTCCTATTATTATCTCAAAAGAGCAGACGGGCTTCATAGCCAATTGGTCGATCCTAGATGGCATTGGTATAGCCCAAGAACTTTTCCACACAGCTCAGTTAACCAAGGATCCTAGTATGTTTATTAAAATAGACATCCAAAAAGCTTATGACGAAGTGGATTGGAGATTCCTCTATAAATGTTTGGAAACCTTTGGCTTTTCCAAACAATGGATTAACCTTATTTACAAATGTATCTCTACCCCAAAGATCTCCATTCTTATTAATGGCACACCAAAAGGTTTTTTTGGCATATCTTGAGGTATCAAACAAGGTGACCCTTTGTCACCCTTCCTTTATGTTATCATGGCAAAAGCCTTAGGGAGAATTATAACCAAGAAGCAGACAGAAGGCAAAATTATAGGTCTAAAAGCTACAGGAAATATCCCCAATATAACCCACCAACAATTTGCAGATGACACGATTCTTCCAAGATCTACCAATTGTCAAGAGGCAAAGGCCTTTAAAAATATCCTTAACTTATATATGAAGGCCTCAGGTCAACAAGTTAATCCTAATAAATCTGAGATCTTCTTTATTAATACTCCCCCGAATTTGGAAAAGAAAATATGTAACACACTAGGCTATAAACTGGGCAATTTTCTATGTAAGTATTTAGGTATTGACCTAGATAAGGGTCAAAAATCTTCCAAACTTTCACAACAAGTACTAACAAAGGTTCAAAACAAGAAAGGTTCATGGAAAGGAAAATGGCTTACTAAACCAGGAAGAACCACAATGATTAAATCAATCTTGACAGCCATTCCGACGTATCATATGTCAATTCTCCCCCTCCCGATTAATATTAAGAATAACCTAGATAAAATGCTTAGAGACTTTTACTGGCAAAGCACGTCAGAAGATAAAAAATTAGCCCTCATCAAATGGGACAACTTGTGCAAACCAATTTCTATGGGAGACCTGGGAATAAAAAACCTTATGTGGCAAAACAGAGCATTGGGGGCAAAGCTCATATGGAGACTCTTTAAGGAACCAAATAGTAAGTGGGCCTCGATACTATTACACAAATACATCCCAGAGGCAGACCCTATTAATATCTTTAGAGCCCAATCGCATGGTAAAGGCTCATATATTTGGAACTTCATTAAAGAATCTATAGGAATCATCAGCAAATTCCTCACTTGGGATGTGGGTATTGGGGATAAGGCCTTGTTTTGGGATGACTCCTGGGCAGGCTTCCCCCCTTTAAACAAGATGGGCTTCTCACAAAATTTCATTGAAGAATGTAAAGCTTCCATCGGTGTATATTTAAAAGACTATATAGATTAAAAGAGGACATTTCATCAAGATCAACAATTAGCAGATACACATTAGACCAAGAAAGACAGAAATTAATTAGTATTTTAAAGGACAAAGATATCCCAATAAAAAATAGACAAGACAATCTCATATGGGCAGGCTCTAATAATGGGGAATACTCAGTGAAGGATGGTTACAAAACCATAATCCTCGAGCATAATATGGACAATTTAGACATCCCCCTGAATCTTTGCTGGAATAAAGCTTGCCTTCCTAAGGCTGGTATGTTTCTCTGGGCTGCTCTGCAAGATAGGATCTTAACATCTAATAGACTCTGAAAGCTGGGTTTTGAAGGGCCATCCAGGTGCCCCTTATGTGAGAATCATATAGAGGATGTCAATCACCTACTTCTGAACTGTACCTTTACCCAGGAATGTTGGAAATGGTTACAACAATGTCTCGACTGGAAATCTGCTCTCCCTTCAGACTTGTTAGGCCTCCTTAAAGTGTGGCCAGCTCTTTATAAAGATAACCTATACAAAGACATTTGGACAATATCTCCCTCTATCTTAGTTTGGGAAGTGTGGAAGGAACATAATAGAAGGATATTTACAAATCAAAAACTAGATTGGAAGAATATCATAAACAAAATTGAAGCATCTATCACTGAAATTATTAATAGTAAACTTCACGGAAATATATGCTATGAGGACTCCTTTAGAACTTGGGACAACAAGATCAGGCTAAAATGGTCCTCACTAGAAATACCACCATTATACGGTAAAGGAGGCATCAAATTGAAAACTAATAGATCTAAGTGCATATGGACCCCTCCCAGTGAAGGTTGGTTTAAATTAAATTTTGATGGGGCATCAAGAGGTAACCTTGGGATTGCAGGTATAGGTGGGATCATTAGAAACTGGAAGGGAGAAACCATTACTAAATACACATGCCCCATTAAACCCGCAATGAATAACATGGTAGAATGCAAAGCTACCCTGGAAGGCCTCAAAATATGCAAGAAACTTAATTTATCAAAAGTAATCATCGAAGGAGACTCTCAAATAATCATTAACGTGATATGAACTAAAAAGACTCCTAACTGGACACTTAACTCTAAAATTGAAGAAATAAATCTAATCCTAGAGTCCATTCCTAAGTATGAAGTCAAACACACGTCCAGGGAAGGCAATTCAGAAGCAGACTCACTAGCCAATCAAGGAGCCAATGGAGTACCAATAATGGATTAATTTTCAGTACTGTAGTGGATTTGAAGACCAATTAGTGTGTATAGTTCTCAGCTCTTTGTTAATTTCTCAGCACTCTTAGGTATTGCTGTTACAGCTTGTATATACAAACTAGTAATCTATAGATATCTAGCTACCCATATATGGATGTCTATATACATATTAGTAACTGTCTTACAGTTTATATATAGATAGTAGTTTCTGTATATACAAATTATGTACCTGTTTAGATTATCTGTACTTTTATGTATATACATAATCTGTATATATAGAAGATGTATCTATTGAGATTATTATAGACAAAGCTCTGTGGGTATTACAAGTTCACACCCTTGATACTCTGTAAAGCAATGTATAGTTTCCTTTTCAGATTATAATATACCGCAAGAACTTTTATCAATGACTTTTCTCTGCATTATGGTAGTATTTTACTACTCGGAATCAAGCTCATTATGGGAGTGGTTTAGATAAAAGCATGAATTTAGCATTAGTTATATCTGCAGTAGGTTTTAATTGGTTTTATGATCAATCCTATCTTTATTTATGATTAGGAAGGACTAATATTTTTAAGAATGTCTAGTCCCTTTGCAAGCATATGCAACAGAGGTCCTATAGATTCCAACAATTTCAGATTGATCTTCCCTATGTTTAAACACAATTGGCTCGAGATGGTAATGTTAACAAAATAAAGGCAGGACCGTTAATTTATTTACACACACACACACACACACACACACATATATATAGATACCCGACACATCAGTAATATTTTGATACGAATTGCAATGTGGTGGATATGAAGACCAATTAGAGTTTATAGTCCTCAATCCCTTGTAAATATCTCAACACTCTTAGGTATTGTTGTTTCATCTTATCTATACCAATTAGTAATCTACAGAAATCTAGCTTTGGTCATCCATATACAGATTAGTATCTGTGCTTATAGTGTGTATATAGAGAGTAGTTCCTTTCTATTCAGATTATGTACCTGTTTAGATTATTTGCACTATATTGTACATACATAATCTATATATATAGATGATGTATCTGTTTAGATTAATATAGACAAGGCTCAGTGGGTATTATAAGTTTTCACTCTCGATACTTTGAAAAAGAGCTATGTTCAGTTTCCTTTTCAGAATATAATATATTACAAAATTTTACTAATGACCTTCCTCTGTATTATGGAAGTATTTCTCCAGTCATAGTCAAGCTCATTATGGGAGTGGTTTAGATCTAAGCATGAATCCAGTATCAGATATTTCTGCAGTAGTTATTTACAATTAGGAAGGACTAATATTTAAAAGACTGCTTAGTCTTTTTGCAAGTCTTTGCATCAGAGGTCCTTCAGATTTCAATAATTACAGGCCGATCTTTCCTATATTTTAAATGCAATTGGCATGGGAAGGTATCGTTAACAAAATAAAGGCAGGATTGTTAATATATATATATATATATATATATATATATATATATATATATATATATATATATATATAGATAATCGACTCATTAGTAAAATTCTGATATGAACTATTATATTTCCATATATATATATATATATATATACATACATACATACATACATATATATATATATACATAGATACATATATACATATATACATATATATCTATATCTATAGATATATGTATATATGTATATATATATATATATATATATATATATGTATATATATGTATGTATGTATGTATGTATGTATGTATGTATGTATGTATGTATGTATGTATGTATGTATCTATGTATATATATATGTATGTATGTGTGTGTGTGTGTGTGTGTGTGTGTGTGTGTGTGTGTGTGTACTCTCCCTTGTATTCTTATTTTAAGGGATTATTGCAATTTGCTCTTCTCCTTGTTAATGAATCGTAAATTGATCCTTGGGCAGCCTCTGCAATTTTTTCTATGGGTTGCTTTTTAGGAATTTTTTTATTTTTAGATATATAGAGAGGGGCATACAATACCCCCCCTTCCTATATTTAAAAATATTTATGCTTACCTTCCCTTATCAAGAGGACGTATTTGAGGATTTCCATACGATAAGGGAATGTAAGCTTATACAAAGGAAATGCAAGCTCAGATATTATGAAATGATTTTCTAGCATCACAGGGCTATATGAGGTTAACTATTGGTCAATGCAGATTAATTTTTGAGGTATCTAGGGAGCTGAATCCTTACGGTGACATATCATCCTTTTCATTGGAATAAGGGCTCCTTATCTCCATGATGGGTAGTGTACTTAGTATTAAGTATTATAGTTGTGACCTCTAAATCTCACCCTGTGTCATCAAGTTAAGGACCATTCCACAAGGAGATATGACTTATGGACTATAGGTATATCCTCCTGATATAATAACAATCTTTACTTCTACTAAATTTGGCTGGATTTGTAATTGTTGTATTATTCGATGTAAGTTTCTATAGATGATTTTATCTCGACCAGGTATATAGTTGTTTCATTAAGATTAGCAGTCTTCCTCAGCTCTTAGGCTTTTTGTATATCCTTAGGGTTCTAGTTCTGATATAAATTTTTAAGTATTATTTATCTACAATCTCGCTGGTTAGATAATTCTTTGTAGATTATGTATAGATCTTTTTCCTATATTTTTACACTCTTCTCTTATATACTGACATCTCTGTTAGGATATAGTATATGTTTTGTGGTTTTGTTTCAGGTTTTAAGTAGGGCGGAAGAGGCACTTATGATGGGTTTCAATCGGAGAACCATCCAACTTTTTCATCCATGATCAATATTTCCTTGATTTTTGATAACAACTTGTATTACAAACCTCTTTTTTCATATCATCTAAAAGAAATAAACTGTATTTTTTGATCATTGTAAAAATCTTGATATTATCGAGTAGTGGGTATGCCCACTTAATTTTGTATTAGAATCTAAACTTTAAGTCCCAAGCACGGCTGGAGGTTTTCTCGACCCCACTCTTCCCTACCAGTGCCTGCACCGAGCGGGGTTATCTTTGTATCTCTTAAATTTGATTATTAAAAAAAAATTTGGCTTCGGCCTCTTATCGATAAAAAAAATAAAAAAATTATGTGTAACAAGGATCCTTTGGATGCTTGGGAATTAAATTATGTATAGGAGATATGGGAGGGTAGTTTTTTAGGGTGGACTTATATATATATACATTGTATTTTAGAGAAAGAAATGAAGGTTTTCTTTGTTGGTTCTTTCTTCTAGAAGCTCTTGACTATTTTTTAATAATAAAATATATCAGTGGCTTGCCACTTTTTCCTATAAAAAAAAACATTTGTAAAATGGATACCCCTTAATCCTTCACTTTCAATCAAAGAAATTTCAGTCTAGACTCATGCTCATGTTTCAAATAAATTCATATAAACCCTCCAACCAAATATGAAAATTAAAAAAAAAATCATTACCTAAATCTCTTTAATAAAATAAGCTTGCCTAGTTGAGAGCGTGTGTAATGACAGAGCCTAACCATAGCCTAGTTTGGGAGGCTTTTTTTAATTTATTTGGATTGAGATACAACCATTCGAAAGGATCCCTTAATTGATTTAGTTTTTTGGTGTAGGAGCACCTAAAACACAAGGGTCACAATAAGGCCCCAATGAATAATCCATGAGAAATATTGAGTCTTCAAGGTCAATGTGACCATCTTTGATGTAATAGAGGCTATTTAAATCCCTATGAGTTTATGTAATGATTGGTTGTAATCAAAGTTGTCAATGTTGCCATGTTGGTCAAACAAGGTCAATTGGGCTCAAGGGGTAGAATACAAAGTCTAGTTTTGGTTTTGTGTTTTATAAGGTCTCAAATGACCATATTCATGTAATAGGATGATAAATTAGATCTATGATCAAAAGAAAAGGTAAAACTTGTTAAGGAGAACAAAATGTTAATAGCCTTGTTAAGAGACCAACCAACCAAAGTTGGTTCCATAGGTTGTTGAATGGTATTTTAAGGGGTTATTTTTAGTTTTCATGAGAGAATAGGTTATATATAATTGTGATACCCAAAAATGGGAAGTAGTGGTTGATGTAATTAGTTTTAGTATCAATACAAAGTAAGTTTTTGCATAATTTCTCTTATTTGGTTATGTAAAGAAGTCTAATTGCAAGTATTTGTTCATGTAATAGGCTTGAGATTTTAACCTTCCATTCATTGGAGTATATGAAGGTTTGAATTATTTAAATTTTGGCTTTTTTTTTGTTTAATTTCACCAAGTATAGACAAAGATATTAAGGTTTTTGTGCAAACTGTCAACTCTCAGTTAGGGTAACCAGAGAGCATTCTAAAATGTAGAAAGCCACCATTCCACCTGTACCAAGGAACTATACTTTTTGGAATGGTGGGAGAGGTTCCATTATTAATTTTTCATTTGGTTTCAAGACTCCATGAAAGGTTTGACACATGTTAGAGGAGACACAAAGTCAGATTTTGTGTCACAGTGAATGTTTCCAGAATTGCCAGTTTGAGAAATTGTTGGTTGGAGGATGAAATAGACTCATAGGACCCTATAATTTTGGGAGATAGTAGATCTTGATGTTACCAAAAAAAAAATTTCTTTTCGGAAAAATTATTTTGGAGGTTTAAGGGGTCAAAAAATACGATTTCCAAAAATTGTCCCAGAAGGACTGCATATTGGAGAGTCATAGTCAAATATAAGATCACTTTGTTGATGGTGTTTAGATTTGTTATTAAAAATCTTGTGAGGGTATGAGAATACTATTAGATTCAAGAGAATTAGTAGAAGGACATCTAGTTTTCATGAGAAAGGTTTTTGATGTGTCAAAAGGAGTATTATTGTCATAGGGAAAGATGCAATCAATCACATGAAGAATGTAATTAGACTTGGAGAACAAAAGCAATCAGAGTTTGATAGGTTAATGGAATGTTGTTTATTGAGTCAAGACAAGAATTGGAATTTGGTAGAGAGTTGTAGGCCTACCTTGGGAATGTTAGGAAGTTTGTGACAAAGGTTGTGATCAGTTTATGATCAAGGATCTTAAAGATTGATCCATTTTTTAAGACATTGGAATGGTGAAGGTTGTTAAAAATAAGGAGAAATGAAGAGTTTTCAGATGATTGTGTATGGTTCCATTTCCCTTTTCATTATAATGGTGTCTAAGAAAGGAAGTAGATCCTTGCAGTTTGAGTATTAAAGATTGAGAAATAGGAGTTATAGCCATCATGGAAGAATATGAAGAAATAAGTGCAAGGTATGCTCAGTGACATCCTATATTCAGGAAAAAATGCAAATGCAGGGGTAAGGTATGCAAGGTTGTAGTTTACAGTGGTTCCTTTGAAAACATAGTCTCAATAGAGATGGTTCAAAAGTTGAATCTACCAAGGACACCTCGTGAGACACCTTATAGAGCATATGGGTCAAGTGATGACCAATGGATTGATGTCACAGAACAAGCCTATGTTCCTTTCAACATTGGTACCTATTATGATTTTATTTAGTGTGAAGTCATACCTTTAAGTGATTGTCATTTGATCTTGGGAAGAGCATGGCAATCTTATAGGGCTTCCCTATCTGATGGTTGGAAGAATACATGTACCATCAATAAGGATGGGGAGAAGTTTGTGTTTCTTCTATTGAAGGATGATGAGGCATCATGGGGGATGTCAAGAAGGATAGGTTTGATTGGGAGAATAGAGTTCCTGAGAAAAGAGGAACATAATGATGAAGGTAAAGAGGAAGTGAAAGAATGTTTGGTAAAGGAAAATGGTGCTTTGGAGAAGGCAACTATGAAAAGTACAAAGGTATGTGAATTTGGGATAGAGATCCTAGCAAAGGAATGGGTAAGTTGTCCATTGGATGGGCAAGAGAACAAGGTGTATCAGGAAGAGGATGAGGAACCTAAGGAAAGAGAGGTTCCAAATGTTGAGATAAAGGTCGATGAAAGAGATGTTGATGAAGACAACAAGGAGTCAATTCTTTAAGGGCTTAGCATGAGGAGGTAATTCTAATTGGGACTATGATATGTCCTTTGAAAGTGGAAAAGGGTACAGAGTAGTAAGGTACTCCTATGACAGTTGATTGTGAGTCTAAGGAAGTAGCCATAAGGATGAATAATGGGATGGAATGTCAAGAGGAAAGGCATATGGTGAAGGATAAGTAGGTAGAAGAAATGGCCTCAATGGAGGAAGAGACTAAGGATGAGATGGTAATGGTGGTAATCCATGAGAAGGCTAAGGATTTTGTGAGTTCTCCAAGCATGGAGATTGAATATGTTAATGCTAAGGCAAAATATTTTATTTGGATGATAAATCTTATTGCGAAGGAGGTGTATGCAGTTGTGATGAATATTCTAGGCATGATGAAGATGATAGAGAGTAGTAAATAGCATATGGTACTGATTTTTCCATGGTGAGGCAAACCAAAAGTGAAAATGAAAAAGAAAGTTCATGAGATTTGGAGCATGACAGGGAAGATCCAAGTGGGTCAAGGTCAAGAAAGGATGGGACTAAAACAATAGGAAAAATACAAGCCCAAAGTAAAGATGAAATCTATATTTTCTAATGTTTTGTTTTGTAAGTGTTTCCAAGGGACTTGAAAACTTTTGAGGCCCGAGAGTATGGTGCGAGAGCACCTAGAACACAAGGGTCACCATAAGGCCCTAATGAAGCATCCATGAGAAATATTGAGTCTTCAAGGTCAATGTGACCATCTTTGATGTAATAGAGGCTATTTAAATCTCTATGAGTTCATGTAATGAGTGATTGTAATCAAAGTTGTCAATGTTGCCATGTTGGGAAAACAAGATCAATTGGACTAAAGGGGTAGAATAAGGAGTCTATTTTTGGTATTTTGTTTCATAAGGTCTCTAATGACCATATTCATGTAATGGGATGATAAATTAGATCCATGATCAAAAGAAAAGGTCAAACTTGTTAAGGAGAATAATATGTTAATAGCCTTGTTAAGAGACCAACTAACTAAAGTTGGTTCCATAAGTAGTTTAATGGTAGTTTAAGGGGTTATTTTCGGTTTCCATGAGAGAATAGGTTTATATGTGATTGTAATACCTGAAAATGGGAAGTGGTGGTCGATGTAATCTACTTTAGTATCAATACAAAGTAATTTTTTGCATAATTTCTCTTATTTGGTTATGTAAAGCAGTCTGATTGTAGGCATTTGTTCATGTAATAGGCTTGAAATTTTAATCTTCCATTCATTGGAGTAGATGAAGGTTTGAATGCTTTAAATTTGGATTTTTTTCACTTAATTTCACCAAGTACAGACAAATATATCAAGGTTTTTGTGCAAACTATCAACTCTCGGTTAGCGTAACCATAGAGCATTCTAAAGTGTAGAAAGCCACCATTCCACGTGTACCAAGGACCCAAACTTGGTGGAATGGTGGGAGAGGGAGGGGTCCTTTATTAATTTTTCATTTAGTTGCAGGACTCCAAGAAAGGTTTGACACATGTTAGAGGTGACACAAATTCAGATTTTGTGTCACAGTGAATGTTTCGAGAATTGGCAATCTGATAAATTATTGCTTGGAGGATGAAATGGGATCATGCAACCCTATAATTTTGGGATATGGTAGGTATTGATGTTACCAAAAAACTTTGTTCTTTCCAAAAAAATTGGTTTGGAGGTTTAAGGGGTAAAAAAATATGATTTCCAAAAACTATCCCAGAAGGACTGAATATTGGACAATCACAGTCAAATAGAAGATCACTTTTTTGATGATGTTTGGATTTTTTGTTAAAATTCTTGTGAGGGTATGGGAATACTATTAGAGTCAAGATAACGATTAGAAGGATATCTAGTTGTCATGAAAAATGTTGTTGATGTGTCAAAAGGAGTACTATTGTCATAGGGAAATATGCAATCAATCATAGGAAGGATGTAATCAGACTTAGAGAACAAAAGAAATCAAAGTTTGATAAATTAATGGAATTTTTTTTATAGAGTCAAGTGAGGAAGTTGAAGGTGGTAGATAGTTGTAGGCCTAATGAATATAGGTCTAACCTTAGGGTCATGGGAATATTAGGAAGTTTGTGGCAAAGGTTGTGATCAATTTATGATCAAGGATCTTGAAGATTGATCTATTTTTGAAGACATTGGATTGATCAAGGTTGAACTAAAAAGAAGGAGAAATGAAGAGTTTTGAGATGATTGTGGATGGGTCCATTTTCCTCTGCATCATTTTTTCTAGTGGGAAAAAGATGATGAAATCCTTTAAAATAATGTGTTTATTCGAGTTTATTGATATTGGTTGCATTGAAAGTTATTATGAAGTATGGTTGGGTGAAGCATAACTCTACATTCCTAGTTGTGCCATGAACATCTATGAGACACTGAGTTGGAATATAATCAATATAAACCTTCCAACCAAAAACAAAACTCTAAAAAGTTATTATTTCCTAATCACTCTATCACAAAATAAGCTTACTAGCAACTGGTATAACAAAAAAGCCCAAGGTGAACCTGGTTTGGGATTCATTTAGTAATTTAGTGGGATCAAGATTGAACCACTCAAAAGGTTTTGTTGATTGATCTGGTTTTGTTCTATGAAAAAATATGATGAAAATCTTCAAAACAATGAGTTTATTTAATTTTATAGGTATTAGTCGCAATGAAAATTATTACAAAATATGATTGGGTGAAACATAAATCTTATTCTCTTATAGCTAACTTCATATGAATAGTCACTATAGCTAAATGCACACACTCATAGATCTTAAATAATGTTAGAATAACTGAGAGGGGGGTGAATCAGTCAATCACTGTCCCAATACAAAATGTATAATCCAAAACAAATACTTAAAACTTCTGCTACTCAGTAACTTAAAATAATTTTACTGTCTGTGCATTTACCGATTACCAGTCTAAAACATATAGCAGTTACCGATCAAATCAACTATGCAACATGAAAATATGACATCAAACAAATATCACAATCAACACATAACACAAGAGATTTAACATGGAAACCCTATGAAGAGAAAAACCACCTGGGACCAGCAACCCAAAAATATTCACTCTTTTGAAGTGAGGTCAATGAAGATCCAACCCTGTTAAAGGTTACAAACACACTGTTAGGTGTGACCTTGTTAGAGGATTTTAGACCAACCATTATCGTCCAACCAGTAGTCACTTTGGGGTTAACAGGATAACAATGTTCATTCTACGAATGATACATAATAAGACTTTCTTAGTCCACTCGATTAAGAGATTTGACTATGTACAATGGTTAAATATGTAATAGTAGGTGATCTGATCTATTATAACTTCAATTACAGATTACAGATCAATATTCAGCTCATACAAATATTTCTAATCAATGTAACATTCCTGATTCAATAATATAACAACTTACTATTTGTCGATAATCACTCTTTGTCGCTCAATAATGCTCTACAGTAGGGTTCTCCTTAACTAGTATGATCAGAATGCATGAAAACTTGTTCACGTGATGATTTTGTAGTTTCCTTTTCTTTCGGCATCACACTCACTTGTGAAATCTCCAGTCTCTTATATAGACATGTAAACTATTTTCTTCTGATCCTTCAAATTTTGCCGCTTAATCATCTTCATTGATTTTGCCTCTTAAACATACCTCGGCACTTGTGTCAATAACACGTTTGATTCTCATCCTTTAGATCTTTCCTAAATTTTGTTAGTCGTCGATCATCATAACAAACTTTATCTGTTACCTCGAAATCATACACTTTCCATCTCATCAATCTTATTAGCTAAACTAATCATTTAGTTCATTTTGTTCTTCTCAGTTAACAAAGAAATGCGTTGGTGAACACAAGTTTAGTTTACACTATGCTCGATATACACTACACTCCATCGGTGTATACTGAAATGCTTCATCAACCGACAACACTGCTTTGTGTCTTTCAAATATTTTCCTCATCATAGATGAATGAAACATAATCAAGTCAATAACATAAAGTCATAGACTCATCAACAAGTTACTCAATGTATTCCTTATCCTCATCTGTCATATCCATCTTCCTCATGTAGATATTTATGTTCTTCATCTCTTTCACTCCTTCTCTACAGATGTTTCAGTATAGTAACTTACAAGATAAGTACTGTCAAACTAGTTGACATCAATGACAACATAATACTGATTTAATCATATTACATATCTAATCAATTATCTCGGTGATCTTAAATCACAAATTCTTCAATCAAGTTCTAAATCAGTTGTAGTTCATCAATCTCTCCCTTTGGCATTGATGGAAACTCAAGTAATATGAAATATACCATACACATACCAAACATGTATTCTACAACTTTGTGAAAAAATGTTGTACAAGCTCTCCCTAGCTTATAATATGTTTAATCACTACGTTACTCAACGGCATTTACAAAATACAGCTTTGTCAATCTGCAAATATGATCTTTTCAGCTTTCATATTCCTTCTTCTATTCTCAATAACTGATCTTCAGTGCTCTCCCTTCTTCAAGTTGTCTCTCCCTTAGATATTTCTCATCAGTGCATACATATGTTTCATATTGTTTATCTCTCCCTTTGAAAACAATGCCAAAGAAACAAATAAACAAACAACTCTTCAGTAGCCAAGTAACTCTCTGTTGTCCAATGCATACTCTGTATCTTTGTATACTGATATGCCAATCTGTTCCAGTACTTTTCACAACCTTAGACAAGATCCAAAGTGTGAACTATGTTGCATCAACATGAATGATCTTCTGATAAGATTAGGTTGATGCAACATCTGGATCACCTTAGTGACCGGTAGACAAGGGACGGACCCCAAGTCTAGTCCTTAAGTACTCAAATGTATCCTTCGGTAGAGCTTTTGTAAATATATTTGCAAGTTGTTCTTTTGATGTAATAAACTCTAGCTTAACTTGCTTCTCCTGTACTTGTTCTCTCAAGTAGTGATACTTAATTGATATATGCTTTGTTTTAAAATGCATCACTGGATTCTTTAAAATATTAATTACACTGGTGTTATCACAGTATATAATCACCGGCTCAGTGATTATCTCATTCATACCTTCCAGAACTTGCTTAATAAATGCAATGTTTGAGTACTTTGTAGCAGCAGCAACATACTCTGCTCCAGCTGTAGACTGAGAAGTGAAAGCCTGCTTCTTACTTTTCCAGGTAACAAGTCTGTCACCAAAGAAAAATGCTCCTCTAGTGGTACTTTTTTGTCATCCACATTTCTAGCCCAATTAGCGTCGGTATAGACTCTAAGTTCAAACTTGCCTTCCTTAGGATATCATAATCCATAGTCTTCTATTTTCTTTAGATATCTTAAGATTCTTTTAGTAGCAATCATGTGTGATTCTCTAGGGTTAGCAGAAAATCTAGCAACTATTCCCACAGCATGTGCTATGTCTGGTCTACTGTGAACTACATACATTAACTTACCAATCATTGATCGGTACAGTGTCTGGTTTACTTCTATAGTTTCATCTTCCTTAGTCAATTTACATCCAGTAGCCATCGGTGTTCCCACAGGTTTAGCATCTTCCATGCCAAATGTTTTCAATACTTCCTTTATGTATTTAGATTATGAGATGAATATCCCATCACTCTGTTGAATCACTTGTAGTCCAAGAAAGAACTTAATCTCTCCGAACATAGATATCTCAAATTCATTTCTCATTTCATCAGCAAAGGCTTTACATATTTGATCCTGACCTCCAAATATGATATCATCCATAAATATCTTAGCAATAAAAATTGTATCATAAGTATCTCCTTTCATATACAGATTGTTGTTCTCACTTGTTCTTACAAATCCTATACTTAACAAATAAGTATGCAGCCTCTCATACCAGGCTCTCGGTGCTTGCTTCAAACCATATAAATCTTTATGTAATCTACATACTGTATCATCTTAAAATGGAAACACTTCCATGTTAAGAGCATTTAGCCCTCTGAGTAAGTGGTTTGGGGTCATATTAGATGCCTTGGATTGATCTTTACTTTGATCTAGCTTTCTCTCTGCTTTCCACTTCTTTTCTTCTTCATTCTAGGTGAAATTAGGGTTAGGATCCCAAGGATTCTCCTTAACTCCCCTCTCCATGGCTCTATTTTCTAGGTAGGACTTAGAAATAGGTCCTTCTAGCCTTCATCACAGTCATCATAGGATTTTGTGCCTATCCTTGGCATTCTATCCTACTTTGATATCATTTCTAAGTCTCTAGGCATCCCCAGGACCCCCTGTCCTGATTCTGACTGGATCTGGGCCCAGGGTCAAATTTGAGGTTGATCCTGACTAGGTCAGGATCGAGCTCGAACCTAAATAGGTCAAGATCAAGGTCATACCTGACTAGGTCAGTCCCAACCTTGATTTTTCCCCCCTCTTTCAAATTGCCAAATTCCCTAATTTCTGAGTATCAGGTTTCGAGGATATTTATTTTCCCGCTTTCAGGTTGGCTATTTCGGGTTTTGGAATGGTAATTCCTCTAATTTCGTTTAATCTAGGTATATTTTCTAAAGGTTAGGACCTAATTGGGATTTAATTCTCCAAGGTGGCCCCTCTAGAGGATCGTGCCCTAGTTCACTATAAAAGGACCCTTCCTCTCTCATTTTCACATCACATCTCAAGCAATTTCATGAGCAAGCTCTCAAGTGCAAGCAAGTGAATTCAAGCATTCAAGAAAGTCTTCAAGCATTCAAGTGTTCAAGCATCCATCCATCAAGGAGATCCATTGTTAGCTATTGAAAGATTCAGTCTCTTTGGAGCCCCTCCTTGATGATCCTTCTTTCCACATTCATCCAAGCCTCCTCACATGCAAAGATCAATTCAAGATTGGTGTTGAAGATCAAATTCCATTGATTGGAGACATCCTACATTCATTCTACATCCATTGAAGCATTCCTACTTGTGGATTTGAGGATTCGAATCCTCTACAAGGACTTCAACATAAGCGAGGTGAATTGTTTCAATTACTTTGTTTATGTACACTACATTTCAATTCAATTTCAAGATTAATTCCTAAATTGGGGTTTAACCAAGGCAAACCCCCCATTTTCTTGCAGGTACAGGTGTGGGATTTCATATCTGAGAGTAGATTTGGATACACTTTTTGGTGAACTTCCGAGATTTGCGAACAAAATCAAAATTGACCTTCAAACAAAGAATCTAGCCTTTGACCTTTTATGAGGGTCAAAATCGACCTAAGCTCATCTTGGAAAAAGATTTCTGGGTTTTCTCTGTCTCAGCATTTCCAGTCCAAAATAGGTTGCAGATTTGCCTGAAAGTACACACAAACATCAAAATTTGGCATTTTCTAGATTTTCCCTAATTCGAGGTTAGTACTTGCATTTCATTTACTTCAAATTATAAACACTTCAATTCTACCATAAAGGAAATATTGGGTTTTTCTCTCTCTTTCGTATTCTCCATAGATTGATTCGATTGTGCATTAACCTTTTGGTTGATCAAATTGGATCTCTCCTTTAGGAATTTGGATTTAGGAGTGAATCTAATATTTCCCCTACACATTTCATACATTTACACATTTCAATAGTGGTGAAGCCATTTTACCTCTATTCATTTTGGTGAACCTGACATACTTACTCTCTTTTCTTTTGTGGAATTGGATGCCTTATTGCGCTTTCCTTTTATCTTGTTAGTATTAGATTTTTCCTTTGTGTTAGATCTTGCATTGTAATTAGATTTCAAAAATACAAAAATATTCATATTTGCATTACATTGGTTTGTGATCTTTACTACAACTAGTCCTACTTAATAACATTCCAGTTAGAAGAAGTCATAGACTCATGGGTGCCTTTGATCTTGAATCTTCCTCTCCTTTCCTTAGGATCCCAGATGATAACTTGATTCTTCATGATTTCAATCCTACTATGGAGAAAAACTCTTCTCGCTCATCTCATGATGAGGATGATGCTTTAAGAGTTCCTCCTGAACAAGTTCAAAAACTTTCAACTGAACTTGATAAAATGGGTAATTGGCTTATTCAAGAAAACCATAATCAAGATTCCATTCAAGCTATAGAGGCTCTTAATAAAATTCTCCGTGATAGTGATCAAGGTGTTAACCTCTTGCATGGTATCACTCAATTTGTGCATTCAAATGTTAAACCTTTAGTTCAAGAAGCTCAAGATTTAGGGTTGATTCCTCCTATCACTAGTGTCGAACCTCCTTCTAATCCTTTACCTAGTATTCCTACCTATACTCCTTCTTTGGTGATTGTGACGGTTCCCTCTATTCCTATGAGTGTTCCTCCTATGTCCCTTCCTACATCACAACCATCATATCATAATGCTCCTTTTACTTATTCCAATCCACTTCCAACTATAGTTCCTAGTGTTTCTCCAGTTGTGTCTTTTATTCCAACAGCTTCTTACACTGTACCTAGTGTGTCTAATGTTTCTACTCCTCCTATTTCCTCTAATGATTCAATAATCATCAGTTTGGCTCAGACTGTGTCATCCTTACAACAACAACTTGCTTTCTTAACTCAAAACAATTTTAGTATTCCTACATGTGACATGGGAAGTCCCTTCTCCCGAGACATTATTCGTACTCCTATTCCTCAACAAGGTGAGATGCCTCGTCTTGAGAATTATAATGGAAAAGGAGATCTTGTTCATCATGTTAAAACATTCCAAATCCTTTTTAGTGATTATGCTCATGACCATAGGATTTTAGCCAAACTATTTGCTAGAACCTTCCATGACAAGGCCTTACAATGGTATTGTTCCTTGCCTCCTTATTCCATTGATTCCTTTCCAAAACTTGCTAATGCCTTTATTCAACAATTTCAAAACAACATTGGCCCGCAAGTGTCTTTGACTGATTTGATGCATTGTAAATAAAGTGCTAAAGAAAAATTAACTGAATTTATTGGTAGATTTAAGCATTTGCATGCTCAGATTTCCTATCCTGTTCCTGATATTGATATTCAATGTATGTTTATTTCAAATTTGCAAAAGGATATTAGAGATAAGATTTTGCTTACTGAATTTACCTCTTTTCAACAACTTTGTGTAGCGCTTCATCATTATCAATTACAAGTGAGTCAATTTGAGAGCAACACTCCAATGGCTCCTATTCCAGTTGATAAGAGTGATGATGCTCCTAATCCAAACAAATTTCAAAAATTCAACAACTATGTCAAGATAAACAAACAAATGAATGTAGTTGCTGATCAAGTTGATGTTGCATCTCCCAATGCCACTTCTGCATCCACCGCTTTTTAATTAAATCATACGTTTACTCCTCTTTCTAAATCTTTACATGCTATTATGAATAGGTTGTTAGCTGCTAATATGATTACTTTACCTCCTATTCGACCTCTTTTACCTGTTCGGATTGCATCTAAATCTTTTGATCAAAATGCTTTATTTCAATATCATCATCAGAATGGTCATGATACTGAGAGGTGTTATTCTTTAAAATATAAGATTCAAGACTTAATTGATTCTAAGGCTTTATCTGTTGATAATCTTGATGGTAGTGGGAACAAATCTGTCTCTCCTCCTAATCAAAACCTTCAAATCTATACGAACCCTTTACCTACGCATGATACTAATACCATTGCTCAACCATCTGCTATGGAAATTGTGTATGATTCAAAGATGGATGATCTCAATCATGTTGTTAATCAAGTGGATCATGTTGGTCAATCTCTATCTCCACCTCAACCTCAACCTCAAGTTCAATCTCAATCTCAACCAAAACCTAAACCTAAACTAAAAAATCAACCTAAACCTCGACAACAACCTAAGAATAAACAACCTCGGGAACTCTTGATTACCTTTGATGACTCTGAGACTATTATAGCTCTTGATTGTCCCTTTTACATTGCTTCTAGGATTTCTCAGAAACCTACTCGTGGTTGTCTTGTTGATCCTACTCCTTAGTCAATGTTATTACTGAAGAAAATCTTTTTATGAAAAGCTTACAACGTGACTCTTATGATACATCGAATGTATGGATTCAAACTTGTAATGGTTTTCTTTATCCATCATTTGGATCTATTACTTTACTGGTTGAACTTTGTGGAATAATTGTGAACACTTCCTTTGTTGTTTTTCCTACTTCTGATCAATTTCAAGTTAATCTAGGTTTTCCTTGGTTGAATGCCATGCATGTTGTTGCTTCACCTATCCATAAGTGTCTCAAGTTCATTCATGATGAAGAAGTGAAGATGATTAATCATATTTTATATCAACCTTTCAGGCCTAGAGATTGTGTTGCTCTTGATTTCTTTTGGCCTTCATTACCTAATTCATGTCCTCCTCGACCTGATAATCTTTTCCATTCATACCAAGCTTATAAACATCGTAAGATTATTTAATTAAGCACACCTCCTATGGATCTTAATCACGGTCTTTTACCTATACCTTTAATACCTCCTTTAACTATGAATTCTAGTTCTGTTAATCAAGTTCTTTCTATCGAACCTATTAAAGATCTTGTGATTGTTTCTTCTATTGTTAATAATCCTATTGATCTTCCTAAAGAACCTATGAAGGATCCTGTGATTGTCCCTCCTAGTTCTCAACATATTTCAAATAAATCAAAATGTTATTGATTTGCTAATGAACGTCATAAAAAGTGTCGTGCTCATGCTAAAGCTCGTAATTCTATTCTTCAAAGATCTCCACCTTCCTCGGATAAGCCTATACAGGATGTGTTAGAAGAGGTTGTTAGTACTAATGATGTTCACATGCATGGTTATGATGATTCTATTCGTATCTTAGATCCTATTTTGATTAATTTGGATGAGGAAGATACTCTTGATGATACTGATGATGTTAATTATGAATATGAAACTATTGACATTGACATTGATTTGCCTAATATGCTTTCATCACAATTAAATCTTGCACCTAGTGTCGAACATTGTGATTCTCAAGAGGATCCTTGTTTGGAACTAGCTATCATTCCTACTATGTTGGATATAGTCCCTCTTGTGAGTTACCCACCTTCCCTAAATGATATACAACGAGATGGGGAGAGTAGGCGGCATGCTTGATTGGCTTGTCCTTCGTGGTAGCTTTGTTGTGTGTTTGCCTATTGTACTGTGTTTCTCCCGTAATGTGTTTGCTAAATGTTGTTGGATTCTTTTATACGATCCTTGTCACTCAGTTGGTGCAAGGTGATGAAGGAATCAAAACTGTTATTCAAATTCTTCTATATGTATCTCTATGCTTCTATGTGTTGTTTAATGTTATGTTGTAATTGTGCTATTGTTCGTAAATGTTTCCTTGTGTAATCTGCTTGGATTCAAGATGTGGTAGCACTAATTTCTTTTTGGTCTCCATGTCATGGTCCGAAAAGATTCTCATTTGTATATCTTATGTGATCTTTCCTCCTTTGTGATCATAGTTCTACTTTCTTTGGGGAATGATGTCAATTTATTTTCAATAATATCATATATATTATCTTATATCATACTGACCCCACAGTAGGTAGATCCCTTTTGTGTTCTCTATATGTTTCTATGATATTTCCCTTGATTTGTCTTCATCTGGAGGCATCTTGACATGGTAACGTAATCAGTGGAGTTGTTTATGTTTCCGTTAAAGCCATTGCTCATGTTAAAGTGTAAGCAGTGACTTTAACATGGGGGCATATGCTCTGCTCACCTATTGCACACATGCACTTTTCGATACACACATTTTTTTTTTCAAGATACCTTTTACCCTTTTTGGATTAGTAACTAATCCTTAAAGCATGGATTTATATTTCAGGATCTCTTGATCCCTCTAGTTTCAAATAAACATATATTTTGATCCCTTAAGGTCACAAGTGTCCTTAAGACTGGATCTCTTTATTGTTTTGGTTTTATTCTTATGGAATAGAATATTCCTAAAGATAAATCCTTGATGGGTTGACTAGTGAGTAGCCACATTCACTAGGCGGTTCAATTCCATCTTTCTAATTGCGTTGTTTCTTTGTGTGGTTCACAATGGGACATAAGTTCTCATTGGATGAGGTAATCACACCTTTCTCTTTCTAGAGATGTCTCTCTTATTGTGATCTAGGAGTCGATGAAGACTTGAGTCTTTGGGGGCTTAAGGTTTCTCTTTGTCCCTTGGATTACGATAAGATTATCTTTTCATTCTGATCTCCTTTACCAAGAGTTTGCATCGAGTCCATACTCTTGCTAAAGTGGGGGTTTAATGTATCATCTTAAAATGGAAGCACTTACATGTTAAGAGCATTTAGCCCTCTAAGTAAGTGGTTTGGGGTCATATTGGATGCCTTGGATTGATCTTTTCTTTGATCTGGCTTTCTCCCCGCTTTCCACTTCTTTTCTTCTTCATTCTAGGTGAAATTAGGGTTAGGATCCCAAGGATTCTCCTTAATTCCCCTTTCCATGGCTCTATTTTCTAGGTAGGACTTAGAAATAGGTCCACCTAGCCTTCATCACAGTCATTATAGGATTTTGTGCCTATCCCTAGCATTCTGTCCTGCTCTGATATCATTTCTAGGTCTTCGGACATCCCCACGACCCCCTGTCCTGATTCTAACTGGATGTGGGCCTAGGGTCAAATTCGAGGTTGATCTTGACTAGGTCAGGATCAAGGTCGTACCTGACTAGGTCAGTCCCAACCTTGATTTTGCCCCCCTCTTTCAAATTGCCAAATTCCCTGATTTCTGGGTATCGGGTTTCGAGGATATTTATTTTCCCGCTTTCGGGTTGGCTATTTCGGGTTTTGGAATGGTAATTCCTCTAATTGCATTTAATCTAGATATATTTTCTAAAGGTTAGGACCTAATTGGTATTTAATTCTCCAAGGTGGCACCTCTAGAGGATTGTGCCCTAGTTCACTATAAAAGGAGCCCTTCCTCTCTCATTTTCACATCACATCTCAAGCAATTTCATGAGCAAGCTCTCAAGTGCAAGCAAGTGAATTCAAGCATTCAAGCAAGTCTTCAAGCATTCAATTTTTCAAGCATCCATCCATCAAGGAGATCCATTGTTAGCTATTGAAGGATTCAATCTCTTTGGAGCCCCCCCCCTTGATGATCCTTCTTTCCACGTTCATCCAAGTCTCGTCACATGCAAAGATCAATTCAAGATTGGTGTTGAAGATCAAATTTCATTGATTGGAGACATCCTACATTCATTCTACATCCATTGAAGCATTCCTACTTGTGGATTTGAGGATTTGAATCCTCTACAAGGACTTCAACATAAGCGAGGTGATTTGTTTCAATTACTTTGTTTATGTACACTACATTTCAATTCAATTTCAAGGTTAATTCTTAAATTGGGGTTTGACCAAGGCAAACCCCCCATACAAACAAAAACCCCCCATTTTCTTGCAAGTACAGGTGCGGAATTTTTTATCTGAGAGCGGATTTGGATACCCTTTTCAGCAAACTTCTGAGATCTGCGAACAAAATCAGAATCAACCTTCAAACCAAGAATTTAGCCTTTGACCTTTTATGAGGGTCAAAGTCAACCTAAGCTCATCTTGGAAAAAGATTTCTGGGTTTTCTCCGTCTCGGCATTCAATTTGAGGTTAGTACTTGCATTTCATTTACTTCAAATTATAAACACTTCAATTCTACCATAAAGGAAATATTGGGTTTTTCTCTCTTTCATATTCTCCATAGATTGATTCGATTGTGCATTAACCTTTTGGTTGATCAAATTGGATCTCTCCTTTGAGAATTTAGATTTAGGAGTGAATCTAATATTTCTCCTATACATTTCATACATTTACACATTTCAATAGTGGTGAAGCCATTTTACCTTTATTCACATACCATGTCTTTCTTTTATGGATCAATGAACCCTTCAGGTTGTTCTATGTAGACTTCTTCAAGTATTCCATTCAGAAACACTGACTTGACATCCATTTGATAAAATTTGAATTTCTTGTGTATAGCATATGCAAGTGGCATTCTGACTCCTTCCAATCTAGCAACAGGTGCAAAGGTTTCACCATAGTCTATGCCTTCCTCCTGTGCATATCCTTTGCATACCAATCTAGCTTTATTTCTTGTCACTTCTTCATTCTCATTCTGCTTGTTCCTGAATATCCACTTAGTACTGATAACATTCTTATCTTTAGGTCAGGGTACTAAGGTCTAGGTTTTTTTCTTCTCTATCTGTTATATTTCCTCCTTCATTGCATTAACCCATTCATCATTCTCTAATGCAACTTTTACATTTTTCGGTTCAAAATCACAAACTAGACATGTACCTTATCTTGCTTTGCTCCTTGTTTGCATGCCAGCTTGTTTGTCTCCAATAATTTGTGTTTCAGGATGATGTCTTCTGACAAAAATCGCTAGTACTCTGTCTCTTCTTTCTTATTCATCCTGTGCAGGTTCATTTGCTTGCTCAGTAGGGCCATCATGCTCATCGGTTTCTCTTTCCTATCGTTCGGTATTATTTTCCTACTGACTGGTTATCACAGGTTGAGGCTTGGGTAGATACTTTGGGTGTTCAATGTAAGTTAATCTACCGTAGTCTTTTGGTTCCTTTGTACTTTCCTCTATGTTCTTTTCATCAAACTCATCAACTCGGACATTAGTGCTTTCAATCATTTTATTAGTAGTTTTATTCAGAAACTTATATGCTTTGCTTTTACTAAAATATCCTAGAAATATCTCTTCATCACCTTTTGAGTCAAATTTTCCATTTCTCTCATCTTTCAAAATAAAACATTTACTTCCAAAAATCTTGAAATAACTTACAGTAGGTTTGTGTCCAAACCACAACTCATAGGGTGTCTTGTTGGTGTCCTTCTTTATTTGCACTCGATTCAAAACATAAATAGTTGTACTAACAGCTTCCCTCTAGTATGTCTAAGCAACATTCTTTTGCAGCATCAATGTCCTAGCACAGTCAACTATTGACTTGTTCCTTCTTTCGGCAATCCCATTCCATTGAGGTGTCCTCGGTACAAAGACTTGTCTTTTAATACCATGCTCATTACAGAAATTAGTAAATTCATCAAAGATAAATTCACCTCCTCTATCAGATCTTAGGAATTTCAATTCCTTACCAGTCTCTTTTTCTACCTTAGCTTTATACCACTTGAACATCTTAAATGCTTCAGATTTTTCTTTTAAGAACATAACAGTCATCAATCTAGTATAGTCATCAACAAAAAGAATAAAGTACCTATCACCATAATAACTCTGAGTTCTCATAGGACCACATAGGTTGGTATGAACCAACTCAAATATCTTTTTTTTGAATAATCCCTACTTTTGAAACTAGATTTAGTCATCTTACCTTTCTGACATTCATGACATAACATAATCTAGTTTTGACAAGTTAGGGAGTCCTCTAACTCTTTTCCTTTTACTAATCTTAATCATGTTATCAAAGTTCACATGGCATAACCTTTTATGCCACAACCAAGCATCTTCATTTTTCATCATCAAGAAAGAAGACTCGTCAGTATCAAGATAAAATAGATTACCTCTTGATTATGCTCCAATTCCAACTAGTCTTCCTCCATCATCAAAGATTTTCACTTTGTTGCTCTCAAAAGCAACTCGATGACCTAAATTATTCAATTGTGCCACACTTAACAAGTTATAGTTTAGTCCATCTACCCAATAAGCATTATCACATTTTATCATATCATTTATCATCAAGAATCCTTTACCTCTTACCATATAGGGTGTGTCATTACCCATCTTAACTGATCCTCCATTGTATTCTTCAAGTTGATCAAACTTCTCCTCATCACCAATCATGTGATGTGTACAACCACTTTCTATGATCCATGTATTATTTTTGTTAACTTTAGAGATCAGTGTTATTTCTACATGTTTTTCTTCTTCCTCCAAGTCATCTTTCATAGCAACAAATATAACTTCTACATCATCATCATAATCAGATTCAGATTCATTATCTTCAGCTATGTAACATACATTTTTCCTTTGTCATTGTTGTCTCAATTATCTTTGTTGTGTCGGTAGCCTCTATTGACTCTTCTCCCATAGGTTCCTTTAGATCGGTCTTTGGATCTTTCATCATCTTTCTTATGTGGACATCTAGCAGCGATGTGGCCAACCTCTTTATAGTTAAAGCATGTCAAAGGTAGCTTACCTCTATACCTTCCTTTACCTTTGGGTAATCTTATGGCCATAAGAGCTTCAAGTTCATCAAGCTCATCATCGGTATTACTATCACTATCATCATTTTTATTATTTCTGCTAGACTTACCAATCTTCAGAGAAGACATGAAAACGGATTCCATAGATGGTACAATACTGTTGCCAAAGTTATTTAATTCAAAAGTTGTAAGTTTACCAATAAGATTGTCAAGTGTAAGTACATTACCAGATGAAAACCTTGTTTCATGAATAGCAAATATTCTAATTGCATAAACCGGCAATAAGATTCTGAGTATTTTTCTTACCACTGTTTCTTCACTAATGACTCCATCAGATGCTCTAATAGCATGTACTACCTCTTTTAGTCTATTTGTATATTGCACAATATTCTCACCTTCCTTCATCTTCATATCGTCAAATCTGCCCCTTAAGCTCTCTACTCTAGCTCTTTTGACATTCGCATCTCCACTGTAAACTTGAGAAAGTTTATCCCACATGGATTTTGCAGTAGTGCAGCTTTTAATATCTTCAAATTTGGCATCGATACAGGCAACAACAATTTCCATCATAGTAACATTGTGTTCATGCCTGTCTTTCAGTTGATCAAGTGTCAGGGGACCAGGGGTTGATTCTATATAGCCATTCTCCATCAATTCTAGTGCTGCATTCCCAATTCCAAATATGTGCAACTTCATCTGGCTCTACCATACTATGAAGTTCTCTTTGTTCAGCTTTGGCACTTCCCTCTTGTACATTTTGAGATCTTTGTACTGAAGTCCTTAAAACTCTGTTCCAAGCAACCAATGCTCTAATACCAATTACTAGAATAAATGAGAGGGGGGTGAATCAGTTAATCACTGTCCCAATACAAAATGTATAATCCAAAACAAATACTTAAAAATTCTACTGCTTGGTAACTTAAAATACTTTTACTATCTGTGCATTTACCGATTACCAGTCTAAAACATATAGCAGTTACTAATCAAATCAACTATGCAACATGCAAATATGACATCAAACAAATATCACAATCAACACATAACACAAGAGATTTAACGTGGAAACCCTATGAAGGGAAAAACCACTTGGGAATGGCAACCCAAAAATATTCACTCTTCTGAAGTGAGGTCGGTGAAGACCCAACCCTGTTAAAGGTTACAAACACACTGTTAGGTGTGACCTTGTTAGAGGATTTTAGACCAACCATTATTATCCAACCAGCAGTCACTCTGGGGTTGATAGGATAACAATGTTCATTCTATAAATGATACATAATAAGACTTTCTTAGTCCACTCGGTTAAGAGATTTGACTATGTACAATGGTTAAATATGTAACAGTAGGTGATCTGATCTATTACAACTTCAATTGCAAATTACAGATCAATATTCAGCTCATACAAATCTTTCTGATCAATGTAACATTCCCGATTCAATAATATAACAACTTACTATTTGTCGGTAATCACTCTCTTTCGCTCAGTAATGCTCTACAGTAGGGTTCTCCTTAACCAATATGATTAGAATGCATGAAAACTTGTTCACACGATGATTGTGCAGTTTCCTTTTCTTCCAGCATCACACTCACTTGTAAAACCTCCAGTCTCTTATATAGACATGTAAACCATTTTCTTCTACTCCATCAGATTTTGCCGCTTAATCATCTTTGTTGATTTTGCCTCTTAAACATACCTCGGCACTTGTGTCAATAACACATTTGATTCTCATCCTTTAGATCTTTCCTGAATTTTCTTAGCTATCGATCATCATAACAAACTTTATCTATTACCTCGAAATCATACACTTTCTAGCTCATCAATTTTATCGGCTAAACTAATCATTTAGTTCATTCTGTTCTTCTCAGTTAACAAAGAAATGCGTCAGTGAACACAAGCTCGATTTACACTCTACTTGGTATACACTACACTCCATCGGTGTATACTAAAATGCTTCATCAACCGACAACACTACTTAGTGTCTTTCAGCTCTTTTCCTCATCAAAGATGAATGAAACATAATCAAGTCAATAACATAAAGTCATAGACTCATCATTAAGTTACTTGATGTATTCCTTATCCTCATTTGTCATATCCATCTTCCTCATGTAGATATTTATGTTCTTCATCTCTTTCACTCCTTCTCTATAGATGTTTCGATATAGTAACTTACAAGATAAGTACTGTCAAACTAGTTGACATCAATGACAACATAATACCGATTTAATCATATTACATATCTAATCAATCAGCTCGGTGATCTTAAATCACATATTCTTCAATCAGGTTCTAAATCAGTTGTAGTTCATCAAAACAAGACATTGAATTTTGATATTTTTTTGTTGTTCTCTCCATATGCAACTTAATTACTTATAGCTATTGTTCTAGGTTGTGACATGTGTTGTGGGATACGTTATGCATGCAAGAACATTTGAAAGTGTCACTTGATACTTACTTTGAGATACCCCAATAACTGTGCACTACAACCACCTTAAGAATTGCCAATACTTACACATAAATGACCCAGTAGTTGTGTGATATGGGTACCAATAAAGAGCTTTGGCTTTTCTCCACACAAAATGGCACAACCTGAAAAACACTAATCGACATAATATGTTTTCATCCACTTTTTTGCATATTTACATCATTGTGGAGGCTGATTATGAGGATTAAATCAGTAAACATTTCGTGAAAATATATTGTGGTATGTGAAAATGGGTTTTCATACGGATGTGTATGGAGGTGTTGTTTTGTGTGGAGAATAGCCACGTCCCTGATAAAGTTACACAACTTCTCCAATTAAAGTGTACAAATTCCAACTACTGGGGTAGAAGTGGGTTGATATTGGTAGATGCGAAACTTTTCAACAAACTTTTACCTGTCAGTTTTTTAGATTCTTTAAAATTAGTACTTGGAGGATTGGGTGAATAAAGAGATGAACAATAATTGAAAACCCATTATGGTATGTGAAAATGGGTTTTTGTACGGATGCGCATGGAGGTGTTATTTTGTGTGGAGAATAACCACGTCCCCGATAAAGTTGCGCAACTTCTGTAATTAAAGTGTACAAATTCTAACTACTGGAGTAGAAGTGGGTGGATATTGGTAGATGCAAAACTTTTCAATAGACTTTTACCTATCAGTTTTTTGGATTCTTAAAAATTAGTACTAGAGGATTGGGTGAATAAAGAGTGAGTAGTCATTAAAAATCCATTATGGTATGTGAAAATGGATTTTTGCACGGATGCGTATAGAGGTGTTACTTTGTGTGGAGAAAAGCCACGTCCCCAATAAAGTTGCACAACTTCTCCAATTAAAGTGTACAAATTCTAAGTTCTAGTGAGGTAGAAGTGGGTGGCTATTAGTACATGCGAAACTTTTCAATAAACTTGTTAGTTCTTTGGATTCTTAAAAATTAGTACTTGGAGGATTGGGTGAATAAAGAGATGATCACTCACTGAAAATCCATTATGGTATGTGAAAATGGGTTTTGTACGGATGCGTATATAGGTGTTATTTCATGTGGAGAATAGCCACGTCCCCGTTAAAGTTGCACAACTTCTCTAATTAAAGTGTACAAATTCTAACTAGTGGGGTAGAAGTGGGTGGCTATTAGTACATGCAAAACTTCTCAACAGACTTGTCAGTTCTTTGGATTCTTTAAAATTAGTTCTTGAAGGATTGGGTGAACAAAGAGATGTGAAACTTTTAAACAAACTTTTACTTGTCAATTTTTTGGATTCTTTAAAATTAGTACTTAGAGAATTAGGTGAATAAAGAGAGAAACAATCATTAAAAATCCATTATGGTATGTGAAAATGGGTTTTTGTATGGATGCATATGGAGGTGTTATTTTGTGTGGAGAATAACCACGTCCCTGATAAAGTTGCACAACTTCTCCAATTAAAGCGTACAATTCTAACTGTCGTGGTAGAAGCAGGTGGATATTGGTAGATGCAAAACTTTTCAACAGACTTTTACTTGTTAATTTTTTGGATTCTTTAAAATTAGTACTTAGAGGATTGGGTGAATAAAGAGAGGAACAATCATTAAAAATCCATTATGGTATGTAAAATGGGTTTTTGTACAAATGCATATGTAGGTGTTATTTTGTGTGGAGAATAGCCACGCCCCTATTAAAGTTGCACAACTTCTCTAATTAAAGTGTACAAATTCTAACTAGTGGGGTAAAAATAGGTGGATATTGGTACATGTGAAACTTTTCAACGATGTGTGTTCTTTGGATTCTTTAAAATTAGTAATTGAAGAATTAGGTGAACAAAGAGATGAACAATCATTAGAAAAATGGTCGGCAACAAACCCTGCCCCAATTCTATTTGTGTTGTAAGCACCTATATGAAGATGAGTTCCAATCTCCTCAAAAATAAATTAAAAATAGAAAATCAAAGAGAGCTCTCTTAGCTCTATGGTAGCACTTGATATTTCGAAAAGCTATCCACTAACCCCGGTTAAGATCCAGGTCAGGTGATTGGGTCTCCTACCCCCAGGGTTTAGCTGTGGTGATAGCTAGATAAGATACATGAAGAGGGTGGATGACGAAATATGCAGAGGTTGGGGGGAAGGGGCGGGCCCACCACGTCCCAGTCAGTTGTTGGCCTAACTTCCCACCGCAATTATCTCATGGTCACTGTTCCCGAGTCACCGCCGACGTCAGAAGGAGACTTGATCTCTTGGAATCATTTCCATTTCCCCGGTGCGCCGCCACGCAAGCATCGAAACGCGGCAGCGCCAGCTATTCGCCGGCGATCCCGAGGCCGGAGAATGCGAAGGCGGGATGGTCGGCGCGAGAAGTCGGAGTCCGTGGGGCCCGGGAAATAAATGTCAAAAGTGGGGAAGGGGGGGAAACGTGGATAATACGTGGACGGTTATCCGGCACCGGCGTGAAGGGTGATGGATGGGGCCCCGACACTCTGACGGATTTGACGCGATCAAACGTGGCAAAGAAAGAGCCACGTCGCCCTCTTCCTGCTTGGAGCCCAGTCCTCCACGCCCACCTGTACTGTAACCTCGTACTCCGTGCTGTCGGCATCGCCCTTTTATAATACCACGCCCCTAGTGGGGATTCCGTTGCTGATGGCGATCTTCTGCTCACGTTAGAGGGTAATAAGGAGGAGGGAATTAGGGTTTGTGATTGGGATTTGGGAGTGGGGGAATTAGTAGGGTGGATGGGTGGTAGTTACACTCTAAATATCTCTCCTTGGGTGTGATGGTTTAGTGGTGAATTCTGGTACTGTCATTTGGATTTGTGCTTGGCTAGCGATTTAAGGCAGGTCTTTAATTTCTATTTCTTAGGATCGGCTAACTCCTGCGATCTCCTTGCACATTGTTGATGGATGGATGGATGGATGGATGAATGGTTTGGAAGTACGTTAATGGAATCGTACTGAGCTTGTCGGACGGATCCGCTGTACAGCGTGCAGCCTGCTCTCTCCATTATTATTTGGGAGGGGTTTGTCTCGTTGCGTCGTTCTACTTGGTGGATTGTTTGAGTGAGGCGAGTGGAATTTGATCTTTGATTTGGACTGGGTTGTGAGTAAATTTCAGTTGCTGTGAATGCGGCATTCATTGCTTGTACTGGGGATTTCTTCATTGCTTGTACCGGGGACTCTGTTGTTGAGGAAATTTGGGAGGCTGTGTTGGATTTCAGAGGTCTTCATTGCTTGTACCGGGGATTTTGATGTTTGAGAAATTGTTGAGGAGATTTGGGAGGCTTTGTTGGATTTCAGAGGTCTTCATTGCTTGTACTTGGGGATTTTGATGTTTGAGGAATTGTTGAGGAGATTTGGGAGGCTTTGTTGGATTTCAGAGGTCTTCATTGCTTGTACTTGTGGATTTTGATGTTTGAGGAATTGTTGAGGAGATTTGTGAGGTTTTGTTGAGGTTTGTCGGATTTCATATACTGCGGCTTTGGCACTTGTTGCTTGTACCGAGGCTTTTGATGTTTGAGAAATTGTTGGGGAAGTTTGCTGTGAGGTTTGGTGGATTTCAGAGCTCGGAGAATTGTTGAGGAAATTTGGGAGACTTTGTTGAGGTTTGTTTGATTTCAGAGCTCAGAGAATTGTTGAGGATATTTGGGAGGCTTTGTTGTGGTTTGTTTGATTTCAGAGCTCGGAGAATTGTTAAGGAAATTTGTGAGGCTTTGTTGAGGCTCGTTGGATTTCAGAGCTCGAATGTTTGATTCAGGCTCTGGGGATGTTCTGATTGTGGTTGCTCTTCGCTTTGGACGGTTTTGTGAGTGAATTGCAGGTGCTGTGGCTGCGGCATTCGTTGCTTGGAGTGTGTACCAGGCGTTTTGAAGTTTGAGAAATTGTTGAGGAAATTGTTGAGGCTTTGGTCGATTTCAGAGCTCGGATGTTCGATTCAGGCTCTGTGCATGTTCTGAGTGTTGGTTGTTAGGTAGGGACGACTCCTGGTTGTCTCTAAGCCGGGATTACAGTGAATTGCAGGGAGATTTGGAACCGAATTCTGTGGACGACAGAGGTAGAGAGTTCTGGAGAAGAATTTTCAGCAGGAAGTCTGAGGACGAAGGCAGTTGAGAATTCTGGAGAAGGATTTTCACCAGCTACTAGACTCGAGAATTACGGGGAATTGTGGAGGAATTGCTGATAAAATCATCTTTCCGAACTAATGTTGAACGCATCTCACAACGTTTGTAATCAGCGGTTCCCCACACCGTCGCTCGAAATGGTGAATATCGTTAACTGATATTTTCTGGATTTCGTCGTTAACTGATATTTTCTGGATTTGATCGTGTGGATTTTTATTATTATGGAATTTCATGAATTTAATTGTTTGAATGCTGCCAGATCCATGCTTTCGCTGTTCTGTTGTTTTTTTGAGTAATTCAGTACAAGATAGAAGAAAAGAGTTGACAAGACCGTGTGAATTTTTGTTACTGTGGTAATTTTAGTGATTTTAATGGTGAACATCGTTGTACTTTTTCCAATGCTGTCAGATCAATGTTTTTGCCTTTCCGTTGTTTTTAATCTTGAGTTGTTAAGTAGAAAATAGAAGATAAGAGTTGAAAAGACCGTCTGAATTTTTATTATTGTGGAAATGTCATAAATTTAGTGGTGAATATCGTAGTATTTTCTCTAAAGTGGCCGGATCGATACTTTCGCGGTTCTATTGATTATAATTTTGAGTAGCTCAGTTGAAAATAGAGGAAAATTTGGAGGATCCGTGTTTTGACCTTTTGTCTTTGCCGTGTCGTTGCGGAATGGAGGTCTCTGAAGAAAAGAGGCGTTTGTTATAATGTTTTCTTTACTGCTTCCATGATTGCTTGCAGATATGCGAAATTCGAAGAGTAAATTGCTGAATAAGATATTTTAAAGTTTTATTTTCTACAGCTTATTGATCTATTTAGGGAAATTGAAAGATTTATCTGTTCTACTCTGAAAATTTCTGCAGATAAATGAGTTTATGCGTAATCTCTGATGATATTTGTATGTTCCTCCCGTTCTTCTTGTTAATTTAGTGTGTCAAAGCCGCCTCTTCCATCATATATCTCAGTCATTTCGAAATTAACGACATTTCCATCCTTTTCACGTACGTTTAGGGGATCTGCACAAAATTTCATCCATAGTTAGTGCTTTCGTTGTTCCTCTCAACGTTGTTTCCATCCTCGCTTGCAATGGTATTTACTATAATTGTTAGAAGTTTGTGCTTGTTGAGGCCTTCACTATCTCGTTAAATAATTAAATTTTACCGAAGTCAGATCCGAGTTCTCTTTTCCGAAGTATCACGTAGATAGGAATCAATCGATGACGTGAAGCTCAAAGCTTAAATTTCACGTTTTCCGTCAGAATTAGAATTTTAGTGGACCAGATCAATTAAATCGCCGTATCTAGAGAAAATAATGTATAGTTAGTTATCTTTCATTCAATTATTAATTTGCTAGACTGCCTAGAGAGTCTTTTCTTTGTTAATTTTCTCTAGTCGAAGCAATTTGTTGATACCTAATTTGTATTTGTCGTTTTTTAATAAATGTCGAGCATCAATCCCTGCGGCTAATTTGTCTTCAAGCTCCCTGTCATTTTGCGAAATTCGAATATCTACTTGGTAATTTGCTCAGTTGGATGTTGAGAGACGTGAAACAGTGATGCTCTTCTACTTCCAAATTATGGATGTAGTGCATCGTGTCAGAAGGTTTGTGGTTTGAATTCCACTGACTGCAAGAATGCAGAGGATTTCCATTGCTACGAGTATTTGCTCTCTGTCTATAATTACATGGAGCTTCTTCTGGTTTGGTATGGGGTTTCTCAGATTCATTCCTTTGCTATCATTGTTATTTTCTCTTCCACGTTATTTGGTCTTTATCATTTAATTTGACGGACGGAACGCGCTCCGGTACTTTCTCTTGCAACATTATATCTGCATTTTTCCGCATTATATTCAGCGTTAGAAAAATTAGGGAAATGACTATGCGTATTGTATGGTTTAAAGTTTATTTTGCGCTTTTTTGGGCAGATTTTGAGGGTTTTGGAGTAAATTGTGCTTTTTTATGTTCAGTTTTGTTAAACCTCATTCAGAAGTAGGAGAATCCAGGAATTAGAGGAATTATGAGTATGAAGTCAGGGAAGTCATGGACCTAACTTCTACAGATCCTCACGGAATTAGGGAAATCGAAGGAATCAGTTTAGCCGGGATTAATTCATGTTCATGTAATAGAAGTCAGTAGCTATGACTCCCGTGTACAGGGGACTGCTTGCCTGTAAATTTTCTGACTGATCAAGTTAGCTATTTCCTCCTCGCCATCCACCTCTATATCAAAAAAGTTCAGATTTGAACAGATTCCTTTTTCCTTGTAGCCTCCAAGCATTTCTACAGACCTAAACCAGTCTGGATTCGAACTTAAAACCTCCTATCGACAAATCACCATTGTGTTGTAGCTTCCTTCAGATTCTGCGTTCTCGATTTGTTGGAATGCAAATTGATCTTTCTCTTTACGTCTTAAGCTCTCCTCAGCTTAGGTGATTTTCGACATGACACATGCCTATGATCTTGCTCGTGGTTGATCAACACTCTGTGCCATTTTCCACTAGCTATTAATGCGCTTTTCTTCTTCTTGTAGATGAAAAAATCTGTAATGCTTTATTGTTCATTTCCAGGCGTTAAAACACTCCTGTTTATTTGAATCCAGCAGAAATTTTACAGTTGTATTGAGCAAAGAAACTGATCTGTGCGACAATTTTACTAGTGTTATCAGAGCTATTCATTTCTTCAAGACTGATCATTACGTTTAGCCGAAATCGAGTTCTAACACTTTAGCAAATGCAGTTTGCGATGCAGGATCAAAGCAGCATGCTGGATTCGACATTAAATTCGATGTTGCTGGCGCCAGCAGTGGCATCGACCTCATGTAACCGTGCGCTTGGGCGCACAAGGCCACACCCGAGCCAGATCCTAAAATGCCCCCGCTGCGACTCCATTAACACAAAGTTCTGCTACTACAACAACTACAACCTCGCGCAGCCGCGCCATTTCTGCAAGACCTGCCGCCGCTACTGGACCAAAGGCGGAGTCCTCAGGAACGTTCCCGTCGGCGGCGGCTGCCGGAAAAACAATCACAACAGGAAATCTAAGCCCCGGAACAACACGCCACCGGCCGACAAATCCAAATCCAAATCCACCTCCAATTCAGCGGCAACAGTAAGCAGCAGCGAGAGCTCACCACTTACCGTCAACAACAACAGCATTCAGGAAACCACATCTTCCTCCACATCTTTCAACAGCTCCGCCGGGTACAGATTCGGCTCAGAGCTCGGAGAAATTCTAAACGGGAACTACAGGGCTTCAGATCACTGCACAACGGCTCCGATCCCCAGATTGCAACAAAGCAACGCAGACTTTTTTCATCAACCGGATTTTCTCAATTCGGAAAATCTGTCGTCCAACATTGACGCAAATTCCTCTTCCTACAGTAATCTGTTCGGCTCATCGAACTATGTGGGTCTAAATTTCTCCGATATCCAGCAAAAATTAGCAGGATTCAGCAGCAATAATGTCCAAGAACCGTGCCCTGCAGCCCCTCAAGTCTACAATTTCAATAGTAGTAGCTCAAATAATCACATCAATAGCAAGAACAGTATGATTTCTTCCCATTGGCAAGTGAATAATAACATTGAAACCTTGCTTGAAGATTCGTATTGCTGGGGCGCTGAGCCGCAGGCTATTTGGCCGGATCAGGAGCCAATCTACTTACCTGAGGGAATTTGAACACCTGTTTTTGTCTGCGTTGTGTTAATTTATTGTAATTGAAAGAATTTTCCCAGCCTGGGAAGATAAAGCAGGAACAATTTTGTTTCTGCTGGTGTGGTTTGCTTTGTTGGTCTCGGTTTAAAGAGTTATGGAACACCCCCCAAAAAATCCAAAGTTCAAATCGCCCTTGTAGGATTGCTCAGAAGAGTTCCACCCCAATTGTTGGTTTCTCTTCCATAGTTGTACGAAAGAAACTGTAAAAAAATGTTTCTTCTGGCCAGGTTAATTTTCAAGAGGGTTTCCTTTTCAAGAGGTCTGTGAAGGAAATGCCTGCCTCTCTTCCGATGTATACCATAAATGTCATTAGAATCAATTCAGATTCTTCTTTCTGCTTGTCAGACATGTAACGATGGTGCTGTTTGTGGGGCCTCTATGATTCGATTCATTTAAATAAATAATAAATATTGTTAGTAGGGAAGCTTATCAATAGTCAATATAGCTATTTTGTGCATTCATACAGACAAGTTAAATTTTTGATTGTGGGGCCGGCCCTCTCCAATGGTTGCCTTACAACAGTAGTTGTTGTAGCAGTCGAAGCTGCTAACGATAACAAGTTGCCCAATAGCTTTGGTTGTCATGGGGTGGAGGAAAATAAACCCTTGCCCCCATAAATTTATTTTTATTTTAATTTTGATTTATATGTAAAGTAAATTTTTAATTATAATAATTTATAATTAAGTTTAATTTTAATTTTAATTTATATGTAAAGTAATTATCTAATTATAAAAAATTATAAAATTACTATAATTATAGTTCTAATAATATTTTTTAATTTTATAAATAATTATAAAATATCATTTATAATTAATTTAAATTGTAAAATAGCTCTACTTATAATTAATTTTAATATTAATTATTTAGTCCAAATAACTCTTTTTCAACAATATTATAATGTTATTCTATTAAATCTAAATTTATATAATATATATTAAAATAAATCTAAAAAATATTCAATATTTTATAATATAACAAAAATAGAAATATTATTTTAATATAAGGAAAAACTTATCAATCTCTTAATAGGTATCTATAAAGTTGTAAACCATAAACTGAATAAAATCAGATAATATATAAATTAGATTGTATTATTTGAATGCACGATTTTCATGTACAATAAATAACAAACGTGATATATTTTAATTGGTTCACTCCAGTAATCATATCATCAAAAAATAATTTTTACAAATTATAAATTTAAAAAATTAACATTTAGACTATAGAATATGTGTTATTTTTAACAAAATAAAAAAATACTAAATTATAATTGGTGCAAAGAATTGGTTTTAATCATCACTACTTAATGGAAGAAATGCAAAAAGTGATGCAATAGTACTTGGTAGCCTATTGGCAAGTACTAATAACAATACATATAAATCTAAATAATTTCATTGAATTTTGTAGGAATATACCTTCCAAAAGTAATTTTAAAAAAATTAAACTAGATAGGTTTTTAATTCCAATAGCCTCCAAATTTCTCATGGTAAACCTAGGGTTTTCAAGAGGTTTGTTTAAGTAGAGTTTTCTCTAAACTAAACATAGAGGTATCCAGATCTAGGTTTTTACCAAAATTTTCTACACAAAGAATCAATTAATTTTTCAATCCAATTCGTCAAAGATAATGAAAACCCAATCAAACCTTTGCTACAATTAAGATCAAATTCAAAATTCAATCACCCAAAACTTCAAACAAATCATGGCAGACACAAGGCAGACAATATTTTCAAAAGAAAAATTTACATAGGTTTCAAACCCTACCTTAATCCACAAATTGATAGAAGCCACAAAAAATGATCCAAAACTTTAACAATCCCGAACTTTCCCAAATTCTTTCAATTTCCATCTAGAGCCAAAACCTGTCTCCCTAATACTTGTATATATAAAACAATAAAACAGTTAACTCAAAATCACATAAATTTTATTAAAAAGAATTATAACTAATCCCTTAATTAAGTCTCTTAACTCAATCTTCTAATTTAGAACTGATAAATCAATTCATTTTAATTGGTGTGCACATAATTGCATGATTATATTTTAGTTATAATCAATATCTTTAACACCACTTAATAAGCAATTTGATAAATAACTATCACTTTATATTGTTTGAAAATTTAATTTTGATTTTGATTTAATATTTAATTAAACTTTCATTTTTATAATTAGATTTTTAATTAAGTCTTTTAAATAATCAAAGATATTTAATTAAATATCTATATATTTAATATTTTTATATTCATAAACTATAATTACTTTAATCTCATAATTAACCTTAATTAAATCTTTAATGTATTAATAACACAAAATTCACATCAAGTCTCCTAATAAAAAAACATGAAGGATAAACCAACCAAACCCATAAAGTAATAATCAAGCTTAAAAAAAGGGTTTACGAATGACATCACATTGACAAATTCGGAGGGTGGCAAATAAGATACGTGTCCACTATTTGAGGACAATAATTGGCTTAGGTTGGGATTTAGACTTGGATGTTATCTCCCCTCTCTTACCATTGAGATAGTGCGATAGGGCATTCTCATCCTGACAATTCAGGGAAGTCGATGCTCGGTATCTAAAATCCTGCATAAAAGATGAGCACGTACAAACATGTGTGTGTGTAGGTCCACTTTCGGGGATTGGTCGATCGTGTGGATCTCGCAAGAAAGTAACTATGACTTTGTCCCTCAACCATATCAGGCACATCAAATAGAAATATAAAACATACATACCAACCATACACATGCAAGTATGAGGTTAGTAAAAACCATAACATAAGTAACATCATCATATGTAAATAACCATCATCATCTAACTAGCGTGATATAAATCAAATGATTTAAAGTATAATAGAATGTAACCGAAGATCTAACATTCATAAAAAAATGGTCTAAATGGGTTGGCATCATAAATATAAATGGTAGTAAAGGGGTGGGCACTACATCCTCTCTCCCTTAAATTAGGCTTACTCCTGGAAGCCAATAATTACAACTAGGATAGACTAGAAGTCAAAATCTACTAACTAACAATATCACACAAAGAATAAGATGCACATAATCATCACTCAATCATACTTCACAAGAACTAATACAAACATTCTATAATTGTGCCTTCACACAGGGACACACATATCCCATCACTTGAGCAATATAATCTTGGTTTAAGCGTAAACCTAAAATCACATTGACCCATCATTTATTATTATCAATTTCATAAATAGAGATAAATCTTTTAATCATTCATCTTTATAGAAAATATCTAGTAATAAATCACACATTCGTATCAACATCAAATAATAAGTTGAGAAGTTCATGCAAACCTAGTTAATGCAACACTCATTCAAGACTATATAATACACATTGATTTTATTTTCACACACCAAACATAGTACAATATCTGTGATGTCCTCCCTTATACATACTATCAAAGGTCCATGATGAACATGATAAAAATAACACTTATCACAAAGAAGGGTCAACAATACCAAACATGGCCCCATTTTAGTCTGTTAGGAATGAATGCAAAGTGTTTTGGTAGTCATTCTGTAGCAGTTGTTGTTGCATTCATGACTTGGATTGTCATTGATGTCAACACAGTGATATTCTGGATATTAGCAGGAAAGCAGGTACAATTTTGTTTTGCGCACATCTTGTATTGCAGATTAGCTTTTGCACAATTGATGGTATATTTTTTGGTGTGTTATTAACCTATGGTTAACAGCGCAAAAAGAAATTCATTCATTTGTAAGAGTTATGAGCATTTTAGTGAAAGCAGTGTTTAGACAATGTTTCTGTGTAGCGATGTTCAGAAATCGGAGGATATCTCTTAGATGGGATGGAATCTGATTTTGCGCAGTTAAAGGGATGTTGGAGACTCATTAATGATGACATGGTTCACAGTGCAAACTTCGAGGATATGTTTGGAGAAAGTTACAGTAACTAGAAGCCGACAGTTTTATGTGAATTCTATGTGTAGCGTGTAGAATTTATTATTTTATAATTGAGGACCGACTCATTTGTAATTATTTGAGTTTGGTATATAAGAAGGAATGTTTTCCTTATTGTAATGTGTACTATGAAGAATGAGATGCGAATATATGCATGAAGTGAAGAAAAGAGCTAATTCAGTGATGAAGGAAGACTTGTGAGTACAAAGATCCGAAACTGTGATCTTGTGTAGCAGAGAGTGCAGTTTTGGCACAATGTGAAGGAGGTAATTTATTTCATATTATTCTGTTGAATAATTCTAAGATCTTTTGGACAATGGGTTCAGAGATCTTGCCTTGAAGCTGTTTAGGCAGTGGGTCCTTCTGTCTTCCATAAACTCTTAACCGGGTTAGAATCTTTTAACAGGGATTCAAAATCTCCTAACAGGGATTTATATGTACTGAATGTATTTCATAAGACTTCTAACAAGGTCCATCCTCTAATAAGGAACTTTCATATTAGTGCATCATTTTGTGGGCATCATTCCCACCGGGGTTTACTCTTTTCAAGAGGTTCCCTAGTTAACATATCTTGTGTTATTGTGCAATTGTGTATGATTATCTTTCTATGGTTGATCAGTACATTGATTATATTGTTTAAAGCTGTTGAATGGATAAATTATCAGATAACTGATTCACCCCCCCCTCCTCTCAGTTATCTTGGGGATCTTTACTTTCTAACATAGCCTAGCCCTATTTTGGCATGTATAGTATCCTACATTGTTTTCTAATACTCCAACCTTGATTTTTCTTTTCATTCAGGCATCTCCTATTTAATTAGGACCTCCAAACCAAATTTCTATTCTTTTTTAGGGAAATAGGCCGAATTAGTTGACCATTTTCTAGGAATATATTGACCCAATCAACTTATTCCTTGATGTTTTCCTCAAAATTTTAACTAGGAGATTGTCTCAATAGTTGAGTGATAAATCCAAAATCCCATCAGCCCCCTTTGAGGTTTGAGTTCTAAAATATTTGTGAGGGGTATATAAGCAACCTACCTCTCCTCATTTGGCTAAGCATTCATAACTACAAGAAAACATAAGAATACCTCAAGAGAAAGATCAAGATCTCCAACATCTCAAGCATTCCAAGACATCTCCAAGGCAATCTTCTCCATGGTAGAAGATTTATCTCCCTTGTTGACGGCCACATAGAGGAGACCACCATCAAGGAAGATCATAGCATAGACATCTATTCAAGCATCTAAGCATTCAAGTATTCAATTCTTTAAGTTATTCTTCTCTCTCTCCATCTTGAGCATTGTGACAAACTACAACATTCACAATCCAAGGCTTATCTCTCATGATTTTCTTTTAGGATTTTGTGTGGAGTCAAATATATTGCATTAACACTTGTTATTACATTTAAAGAAGCATTGCACCTTCAAGGTATAAGATAATTCATATTTTAGATCTAGCTTCTACTTTACATCAACACACTTTCCTTTCAAGCATATTTCATTTCAATTTCAGGTTGATTCCTCAACAAGGGTTTGACTGAGGTAAACCCCTCTCTACCAAATATTCCTCTCTTTTTAGTGTGCAAAAATAGGTGGCACCAATTTCAGGATAAGATCTAGAAAGTACAGGACCTCGACTACAATCTGCAACTGAAATAATAAAAAAGTGCAAGGAACAAGTTGACATAGTCCCTTCAAAAAAACATCAAACTAAATTTGCATGTTAGTTGTAGCTTTTGGACTCTATTTATGGTAACAAAATTGGTATGCATATCCTCTATCAATCTGTGTACTGTAAAATCCTTCTTTCCATCCTTTCTACCTTGAATCTCACATTGCTCAATCATACTCGCATAATCAAACCTCAATTAAGGAAAAGGGTCATTGCACTCACTTAGTTCTTAAACCTCTTGAACCCAATGATTCATCTTCCTTCCAATGTAATATAGAAAATAGGCCCAAGATCATTATTTTACCCATTTGAACTCAACTACCTTCCTTTTAATTATGTTATATATATTCCATGAATATTTCTAAAATATCAAGATCCTCAAATTCCTCCTCTATGTGACCAAGCATAATGACAACCATATAACCCTGCATCCCATTCTATGCTTCACATATGCACTCTACAAGAGACCTCAACACAAATGACAACCAACCTACTATCAAACATGTGCTTGATTTTATAGATCCAAGCTCCCACAAAACTACTCAATGATATTAGCTAAACCATGAGAGCATAAAACCAATGACTAGAACATTTAATTTTTTATACTATATTTTCTCAATATTAAATATTTTTCTAGTGTACAACTCCTACATAAAATATCTAATTATTGTTACAATATAATTTGATTTAAATAAATATATCTCCTAAGATGAAGTACATATAAATATTTATTTTACATGTACAAGGTGTACAACACCCTTTCTCCTAACACTTATTTATTTATAGGAGATATTGTATTTTGCATTTTAAATAAGTCTAGTCTAGATAAATATTGAAAAATATATTGATTCAACAAAGAAGCAAAGATGTTCTTAGCTATTGTACTATGAGGGATATTATATTGCAATGTGTCCTATGATTTAATTTTGAATCTACTATCTTATCTACATCAATAGGGATCCAACAAATGAGAACATAAATTATGTTCAATCTAGGGCCAATAATACATAAATAGACATAATCATCGGATTCACAAACCTAAAATTTTAAATGGCTCTAATCTTATAGTTGCAACCTTGAACTCTATGTTCTTATTATTCGAAATCTTATTCGTATGTGCATATATGACTTAGGTAGTGCTTATAAACATTATTGTGACGTCCTATCAAATGGGGAAATCAATATTTATTTTACTTATAGTGAAGCTGTGTTATCTTAGTTTTATTGTGCTTTGAACAAGATTGAAGATACTGCATGTAGAATGTGAATGTTAATGTTAATTTGATATTTATATTTGTCATTATTATATGCAATTAAAATATGGACCTATTTGCTACAAATGAAAAATATCAAAACACCAAACAAAATCACATTAGATGTTAGTCATTTCAAATGCAACAAAATAAGTAATCTTCACTACAACCTCTGATGAGCTAAAACAAGGGCACCCAAAGCCTTGTTTGATTTGCTCTTTGAGATTATTGTGGGTATGCTCTTCCAACACAAATGAAATGCAAAAATAATGTAAAACTATGGGATGCAAGCTAGATGATGGTGAAGTAATTGAGAACAAGTATGAGGAACTTGTCTCAAGCTTCACAAATGATAAAGATAAAATGATGCAAGATTGATTCAAGACTATGATAATGATAATAAGATTAAGATATATGATAATGAAAAAAGATTAAGATCTAAGAACACGATTAAATTACAATGAAGAAAAGAACTAGAATGATTAAGAATGCTAGAAGATGCAAGAGCTAAGAAATTAAGAAGAAAAAGAACCTAGACCTAAAATGAGGAGTGAGGCCTCCTTTTATAGAAAATGAAAAGAATTAGACGATGGAGATTAAGAGGCAAAATAATGGATGATCAAGATTAAGAGGTAAAAGAGAAGTGACTAAGATGAAGAGGCAAAAAAAAATGAGTGGCTAGGATTAAGAGGCAAAAGGATGTTAGGTAGGGTTGGAAAAGGTGAAGTGGCAAAAGATGCAAAAGTCAAACTTCACTTTTAGAAGGAAAGATAAATTTTAAAATGATTGGTGGAAAAAAAAAGACGGAGAGGTGGCTACCTTGGAAAAGGTGATTGTGCACATGATTAGAGGTAATCTACATTTTAATTAAGATTAGAGGAATATTAGAAAAATGTAAGCATAGGAAAAAGGGAAAATGAATTAAATTAAAATAAATTTAATTAAATAAATAGAGGAATATAACAGTATAGTTAATTACTAAAATTAACCATAATGTTAAGGGAAAATATTAATAAAGATTAATATTAGCGTGAATGGACAATTTTAGGTGTTTACATTTTGCCCCGCTTTGATGTGGTGTTGAAATCGACATCGTGTCAAAGAAGAAGAAAATGAGATGCCCTAGGAGTCGTGCCTAAGCTATTAGGGATTTTCCTTATAGGATCAAACTTGGCAATAATTGAGCTTGATTCTCAGTTAAAAGGACTCCAAGTTTGCAAGAAAAGCCTAATTGATGAGGATTGGATAAGATCCTCCTTCTACTTCGAGCTCCATAGGACTCAGGCGGGTATTGCCTATGATAGGTTACTATATTTCAAATAAGCTTTTGATTAGTGGATTATGTTCTTCACTACTATGTTATTGTGTTACTCTAAACTACTTCAATGAAAGATGATTTTGTAAACAACTGAGAACATCCTGATACAAAATATGACAAAGGAAATTACAAATGTAATAGCATGAACAGTGGTATAAGGAAGTGAATCCTACTTCTTTTTCTAAGTTTGACTCAAGGAAGGCTAACCTTTTGATTCTCTCTTCAAGGAATCAACAAACTGAGCTATATCACCTGGATATAGTCCTTTCACAATAGGCATAAGCTTAAGAACAAAAAAGAACTGGTAATGAAATTTTGTGCTTGATGACAGAAAGGTAATTGCATGAACAAAACCCAGACCAGTGCCTAATCCTTTGGGAAAAAGAGTCTAAGATGAATCAACAAAGAAAATACAGTAGATTGCCTTACAAACTACATACAATTTAGATAGAATGCCTTACAAGCTATCCTCTCAGTCTTATATTGTTATCATCAAGATCTTAACAAATGTGTTTATTTTCTGAAATTGCACATGAGATTTTAATTCTTCCCTTGAAAGAAACTCACAAACAATTAGAGTGATTGTCTAACAATCAGTATGTTTTTATATGCCTTACAAATGAAAACATACAAGAATAAACACAAAGTTAAGAGACAACAACAAACATAAGATAAAAATTGTACTATATTTCATTAAAAGTGTGTTAATACATGCAAAAACTTCCTGCTCAAAAGGCTTAGACTCAAAATATGAAGTCTGCTCTGCAAAACTTGTATTTCAATAATCATCAATAGGGGCTTGCTCACAATAGAGCAACCATAGGAACCCTCCAGGAACAAGAACATGAACCCTTACAACTGAGAAGAGAAGAGAATAAAAAGCAGAAGAAGAAAACCCTAAAATCTCTACTCGATCAACACCTATCTCCTCTTAACAATATGATTTTATCCACCTTCTATCTCCTCTGAAATTTGATCTTTTCGGGCACCTCAAAATCTGAATTTACTTGCCACTACTAAAATCTGATCATCTACTGGAAATTTGATTCATTTTGTCCTTTATTCTCTGATCTTATCCTTCAAATCTAATTTTATCCTTTAATCCTCTGCAAAAGACAAGACATTCCCCTCTGTTGGATCTATAATAAAATATATTATACTGCTATGTTTGGGCAAAAAATGAATCTGCAGCAATTAAAACTTTGAGCAAGCTCCTGGCATGAGAAATATCAAATTTATTCCTAATGTTTGAACTTTATGATTTTTAAATCTTTTATTTCTGGCTTTTCCTCAGATCTCACCAGATTTCGCCAAGTGTCACACTTGGATTGGATGCTCGAGTTGGCTCTGCAAACTCAACCTTAACCTCAGTCCATCTGGAGATTTGGAGACTACATGTATTCTCATAATCTCTGAAGCCATCTCTTAACCACAGTTTCTTTTAGAGATTTGGAGAATCTCCTTAGTCTCTTAATCTCCAAATGATTTGCTTAACTGCAGTTACATTGGGAGACCTTGCAACAAGCCTTAGTCTCCAAGTCTCTAGATCCTCTGGCGACTAGGATGTAGTCTCTGAATCTCCAAGTCTCCAGATCTCTGAATATATCTTCCAGCAACCTGGTGACTAGGCAATCTCATGATCTCTGAATTCACTGCCTCTAACTGTCAACATTGGGAGATCTGGCAATTGGTAGTTATCTCCAGGTCTCTGAATGTTTCATGCTAACTGCTAAACCTCATGAGACTGGCACTAATAAATTTGGGGCCATTTTGCGATGGCTATGTGTCGCTATACGGACAGTGATAGACGTCGCTATTTTTTAGTCGCAAATCATGACGTCTATGGGTTTTCGTCGCAATTGCGATGCCCTGCCGTCACAATGTCATTGCTTCACCCATTCAACGCCTCCGTCGCATTGCGACGGCAGGGCGTCACAATTGCGACAGTCCTCCGAAGTAATTGCGACGGGCCTGGGCGTCGCCAATACGGCACCACCGTCGCATGTCTTGGGAATAGCGACGGTCCTCCGAAGCAACTGTGACGGGCCTGGGCATCACCAATACGGTGCCACCGTCGCATCTCTTGGGAGGGCCGTCGCAATTGCGACGGTCCTGGGTAGAATTTTAAAAAAAAATTATTTAATACATTGCTAATGAACCACATTAATGCTTTTTTCCTTCAACAAATGAGGACAGTCACTCTAAAGACAACATGATAATGTACACTCACTGTAAGTGTACATTATCATGTTGTGTTTACAGTGACTGTCCTTATTCAAGTGGCAATTACACAAGGGACAATCACTGTGAGATGTCCTCATTTGTGACAAGGACAGTCACACGTGAGGACATCTCACAGTCACTGTCCCTTGTGTAATTGCCACTTGAATGTATTGCTATTCAACCACATTAATGCTTTTCTTCTTCAACAAATGAGGATAGTCACTCTAAAGAAAACATGATGATGTACACTCACTACAACTATACATTATCATGTTGTCTTTACAGTGACTGTCCTCATTCAAGTGGCAATTACACAAGTGATGCAGAGTGGTCTGCAGAAGTGGTTAGCAGAGTGCATAGGGTTTCACCAAACACCTATCTCCACTAACCTTGGAGACCAAATAATTGTTCACACACCTTCTCTTTGATGCCCTAGGACATCTCAACTCATAATACAACCCTCTTATTCAGCCCAATATGCTGCTATTACACCATTCCCATCATTTCATCAAGGAACACTTCACTGTTTCCTGCAAATCATTAGCCTTCTCGCACTAGTGCTGCATAGAATAAGTTAGATTTCTATTTTACATGTCAATAACAAGCCTCCCATGAAGTCTGGGCCCTTGGGATTCATGGGAGGTTCATTTATTTAAAGAAAACCTTTGACTGTTACAGAAAATTAGTAGAAACTGCCAGTTTATATGTTAGCAGGCGTAAGTACTTCTTCAAAATAGAATTAAAATTGATGCAACAATGAGTAGAATGTAGTAAATAACCTTTCTAGTTCATAAACATATCATTCAACAATGAAGAATTCAATAAAACATTAAAACAACATTAAAATGAAAGCTAGGACTTACTAGGACTTTTATGACTCTTGACTGGCAAAGTACATTGTTCATTACAATATGCCATTATTGGCCTTAAAATATCCCAGTTGACATGTAGGGTTGCCTTTGATCTTCTGGTTCCATCTTGTTCCAAGGTGTTCCTAGTTGACTTGATAGGTGCCCCTGCACCAACAAGGGATAGTCACTGTGAGATGTCCTCATTTGTGACAAGGACAGTCACACATGAGGACATCTCACAGTGACTGCCCCTTTTGTAATTGCCACTTGAATGTATTGCTATTCAACCACATTAATGCTTTTCTTCTTCAACAAATAAGGACAGTCACTCTAAAGACAACATGATAATGTACACTCATTGCAACTGTACATTATAATGTTGTCTTTACAGTGACTGTCCTCATTCAAGTGGTAATTACACAAGGGACAATCACTGTGAGATGTCCTCATTTGTGACAAGGATAGTCACACATGAGGACATCTCACAGTGATTGCCCCTTGTGTAATTGCCACTTGAATGTATTGCTATTCAACCACATTAATGATTTTCTTCTTCAACAAATGAGGATAGTCACTCTAAAGACAACATGATAATGTACACTCACTGTAAGGAAAGTCACAAATGAGGACATCTCACAGTGACTATCCCTTGTGTAATTGCCACTTCAATGTATTGGTATTCAACCACATTAATGCTTTTCTTCTTCAACAAATGAGGACAGTCACTCTAAAGACAACATGATAATGTACACTCACTGCAACTGTACATTATCATGTTGTCTTTACAGTGACTGTCCTCATTCAAGTGGAAATTACACAAGGGACAGTCACTGTGAGATGTCCTCATTTGTGACAAGGACAGTCACACATGAGGACATCTCACAGTGACTGTCCCTTGTGTAATTGCCACTTGAATGTATTGCTATTCAACCACATTAATGCTTTTCTTCTTCAAAAAATGAGGACAGTCACTCTAAAGACAACATGATAATGTACACTCACTGTAAGGATAGTCACAAATGAATCTCACAGTGACTATCTGATGTAGAGGGAAGGGTGGTGGTATCAAATGCACAAGTAGGTTTAGAAATTTCAGAGGTTAGACACTTGGGCTTATTCAACAATCTTAAATACTTCAAGAACTTGACTATCAAGGCTATCCTAAAGGATGGATTTGAGTTTTAAGGCTTCACTTTACTTGGTTTCAAGATTCTGAGACTCTCACTCAATTCCCCTATCCCATTTCACCAATGTTCTCACAAACTGGTCACAAAAAGCTTAACAAGCTGTCTAAACCCTGCAGCAGACTTAAAAAGGGAATAATTCTAACTTTTCTCAAAACATTTGATGAGGTAACAACATTTATGGATACCCTCTTTGGAGTTCAACAACATATCAAAAGTTTTTATACTGTTTCTTTGGACAAACACCCTTGTTCGGCACTGCTACCCTGTTTCAATGCACTAAAATCTACTAAATTTTCAAAGGAAGTATGGGTTAAAGATCTCCTGGCTCCCAACTCCTGGACAGTGTCTAGTTATGTCTCCAATTGCTCAATTCCAAAAGGAATTAGACACAAATGCTCTGCAACTACAAAACCCCAATTTGTTGTCTTCGAACCCTGTCAACTAGGGCTTCCTCAATTTACTGTCTCCACATGACCCTGCAATGAATTGGTGGCAGATTCACCATCAAATGAACATTGTATACTATTCCCAAGCATTAAACATATGCCTTATGTGGACAGATCACCCACTGCTACACCTTAGCACACTTCCAATGTCGTTTTCCACTGTTCTTGTTTGTGATCACACTGTTCTCCCACGCGGTTCTGCATATATTTAGATTAGAATCATATAATACAAGTTAGCAAATGTCATTCCATGAATTAGGCCTATCAATTCATGGAATGACCTCAATCGCCCCTAAACTTCTACTGTAACAGAAAACTAAGATATAGAACGTTGTTTCAAGACAACTTGTGCGACAGCAAACTTAATAGATTGTAACACTCATCAATCTACAATTCGAAGGATAACAAATCTCCCTCAGAGCATATGGAATTCGATCAATTCAAAATGAGATTCAAAATGAATTAGTTTACATAAACTAGATGCTTTATTGCTCACTGTTTCCCCAAAATGGTACACACAGGTTCACTGCAATGTTTGGAAACATAACAAAAGCAAATGAAATGATTAAAGAACCCTGTCAAAGCATTTCAATTTCAAACCAAGCCAATAAAGTTTCAAAATAGAAATCGAATTGCAAGAAACAGCAGTCTTGTATTGCTTGTCGAGCACAAATTAATACACGAATCTCCTCTCTGTTTAGTAACAGAGCCTTTATCTAAATATAAATGATTCTAATATAACTTCTTCTAATAGATTCAACTATCGACCAAGTGTTACAACTCGAAACACAACTAACTAAGAACTAATCTTCAACCAACTTTCGTTGAGTTGAATGTTTAAACTTAACACATACCAAACTAAAACTAGCTGTTGGATTTTGAAAGTTCAAAATTCCAACTTACAATTTATTAAATTCTTTAAAACAAAAGACCACTAACTTACTAATTTGGATCTTTTATGATCATTAAACTCTTCTAGACTCCAATTGTAGTGCTTGGACAATCTTAGTCCATTATAATTTGTCTTTTAGTCCTATTAAGGACATTACAATTTAATTGAAGAATTGCGATATTTTACTAACATTATAGGTGCTAAGATCCACCAAGTGATCTATTGTCCTTGATTAAGCATTCCATCCTCCTGTTTAGCCTTGATGTTCTTTGAAGTCTCCTTTATCTTCGACCATGGATTAAATGTTGGAGGTGCTCCTGCACCACTGTCCCTTGTGTAATTGCCACTTGAATGTATTGCTATTCAACCACATTAATGCTTTTCTTCTTCAACAAATGAGGACAGTCACTCTAAAGACAACATGATAATGTACACTCACTGTAAGGACAGTCACAAATGAGGACATCTCACAGTGACTGTCCCTTGTGTAATTGCCACTTGAATGTATTTCTATTCAACCACATTAATGCTTTTCTTCTTCAACAAATGAGGACAGTCACTCTAAAGACAACATGATAATGTACACTCACTGCAACTGTACATTATCATGTTGTCTTTACAGTGACTGTCCTCATTCAAGTGGCAATTACACAAGGGACAGTCACTGTGAGAACTTCTCATTTTGTGAAATTACACAAGGTACTTTCTTGTCAACATATGTTGTATACTGAACTTGCAACTCTATTCTCTGATTATGCATTATAGTTGGGTGTTTTCTTATGTTGTTTCGTGATTGTTTTGTTGGTATTTTTAGGTAATTCAATGGATCTCATTGATGATATTGATGATGATGATGATGATATTGAAATTGAAGGAGAGATTATGAGGAGGAGAAGACTCCTACCTGTTATTGTAGTTGTTCTTGCCACCCTTGTCGCGGCCATAGGGGAGTGTATAAAAGAAGGTAGTTGAAAAATGCGTAAGCGCACAAGAGATGCAATTCCTTTTTATAAGCGTGTTATCAACTCCAATGAGACGGATTGCCATGACCAAATACGCATGACTAGACGATCTTTCTTTAAACTAGCCAATATTCTAAGGCAAAAAGGAAGCATCAAAGATACAGAATTCCTCACGTTAGAAGAACAATTAGTCATGTTCCTCCATACTCTTGGCCACAATCTGAGGAATCGTAAGATTGCCCATAACTTTGGGCACTCTGGAGAGACAGTAAGCTGATACTTCCAAAAGGTCTTGAGGGCTATCTTGGCGCTCCATTCGGATTATTTTATACCCCCTAGTCCAAACACTCCTCGGGAAATTACTGGGAAGGCCCGTTTTGATCCATACTTCAAGGTATATCTCTCAGTGGTTTAAGTTTGTTTAGAGTTTTAATCCTATTATTGTTTGATTAGACCTATGATTTATTTGAGTACAGGATTGTGTGGGAGCAATGGATGGATCCCATATACCAGTCACTGTGGATATCAACTTGCAAGCTAAATATCGTGATAGAAAAGGCAACTTGTCGCAAAATGTTATGGGAGTGTGTTCATTTGATTATAAGTTTCAATACATCCTTGCTGGTTGGGAAGGGTCTGCTGCAGATAGACGTGTTCTAGCTTCAGCTCTATCTAGAGCTGATCCATTGGTAGTTCTCCCAGGTTTGTAAAATATGATTATATTATTGAAGCATACGAAAAATAAGACAATGTTATGACAATGACATTTTGTTTTGTTTAGGTAAATATTATTTGGTCGATGCTGGATATCCTAACATACCAGGATTTCTCGTGCCTTATCGGTGCACACGCTACCACCTAAAGGAGTTGTTTAATCATCAACACTCCTCGCTTAGGAATGTAATAGAGCATACATTTGGGATATTGAAGCAGCGTTTTCCTATATTGAAGCATGCGACATCTTATCAAATCAAGATACAAACACATATTGTTTTGGCATGTTGCATACTTCACAACTTCATTACGATAGAGGACGGCCTTCCATCTGAGGTAGAATTTGAAGAGGAAGATGGTCGTGATGGGATAGATGTACCAGTGCTTGACATCCATGATCCAGACATCCGCCCATCTCCACTCATCCACAATCCAGGATTTGAGTGAAATAGTTGTCAAGCTAGGACAAACGAAATTAAATTTTCACACATCTACTTATATTGCTATAAAATAATGTGCTATAACCCTACAACAACTCAAGCAACTAAAAATAGGTCCAAAATCCAAGGTAATATAATTTGGTTGTGAGACACCTGCCTATAAATTTTAGACCTTATAAACTTTACAAAATATCCTTAAAGAGTGAAAATCTTAGTAGAAAATATTGCAAGGTTACATATAGAAATGTTCATAACACACTTACCTTTTACGAATCTAATATTGTGTCACTAAATAGGACTGTATACATAAGAGGCATTCAAGTTTTTATGAAATGAGATTTTCTTAGCCAACACAAACTTAGCTTAAGACAGATTCCTTCTATTACAAAGCATCTCTCTACTTCATACCTCCATATTCCTGCTAGCAATTTCGTCCATTTGTTGAAGATGTTGCTGCCTCCCGTGCTCATCTTCCTTGAATCAAAGATGAAGCTTGACCACTGAGCAAATACACCGATTCTGCAAATGCCTCAATTATTTTTGAAATTCTAAAGCTTCAGCCCTATATGTTGTTGTTGCTTCCCTGCCATGCAAGAAAAACAAGACAAAATAATTAATATGCATTAAGCTAGTGACACAGCTAAGTATGAAAAATGCTCCAAGTTATGATAAAATTGTGAAAATAATTTAAACTTCAAAATTCTACGTCTCTAACAAAGAGCCACAATGCAATGATGGTTGTATATAAATTTTCATGCAAACTAGTTCATTCAGAGTGGTAAAATATGATTGCATCCACATTAGTTAAACTACCTACAGTTTTTGAAATCTATGCTAGATCGATCATCTTGACTTTTTTGGAGAAATTTTTGCTTCAGTTCTGAAAATAAGACTCAAATGACAAGTTCTGTACAAAATTTGAGACATTACTAATTGAGGACAATGTGTATTTTTATGGCACTGAAAGTTTGTGTCTTACAGGCAATGTGCAAGACTCTTTATCAAAATGGTTTTATGAAAGCTCCAGGCTATATATGTTATAGTGGAGACAACATGATAATGTACACTCACTGTAAGGACAGTCACAAATGAGGACATCTCACAGTGACTGTCCCTTGTGTGATTGCCACTTGAATGTATTGCTATTCAGCCACATTAATGCTTTTTTCCTTCAACAAATGAGGACAGTCACTCTAAAGACAACATGATAATGTACACTCACTGTAAGGATAGTCACAAATGAGGACATCTCACAGTGATTGTCCCTTGTGTGATTGCCACTTGAATGTATTGCTATTCAGCCACATTAATGCTTTTTTCCTTCAACAAATGAGGATAGTCACTCTAAAGACAACATGATAATGTACACTCACTGTAAGGACACTCACAAATGAGGACATCTCACAGTGACTGTCCCTTGTGTGATTGCCACTTGAATGTATTGCTATTCAGCCACATTAATTCTTTTCTTCTTCAACAAATGAGGATAGTCACTCTAAAGACAACATGATAATGTACACTCACAGTGAGTGTACATTATCATGTTGTCTTTAGAGTGACTATCCTCATTTGTTGAAGAAGAAAAGAATTAATGTGGCTGAATAGCAATACATTCAAGTGGCAATCACACAAGGGATAGTCACTGTGAGATGTCCTCATTTGTGAGTGTCCTTACAGTGAGTGTACATTATCATGTTGTCTTTAGAGTGACTGTCCTCATTCTGTAAGTGTACATTATCATGTTGTCTTTACAGTGACTGTCCTCCTTCAAGTGGCAATTACACAAGGGACAGTCACTGTAAAGACAACATGATAATGTAGAGAAACGTTGTCATTTGTATTTTCAATAGCGCTGAGAGAGGTTCCCTCCATGAAATCACAGCTACAATTTCTGAGTACGTTGGGTTTATTTTTCTTTTGTCATTATTATTTAATCTGGTATTCAGCTGTTAGAGAGCTAAAATACCCAGAAATGAGGACATATCTGTGTTGAATTTATTGTTAGCGGCTTTGGTTATTTAGAATGCTTCCCCACAATACTTAATAGGATGCATTTGGTTTTCAAAGCTTTCACTGACTTGGATTCAAGATTCTGAGACTTTCACGTGCCTTGCTTCAGTTGTTTCCGCAAACAAATCGCGTGCCTTTTGTATGCTTCCACATTTTATATACATGTCCATCAGGGTAGTCACCACCACTATATTTGACAAAAACCCATCTTCAATTACTTTTTGGTGAATTTCCCTACCCTGTTCTATGACTGTACCTCTGGTTTTAATGTATAAAAATGACCCAAATTTCAAAGGAAGTATATGATAAATTCCACCTAACACTTCCTAATCCCTGGACAGTGTCTTCTTACACTTTGAAACAAACAATTCCAAAGGGAATTAGCCTCTAGGGCTCTGCAACACCCAAACCCACAATTCTTGGCTCTAAACCCTTCTTAACTAGGGCATTCTCAATCACCCAATTCTACACCCTTCAAATCCAAATTAGTGGATGATTCACCATCTCACAAACATTATACAATGTTCCACATTATAAAAATCCACCCTTGCTTGGATAGATCACTCACTGCTATACATTAGCATTCAACTCAAGGTAGTTTCCCACAGTTTATCCTGTGATCACACTATTTTCCACAAAACTTTGCCTATGCAATGTCAGTACTTCATAATACAAGTTAGTTATTGTCATCCCATGAATATTAGGCCTTCTATGTTACAGCAAAATCAAAGTAAACTCATTCAAAATGGTTTAGAATGGATGAAAGAAATCCTTCTAACTCATGTATGTGTTAGTTCAAACAAATGAGGATAGTCACTCTAAAGACAACATGATAATGTACACTCACAGTAAGTGTACATTATCATGTTGTCTTTAGAGTGACTATGCTCATTTGTTGAAGAAGAAAAGCATTAATGTGGCTGAATAGCAATACATTCAAGTGGCAATTACACAAGGGACAGTCACTGTGAGATGTCCTCATTTGTGACTGTCCTTACAGTGAGTTTACATTATCATGTTGTCTTTAGAGTGACTGTCCTCATTCTGTAAGTGTACATTATCATGTTGGCTTTACAGTGACTGTCCTCCTTCAAGTGGCAATTACACAAGGGACAGTCACTGTAAAGACAACATGATAATGTAGAGAAACGTTGTCATTTGTATTTTCAACAGTGCTGAGAGAGATTCCCTCCGCGAAATCACAGCTACAATTTCTGAGTACGTTGGGTTTATTTTTCTTTTGTCATTATTATGTAATCTGGTATTCAGCTGTTACATAGCTAAAATACCCAGAAATGAGGACATATCTGTGTTGAATTTATTGTTAGCGGCTTTGGTTATTTAGAAGTTTAATTTTATTTGTTCATCTTTCAAGCACAAACATTTTGTGGACCGTAACGTCTTCATTGTTTCGGGTATGCAATGAAACAGCCCTAACTTGCGACTACCTTCACAGTACTACAAAATCGAAGAGGCAAAAGCAAGTTAGGATGGAAATAAACAAACTTAAAACTCAGACTTAAGAAAGATGAAGGCAATGCTTCAAAAGGCCGATGCCCTAAACATGGGAAAACATAATACCACCATTAAACGATGCCCTAGTCACCGTATCAATGCTGCCAGCTCCGTACCAGTATGCTGACTGCTCACTTTCATCCTATGATAAAGATAACTTCATTAATCATACTTGAAATGGCAGCATACGAACTAAAGCTGATGAACATTTATAAACTAAAAGTTTAAAACTATAGATTACAAATGTAGTAGTTTCATACGAAAAGAACTTGATGTCTGAAATTTACCATTAGAAGTATCCAAAGGAATACCACAGTACTGTTGAACTTGGAGAATCGGAGATGATCTACACAGCAAGGTTCAACAGCTGTAAGGACTGTTACACCATCTTTAGCATTTGAATACATTTTCTCCTTGGCTTCTGGTGGATCCTCAAAGACCCCCAATGACATTTTCCCTACAATTATCAATTGTTTGTCAGTATGAGATATTAATAAATAAACATTAATCACAATATTAGGCAAACAATGTTCTTGATGTCTGAATCTAAATCACAAAAAGCTCTAATAAAGCAGTTCTCAGTTTCACATTAAACTAAGTTTCAATTTCAAATGGTTATAATAATTTTTGCAAGTTATAAGTAGCTGGTTACAGTATATGACATAAAAAGAAAAAAAATCATTTCTATTCTTTTCTTCTTTTTCTCTTTCAATGAAGCTTTTGCACCACACAAATGCATACCAAGAATTTCTCAGGAGGTTTCAAGACCATTGCATACCAAACTTCTTCTCTGTAGATGCTACTGTGTGTCGTGGTCCAAACGGGCCCATAAATGTGGTTGAATAACAATACATTCAAGTGGAAATTACACAAGGGACAGTGACTGTGAGATGTCCTCATGTGTGACTGTCCTTGTCACAAATGAGGACATCTCACAGTGACTATCCCTTGTGTAATTTCCACTTGAATGAGGATAGTCACTGTAAAGACAACGTGATAATGTACACATACAATGAGTGTACATTATCATGTTGTCTTTACAGTGACTGCCCTCATGTTGTATATTCTTCTCTGTAGATGCTACTGTGTGCTAGGGAACTTCTTAGAACTATTGGTATATTCTTAGAGCTTGTTACACCTGGGATATTCTTCTTTGTAGATGCTACTGTGTGTCGTGGTCCAAACGGGCCCATAAATGTGGTTGAATAGCAATACATTCAAGTGGCAATTACATATATTATAATGTATCTGTCTAGTCCTCATGACTGCTCATAACAGTACAAGTGATATTTTTTTGGGAGTGGGGAAAGGTTCAAGACTTTCACCTGTACGAAGAATCCTTTCTACCTAACACAAAAATGCACCCCATAAAACATCTGATTGGTTCGAGTATCTTTGAACTATTTGGGTCTATTGACAACACTAGACCAGTGTATACAGAATGACTAATTTCATGCAAGACAATGTGATGCAGAGTGGTCAGCAAGAAACTTGGTCTTAAGCCCCAACCCACTTCAAGACACCAAAATGTTACACCTAAGAAATTTAGCCTCTGATTCTATCAGACCAGTTTAAAATCTCTGTACTAGAGGGACTTCAAAGGTTTCAAGATACTTCTAACACCTTATTGACTCAATCCCAACCAAGACCAAATTTCCTTTTAGGGACAAGTTCCCTGATTTTCTACCAAAAGAGACTTTATTGATCCTAGGCTTTGCCAACCCAATCAAACATTTGAAAACTCTTAAGATTCCCTAAAACATGCAAAATCATGCATTGGTTGTGTTCCAAACAACCCAAGACATCAAAATCACAAATAGACCTAGTGACTCTAGTAGGTCTCCAAAACCTGTTCTGCAGCAATAACTCTTCAATTTGACAAAGGACCTTATGAACTTATATGTTTTTTGAGTACCCTTTTTTATTTTCTAACAATCCTCCAACTCCCAGACCCTGACTCCACTCCAGCATATCAATGTCCTTATTGAGTCCGCAGACCTAATGCGTGCCTTTGGGTGTGGGTTCCAAAACAAGGCATTGAAAATGGGTGCATGAAACCAAGATCAGAGTTTGAAGATGTCCACCATGCTCTAAAGATCTAGATTCAACAAGGTTTGAGGTCCTTTACTTGCCGCTACCCTCTAATCTTGCATAATCCATCAACTCCTAGTCAAGAACATTGAGATTCTTGACCTAGGGCTTGCTCTCGAAATTCTCTGGCTTAGTATCCTGTTCCAAAGCTTTTAAAATATGAACATAAACCCCCTTAACTTTCATTTTACAAAGAACAGAGGATATCCTATGGTTTATTTGCAAGTTAAGGCCATTTGAATGCAATAACCCAAAAAATGAGGGTTTGACAGAACAACAGATAAGAAAAAGGAATAACTTTGATATAAGGTGTCTTGAATCTACCAAATAAACTCTCAAAGCATAAGATATAAATACTCTAACTTCCACACTGGTCTGCCCTCCCTTTCACATCCGTACACTGTACAGTGCTTGAAGGAAATGCACAGAAAAGGCTCTGAAATAGTGGCTCTATCTGACAAAGAGTCCATGCTAGGCTTCATGACTAACCTAGAGCACATTCCTTGTTATGGAGGAAGTTTGAATGGTGAAGAACTTATGGAATGGATAGAGGACCTAGATAACCATTTTGACTACAAGTATCTTATTAATAACCATTTTGACTACAAGTATCTTATGGATAGAGGACCTTGATAACCATTTTGACTCATTTAGTATCTTATTGAGCTTCACTTTGTTTCGAGAATATAGTTTAATATTCTCTACTAAACAGGGCCAACCACGTGAAGGTGGAAGCTCATTTGGCCCCACCCCCCTCCCCCTAACATCACTCTACATTCCCTGTTAACATCTAACATTCATTCATTCTTTCAATTATTAATAAAATGTAACATTCAATCAATATCACATGATAACATTCATTAACACATTAGATTCGTTAACACGCAACATTCATCAATATGAAAATAAACACATAATTCATGAACATTCATTAGCACATAATTAAATTCATTGAGACATAAAATTCAGTCATTATCAATTAAGGTATTTAGATGACAATCATTTCTTTTTTCTCTTTCTAATTTTTTTTTCTATGTAAGCTCTAAGAGGAGCATCAGTGTTATCATCAATACCCCCCTCATCAATTGTTTTGTTCTCTGTTCTTGATGATCTCAAATTCCTATGCTGCTGCAAAGGGGGGTCCTCTACAATAACAAATAAAAGAGTTAAATTTAAAATATTTAATTATAATTGTTACAAGTATTTAATTATTTTAAAGAACATAACTGTGGCGCTCTTTAATTACCTGATCTGGCCACATCATTTTGTCTAGACTCAACCTCAACATGCTCATGAGCACCGACCCCTCGATCCTCTACAGTTGCTATACAAAATGTTACATTAATCCAAACACCAATTGTAATTACATATAAAAATTTTAATAGAAAATGTATACCTCCACCACTAGGATGCACATCATGCGAACCTTCATTATGCATAGATTGTGTAGAAGGATTGTCAGGCTGCATTCCAATATCCTACACATTGTTATCATTGCTTTCTTAAAACAGATATACTCACTTTATATTAGAACTTAACATCAAATAGACTAATTGGTAAAGTATTCAATTTGAAATAAATTTCATTTAGCTTATTTACCTGTGGCTCAGATGCATCATTATTTGAACCTTGCACACTGATTTCAGCTCGTAGTCGTTCAGCCACGGCTCTATAGCCTTGTTGGAAGCCAATTCTCTTGTCCTCTTCTATGAGGCATCTATTGAACTCTGACCCCTACATTTTTGCTTGGTATGGTGAATTTTACTTGCATTGTTTGATCAAAAAAAATTTCCTTGCAATATATAAAAAAATTGATACAAGTTTTCATTTACTAATACTTACAACTCGTGCTTGAAGTTTGGAAAAACCACCAGAGCCGAGCTTGTGTGTCTCGTGCTTTTCTAATCTTGCCTTTGTTGCCTTTGATGTGTCAGGCAATCTATGAAAAGTTTGAAATATGTTAGAGACCAGTACAGGAAAAATTTAGAGGTTAATTAGTACATAATTACAGGAAAAATTTAGAGGTTAATTAGTACATAATTACATTCTCAAAAGTATCACATACCTTGCTCTACTCTCTATTGGCGTAATTCCTTTTTTCATGTCGGCTTTATACTTTCCATCCAAAATCAAAGCCTGCCACTCAGCCTCAAGAACACAGGGCGGACGCTCGTGCCTTGGGTTAACCTCTAAATATTTCCTGTACTGGTCCCTAATATACTTCAAACATAAACCAGCTCTTTCAAGGAGCTTGTTTCTCTCGAATGCACGAGGTCCAAAAAGCTAGGTCATACTATGTACAAGATCATCCTTCAACTTTTTATCTTGGTTATTCCACCTTTTAAGTAAAAAAAAACATGTTAGACTCATAAATGAAGAGAAGCTACCTTTAATATAGTTCAAGAAATTGATGAAAATGAAAACTATTCTAGCAATGATATGAAATCAAAATAGTCGTTTGGGGTTTTAGTTAGGATATGATGTTCCACCATGTACGTAGGGTGGGCCCGAATATCCGCAAACACTCGTCACCAAGTTTTCACCAAAAAATATCATTCCCTACAAAATAATCATGGGATCATTAGTCGATGAAGAGTGATCAAAAACTAAATTACTATTATATCACTATAGAATAATAATAACTTTAAAGTACCTGGAACTTTGGCTACTTTTAAGGGAATGCCTTCATCGTCGCTGATGATCAATACGCAATCCTTCACCGTTCCCGTACTAGGAACACGGGAACATCCAGGAAATGATGTTGCATTGGGACTTGTTGCATCTCCTATTGCAAAAAATGAAAACCATTATCAAATGCCTCCAAGAAATAATACTTCAAGGGAAATAAATTGGTGCAGAGCACCCATGGCACAAACAAAATCAAGGGATCTACATCGTAAACACATAACACTTAAACACATAACAAAAGAGAGAAAAAGAGGGATTTGTGTACCAGTAGATGGTGCAACAGTTGGTGCATTTAGGCTGTGTGTTGTTGACATGGCAGTCGGCAAGACATTTGTGGCTGTCCTAGATGCAGGCAGCGTTGTCATATCATCATGGAAAGGAGCTGAAGAATAAAATTGTTAGAGCATGCATAAATATAGAACGCGTGGACTAGCATGGACAAGATTGTTAGAGCATTAAAAAAAAAGATTGTTCGAGCATGTATTGTCAATGATTATGATCATTCCTATATATATTCAGTGGAAAACACAAGTGGGGAATGGAACATGTGATCTACCTGAACCACTTGCAGTACCGGCCTCATCATGGGAATGGGGTTCAAAATTACGCAAATAACTCTGTAAAGACAATGCATCCATATTTTCATTAATGTCATAAAAGAGCATAACATAAAAACCATTATTGAACTCTTGTAATAATTAAAAATTTCATTAATACTTACTTTAAAGTTTTCAGAAGTGCGCAACAACTCAGCTGCCCTGTCTTTTATTTCCTGAGTCTGAGGATGTATGGATACCAAACGTAGAAGTTCTTTCCCAATTTTCTTTAGCAGCTTTTTAATGGAACCGATCGGGTCATCGGTCTCTACTAAATCAATAAAAAAAGGGTCCACAAGGGGGGACTCCTGAGGGACTGCAGGTTGCTTTCCCTCTCTCCGACCACCAGCCCTCTGTGACAACAATAGTATTAGTATTATCAAAATTACTCCAAAACAATGAAGAAAATAACATTAAAAAAAATAACATTTTGCTTCTATCTAGTTTGCACAATTACAATGAGTTTTACCTGCTCATGTGTAGATGAGCTAGGAATATCGTCACCATCACCTTCGGGCGGTTGCTCCATATTGTGCCCCTGTGTCAAAGATCAAGTATAAAAATGTTAGCCAAAAATTTAATAACTAAATGGTATGTTGGAGTCATTGATTAGAAGTTGGTTTAATAGTATGTACCACCCCCATGATAGTAGCCTTGTTTGTATCTATGCGGTTCAAATTGTAATCAATAAGCAGCTCTTCCCCTGCACGTATTGATTTTATCGTGCAGATGAATACACGATTTCCCTCGCGCGCCTCAAATATGCAATTGGGTTGCTTTATAGTTGACCCAGGTCGTGTACTATTTATAAAACCTGCAATATTCCCTGTTGCTTTTGGCCTTCCATCAATGTATATAGCCACACTTTTACTTTGATTATTGTCTTGCTGTTGTATATAATTTTTTGAGAGTGCATACCTACGCATACTTTTTTTATATTGAACAATATGCATCCAACTTTTGTAATCGTAACATGGTCCAACATACTCCATCAATTCAGAAACTTTGTTGTAAGACACCTTTATGCCATCCATAGAAAATAGGCCCAAACCATGTAATGATGATGGTGCTATGCGATATATCCTCTTATTAACACAAAAATCAGTGTTTATTGGAGGAATTTCCTTGGGTACCCAATGTTTCTGTAGATGTTGGTACCTCAAGGGCACCTCGATGTCGCCTTTCATCTCATCATCATAAGAACATGACCCCCCTTGAGCAAGGAAAAATTTCATGTGTTTATTGAATTTCCTTCTAGTCCTTTGACCTCTAGTTAATCTCCCTATTCTAGATAAACTGCATGTCTCACTTTCCTCTTCTATTCCTATATTTCCCTCACTCGAGGAAGACACTTCTGACAAATACCTATTTGCTGGTACCTGCAAATGGGAGAGATCTTAGAAGACATCAATCTTACTATTGATAAGTGTATTAAATAGACTTTCTATAAGGTGTATTGACTTATACCTGTCGATCCATGAGACTATGCGGGATGCTCTTGAAAGGGGTTCAATTTCCTGCAAATGTAATTCAATTATCGTGAGCATGATCACATCATAATCATAATCACATCCATCATAAGCATCACATAAAAATTAAAAACATTAAAACGTACACATTATAACACTTAAATCAGGCTCACATTATAAGCCTGCTAGGGAAGTAGGCCTACTGAAGGGCTAAAACTGGGTTTTTGTATCAGCTGATGAGTTGAGGGCTTAGTAACCTTGGGGACATGCTATTTGAAGTTGTTTGATGTGTGTGGTGGAGGTGGAGGAAACACCTAGTTAAGGTGAAGTCAAGTTTGGAGCCTATTGAGGCATTGTGAGCATTTGATAGTTTGTTGATTAGATTGCTTGGATGAATCCATTGGATGGATTGAGGGACATTGGGATTATTCCAAAGATGTAGAACGCTAAGGTGGCATACGGATTTGGTGTGCACTCTGATAGGTTATGGAGTTGGCTTGGATCAAGGAGAGTGATCTTATGAAGATGCTGGGTTGGTGTTGTGAGAACACTTACAAATGCTTTTGACCTGAAAGAAAATAAGGCTCAATACATTCATGCATCAATATGTGTTTTAAATAGTTTTATTTAATTAATTTAGATTAATAGTTAATTTAGATTAGCAGTATTCTATTTGTAGTTGAAACTTGTAGCTTTTAAATAGATAATGAATAAACTATGTAACCATTTAAGACAAATATATTTCTATTAAGAAATGAATATTAAATACATTAAGGATTGATGGCATACCTTTAAATTTCATCATCCTCATCATCATCATCATCATCATCATCATCATCATCATCATCATCATCATCATCATCCTCATCATCGTCGTCATCATCATCATCGTCGTCGTCATTGTTGTCGTCGTTGTCGTCATCATCAACATCATCATCATCAACATCAACATCATCTTCATCATCATCATCAGTAGCAGCATCATCATCATCATCTTCTTCTTCTTCTTCATGAAAATTTGTCTCAGGAACATCATCCAATAATTGTCGATCGTGATCATCATCTACATCATCTTCTACTTCTTCGGTATCTTCTTCTTCCATCACATTATACTTTATCGGCCTTCCTCTCGGTTCATGTCTAACAACAAATGACCAACCCGGTTTATGTGAAACCTCTGAGTAAAATACCTGCTCACATTAGCTTGGAAGAACATAGGGCTCATCCCCAACTGGCTCAAACGACCTTGTATTAACCATTGTAAATCCATTATCATGTTCAATAACAGTTCTATTAGGATCATTTGGATTAAGTCGTAGCCTGTACCATTTGACAACGAAGAGTACTAATTTGAAGGAACTAAAGTCGCACTCAAGTATATCATCCAAAATGCCATAGTATTGATTTTTAGACTCTTGAGGATCTAAGTCATTTCTAGATGAAATATTAGTCACTTGAAAGACTGCAGTTATTCCAGAATCACAAGTTTTCTTCGTGTCATCCAACACTTTGACGCGAAATTTTTGACCATTAAAGAACATACCCTTGTGGTGTTTAACCTGCAATAATATGTGAAACATGTCAAAATTATTATATCATGAGTTGATAAACATACGGGTGATTAATAATTTTGTACGTACCTGGAAATCTCTTAAACCATATGCTAAATCTATTTCCCTTTGCGTAACATTAGAATCTCCATTACGATGAGCTTCTTTAACCAATGAAGATACACCTTCCCATGTTAATGTGTGACCAGAATGTTGACATCGTTCAATCCATACCGTCATCTAATCAAGATTGTTTGCAATATACAAATGTAGTGCATCCCACTCTCGAGCAACTGTACAAAAAAAAATAGATGACTTACAACCGATTTATTTTGAAGATTAAGAAATAATTTATTACAATAACATCTTATAATTTATTACCTGTCACTTTCCTCAATCTACCTTTCCCCATCAAGTACTCCCCTTTGAATTTTTTAAAAGGGTCGAGATCCCAAATGCGATCTACATGGATATTTGAAGCAAACTTAGGAAGATATTCAGTAATGTACACCATAGTCTGGTATACCATGTATCCCTCTACCATAGAACCCTCAGGATGTGCTCTTTGTCGAACCAAAGCCTTCAAAGATTTCAAGTGCCTCTCAACCATCCACATTGACCTAGTGTGTGCAGGTCCACACAATTCAATCTCCTCAACTTGGTGTATGAGGTAGTGTTCTTGTGCATTGAAAAAAGTTGGAGGTAGACACTTTTGCATTTCACACAGTAAATGAGGAATTCTTCTCTTCCAATAGTTTATATCTTCTTTATGGATTTCTTTAGATGACAACCACCTACATTAAGAGATTCAAGTCACAAAAAATATATAAATACGAGACTTTACAAAATAATATACAATAGATTACATAGCAAGAAAAAAAAATCGTGAATATAATAAATATATACAACAAATTGAACAGATATTACTGCTTACCTCATGTATTTTCCAAGATCATATATCACTTGTTTGATGTTATTGTTGAAGTGCTCTGGGAGAGATAGAGGTAGCACGTACTGCAGTAATTATAAACCAATCATTTCATTATTTTCTAACATAACATAATGAATAGTACACGTAGTTTATGAATATATTGTAAATACAGAAGAACATAACTTACCTTGATGAAAGTATGCCAATCATGCGTTTTGAGCCCTGGCCCAAATTCACTTTTCTTTGATATGAGATTGCTTATGTTCGCAGCAAATCCTATGGGAAATTGAATTTTTCGTATGACTTCTTTTATGGCATCACTTTGCTGCTCCGTTAATAACCAAGGAAGGGCACTTATATTAATCTGATCTCTATTGCTATTTGAGTGAATGAAATTCTTCAGTGCATGATTGGATTCATGAATGTCATTACAAATTTTGACAATTTTTTCTTTGTCACGCCTTCCATCCAGTATTTTCTACAATGTCTCTGTTATATTCTTTCCAATATGCATAAGATCAAACAAATGCACAATTTGTAGGTCCTCGTAGTAGGGCAACCTACTAAATTGTCTGGCATAGCTTTTTAGTCCCTTTGGAAGGTTGTCAGTAGTGCCTTGATGACCTTCACGATCATCAATTACATAATTAGTAAACAAAAATCACAATAGAAATATATAAATTAAAAACATAAACCATTAGGTGGAACGACATTACCTCGATGATTAATTCTATTATATTCCAAATTCCATAGGCGAGGTGTCATTCTTCGTGGCTTTGATGTAGTCTCTTCTTTCCCATTGAAAAGATGTTTTTCCATACTTCGATACTTATGATTCCTGTGGAGGAAGTGTCTGTACTCATCAAACACCTGCTTTCCTAAACTTTTTGAATGACGAGATTTCATCTTTGGACCACAAACTGGACATGCAAATTTTCCCTTTGTTTGAAGACCTACAAGATAATGATATAATTGGATTATTAAATATGTTGATTTTTATAATTAGAATTATCATGCGCAACTTGAATTCACTATAACATACCACAAAAATGTGTTAGCCCTGGGGCATCATGTATTGTCCATACAAGTATTGCATGAAATTGAAATTGTCTTTGTCCTATTGGTCTAGACACGTCATACATAGTGACACCGTTCCATAACTCCACCAACTCGTCAATAAGAGGCTCAATATATACATTCATATCTTTAACTTGATATTTACCTACTTGAATGAACAGTAACATTACATAATTATTGTGACCATTTTACTGTAAGATTTGTAAGTACATGTAAATTAATAACTATCAAATGATAAAATACCTGGAACAATCATTGCCAACATAATGTGCTCCCTCTTTATTGACATCCACAGAGGAATGTTATTGTTGATAACAAAAATAGGCCACACCGAGCAAACAGATCTCATCTCTCCAAATGGATTGACACCATCCGCTGCCAATGAAAGCCTGAGATTACGAGGTTCTTCTTTGAAGTGTTGCCACTTTTCCTCTATGTGCATAAATGCTGAACCATCCGCAGGGATTCGAATAATGTCATCTCGACTTCTATTGCGTGCATGGTAATCCATAAATTGTGCCAAGCTAGTACACCTGAATAATTGTCGCATCCGTGGAATAATGGGGATGTAATGAAGAACCTTGTGAGGCACCTTTTTTGTTATTCGATCTGTTTGATATCTACTTGTATGACATACAGGGCATTGTGTTGCAAATTCATGTTCTTTATAATATATAATATGATCATTGGGACAAGCATGTATTGCTTGATACTCCATTCCAATATCTTTCATAATAGCAGATAATTCTCGATATGAGTGAGGTAGAATATTTGATGGTGGTAACAAAAACTCACCTATCAATCTATAGCAAAAAATATAAGTTGTTAATATAAACAATATTAGTGGTACATTATTCACCATTTGTTAACTATAAAGACATATATGACATACCTTAACATACGTGACATTGTTATGTTGGATAAACCATTCATAACCTTCAAGTTCAACAACAACAATACAGCAGAGAGAAGAGTTGTTTGGGAGTCTTTGTATAGGGGCTCGTATGCCTTCTCAAGTAGAGGTACATCGAGGCTATCATCATCATCATGATCAGATCCGCTTGGACTAAATGTGTCATGGATCAATGTATTTATACCATCATCTTCAATTGTGTTTTCTAGCGCATGATCATCATCTTCCATGGGATCATTATCTTCACCTTGGATATTCATACCCCCATGTTCCTCCATATCATGTACTTCCCTGGGGAGATCAACCTATATAAAATTGATTAACATAAATAAACCATGATCTTCAACTCATCATCAAGTGATTTCATATGTATATAAATTGTTAAAATGATATAATGAACAACTTACCAGTGGATGATGGTCATGCCCCCCTTCAATGTGACCATTCTCCCTACAATGTCTCTTAACTGTTTTGATTAGCAGTCTTCTACGATTTAAGCCCTTACAAATTTTGTAGGGACAATAACATTTTCCATCACCTTTTCTTTTCAAGTTAGACCACAATCTAGCGATTGTCTCCCTATTTTGTTCTTCACTTATATTATCTGACATGATCGTTCTTCACAGGAAGCAAAAATTGGGCTATGAAAACTTCGGTCTACAACTTTCAGTGACTAAGCAAAATTGTCAAAAGTACACAAATCTTCTTAGACCTAGTTAAATCCTTTAATATTTTAAAAGTCTAGTTAAAACATACATTAGATTAAAAAATATACAATTTTCATGCCTGAGCGCGCGGCTACGACTAGTGCAATGGTCTTCTTGCTTAGCTCTAGAAGCTCTCTAGCAATCAAAACATATAAGCTACAAGGCCTAACAGCAATTTCAAAACATATAAGCTACAAGGCCTAACAACAATTTCAAAACATATAAGCTACAAGGGAAGACATATTACATGACATGGCAAAAGGATTAAAATATACATTAGATTAAAATATATACAATTTTCAAACCTGAGCGCGCAGCTATAACTCGTGCAATGGTCTTCTTGCTTAGCTCTAGAAGCTCTCTAGCAATCAAAACATATAAGCTATTAGAATTCATTAACTTTCTGTAATTGGAAAACTCTATTTGATATTAGACCGTAAACTACTACTATTCTCTCCATAAGAACTAAGTACAAAATTCTTTCAAGTTCACATCCATGATTCCCTTTAGATTAAAATATACAGCAAAAATAAGCTAAAAGTCTAGTTAAAATATACATTAGATTAAAAAATATACAATTTTCAAACCTGAGCGCGCGGCTATAACTCGTGCAATGGTCTTCTTGCTTAGCTTTAGAAGCTCTCCAGCAATCAAAACATATAAGCTACAAGGCCTAATAGCAATTTCAAAACAAGGGTCATCAAAAGAACCAAAAACAATGTGTGCAAACAATACCTTGTGAAGTGGTATAGACAATTAGAAGATGCTACTATGTGCTAGGGAACTTCTTAGAACTGTTGGTATATTCTTACAACTTGTTACACCTGGGATATTCTTCTCTGTAGATGCTACTGTGTGTCGTGGTCTAAACGGGCCCATAAATGTGGTTGAATAGCAATACATTCAAGTGGCAATTACACAAGGGACAGTCACTGTGAGATATCCTCATGTGTGACTGTCCTTGTCACAAATGAGGACATCTCACAGTGACTGTCCCTTGTGTAATTGCCACTTGAATGAGGTCAGTCACTGTAAAGACAACATGATAATGTACACATACAATGAGTGTACATTATCATGTTGTCTTTATAGTGGCTGCCCTCATGTTGTATATTCTTCTCTGTAGATGCTACTACGTGCTAGGGAACTTCTTAGAACTGTTGGTATATTCTTACAACTTGTTACACCTAGGATATTCTTCTCTGTAGATGCTACTGTGTGTCGTGGTCCAAACGGGCCCATAAATGTGGTTGAATAGCAATACATTCAAGTGGCAATTACACAAGGGACAGTCACTGTGAGATGTCCTCATGTGTGACTGTCCTTGTCACAAATGAGGACATCTCACAGTGACTGTCCCTTGTGTAATTGCCACTTGAATGAGGAACAAGGAGGAAGTGATACAATAATAGGGGGGTGATCATTTTAAAATGTGTTGGACAACAAAAAATGCTATGCACGGGGTAAAACATGGGCTCAAACCTTAAGAAAACTAGAGACTAACAACAAAGAAAATGTACCTCATGATACTTATTGAGCTTAAAGCATAAATAACCTACTATGTACAAGAAGGAAGGATAAACTATTAATAGAAATGTTTAAGATGGATCCTATTTATCAATATCTCAAAAGGATTACCTTCCATGTTTTCCAACTCAAAAACATAATTTTCTTTGTAGCGAGAAATATAAAAAGGACCCTCCCATAAGGCATCAAAATTTGTATGTTGACTTGGATTGGCTGCTCTTTCATTGTACTTCAAAATCATATCATTTTTCTTAAGAGGGGGATTGCATACCTCTTGTCAAACCCACATTATACTATTCTTTGGTGATGTGTCAAGGCATTATAAGCATTCTCATAAGCTTCTTGTAGATTCAACAATTTTACTAATATGACATTCATCGCACCATCTTCCTCTACTTCAATTAATGTTAGAAGTTGTAGAGCTAGGATTTCCATTGATATAGGAAGAACAACTTCTATTCCATTGGCGAACTGGTGTCGGAGCACCTCACACAACCAATTTGGAGACGGAGATTATACAGACTTTCAGGACAAATCAGAGGGATGGAATACATAAACAGGGTCAACAGGTCAATTGGAGGATCTTAGCACCTTTAATGTTATTAAAATAATGCAATACTTCAATGAGTTTGTAATGATGTCCTTATTAGGACTAAAAGCTTGTTTACAATGGACTGAGATTGTCCAAAGTTCAATAATGTTCTAAGAATCTAGAATAGGCTAGTGCGGAAGTTTAAGTCTTTTGGAAAGTTTAATAATCATAAGAGATCAAAGTTAGTGAGTTTAGTGGTCTTTGGATTAAAATAATTCAATTAATTATAAGTTGGAATTTTTGAATTTTCAAAATCCAACGGTTAGCTAACAATGGAGGGAGTTAGTATTTAGGATTTAGTTAGGCTCAAACTAAGCTCCAACCGATGAAAATTGGTTGGATTAGTTTTTGAGAAGTTATAAAGAATCTTATATATATCTCTGTTACGACAAAGAAGGGAGATATATACGGACTGCAACAGTAAGAAATATAAAACTCTTAGTTTTTGCAACTCCATTTATCTTGGAAGTCTTAGTTTGTTTGAACTAACACATACATGAGTTAGAAGGATTTCTTTCATCCATTCTAAACCATTTTGAATGAGTTTACTTTGAATTTGCTGTTGCGCGGGTGTATGGACTGGTGAAGGAAACAGTCAGCAATAAACTTTAATTTCTGCAAGTTCCTTGATCTTTTAAGTCTCAAATCATTTGGTTTGATTATTCAATTATTCTTGTTATTGAATGAGTTTACTATTATATTGAGACTGCTGTCGCGCCAGTCACTGCTGAAACAGTCATTCTTTTGTCTAGACTTGTCATTGCAGTAGAGTTTTAGAGATAATGAAGATCATCCCATGAACATAGAAGGCCTAATATTCATGGGATGACAATAACTAACTTGTATTATGAAGTACTGACATTGCATATGCAAAGTTTTGTGGAAAACAATGTGATCACAGGATAAACTGTGGGAAATTACCGTGAGTTGAATGCTAATGTATAGCAGTGAGTGATCTATCCAAGCAAGGGTGGATTGTTATAGTTTGGTTTTATACCTCCCAATTGCATTTGTTTAAAAATCATTGGAGGTTTTTAAACAAATGCAATTGGGAGGTATAAAACCAAACTCAACCACTTTTGCCAGCATTCTTCAAGCATATGCCAAAATGGGATCTTTAGAATAGGGTAGGGAAGTTCACCAAAAAGTAATTGAAGATGGGTTTTTGTCAAATATAGTGGTGGTGACTACCCTGATGGACATGTATATAAAATGTGGAAGCATACAAAAGGCACGTGATTTGTTTGCGGAAACAACTGAAGCAAGGCACGTGAAAGTCTCAGAATCTTGAATCCAAGTCAGTGAAAGCTTTGAAAACCAAATGCATCCTATTAAGTATTGTGGGGAAGCATTCTAAATAACCAAAGCCACTAACAATAAATTCAACACAGATATGTCCTCATTTCTGGGTATTTTAGCTCTCTAACAGCTGAATACCAGATTAAATAATAATGACAAAAGAAAAATAAACCCAACGTACTCAGAAATTGTAGCTGTGATTTTGCGGAGGGAATCTCTCTCGGCGCTGTTGATAACACAAATGACAACCCGCTTGATTTCGCGGAGGGAATCTCTCTCGGTGCTGTTCAAAACACAAATGACAACCCGCTTTGTTCAAAACACAAATGATAACCTGCTTGATTTCGCGGAGGGAATCTCTCTCAGCGCTGTTGAAAACACAAATGACAACGTTCCTTTTTTTTTTGCACTTATATCCTGACAACGTCACAATTGCGACGATGTCGGGCTATATTTGAAAAAAAAAAAGCCAAAACCGCTTAACATTTCCCTATCGTCGCAAATTGCCGTCACAATTTCACCCCAAATGTATTAGTGTGGGCGACTGTGTAGTCTCTAGATCTCTGAACGATCGGCCTTTAACTACTAACATCTCTCGACCTCATGACTAGCGGTTATCTCCAGGTCTCCAAATCTTTGGTCAACTGGTGGTTTGGTCCCGAGACTCAGCGACCTACTGCCACGTGTCATTTTCATCCTCGCTGTCACCATCACCAGTTTGCAAAATATAGTCTGTCTGGGCCCGCTGACAAGGGAATTGAGGCACCAACATGGAGGGTCGCATGAGCATAGCCTCCAACTCTTCATCTTATTTCATTATGTGAGTGCATTTGCTTATATTCACCACAAAGACCCATTTCGACATCAATGTGGGATATATAGTTTAGAGGTTTTAAAGACCCTTTTCAAAAACTTTGTATGTGGCGCCAGTTGGCATGCAAACCAATGCGGCCCAATAAGAAAGAGGCTTCACATAGCCTCTCTTCTCTTTCATTTATCTTTAACTTGTGTGGACATGTATTTAAACATTAGTTTTACACAAAAACTCATGAATGTGGGATAAAGGCTTGTGACCGTTATGGACAGTTTAGACAGTGCTGCACTTAGTCAACTGTATCTCACAAAAAAAGATGAATTTGGAAAATCACTCAAGTGAGAATCTATAAAATTAGATTTGCGACAACATATCTAAAATTTAGTCCGATCCAATGACTGAATAAAAAGTTGTGCCCCCCGCAATATGACTATTTTTTTGTCTTCTACAAATCTATGTTTGCAAAAATCCATTGTGTGGGCTCCCATTCCAAACAACATTGTCCTGGGTCTTTTTTCATGCTAATGTGTGAGCAGCCTTCCCTCTACATGCTACCCTCTATTTCATACATGCGCAGCAAGCTCCCATTTGTTTATGCACTAGTACCTTCATTTCATGGTTTCACACAAAGAGCAGCCTCTAATTCATCCTTGTGGAAAACTTTGCACCATAAATAAGCTCATATGTGGAAATTCAAGACTTATAAACTTGAGTTCATGCATTTAATCTCCACACGAGTTGGAGTCCCAAGAACCTTAATAATCTTCATAAGCTTGTTGACTGGGAACAATGGCATTAACTAGAAGATTATGCAGTTTGAAATCCTCTTGAAGAACACTAATGTCACCATAAAAAATAAACCATGAGTCTACATACTCTTTGACTAGCAGCCATCCCCTCTGGCAAGGAGCCTTTTTGGAGACTTCACATATATTTTATAATCTTTGCAAGACTGATTAAATGACATCGGCTGGCTTCCAGAAAGTGACTTAAAAAACTCACCCAACAACCTCATAGGAAAATTCCATCGGAACACAAGTTCATCTCCACCACTACAGTGTGTCGGCCAAATGAGAACCTCTCAGAAGATTCGAGCCCAAAGTTATGATTGAATGAACATGGCCACTTGGAACATAATTCTGTCTAAACTGCCAAATTGCACAAGTTGCCTCTGGAATTGGCCTAAAAAACACACCCATTGAAACATTCAAGATCCGAAAACTTGGGCACTGATTAGCCTCCATACAAGGTACATGATTCCATAATTAGCTCGTCCAAAAGATCTCATGGTGAAATGCAATAAAACACCAAAGTCAACTTGTCAATAATATTCAAGATTAAAAACAGTGAAATATGCAGAAATTAGATTTGGAATTGAGTTGGGAAAGTGATAAGATGGATTGGCAGGGACCACCAAATCCACAGGTAAGTAGTCTTCTAAGTTTACAATACAGAACAACTTTCAATTATGTTGGATCATGGACAAGGCACAAATTACAAAGCCTCAAAGTAGGTCATTTAATTATGGATTCAGCATATTCAATGAATCTTTAATAATCTGCAAATGAAATGGCTTTGGCAAAGTGACCAAACAGACACATGGGGGGCTAAAAATTGGCAAGATGACTCATTCCCATGTCTACAGCATGATGCAACAACTAGCATGCAATGAACAATCTTTGGGAAAAAGATACAATCATCCGAACAGGGCCTCCGACTAAACTGTGCAACTAATCTTCATTAAAAAGTTGGAAACTGCAAACGGAATCAGATTGACAAACTGGGCAAATGGATTCATCATGGCCTAAAAACTGAAACACAAGAATTATTTGACCACTAGAATACAGGGCAAAAGGAAATTTTTCAATTGGGTCAAATGGTCAAAAATTATAATTGGTCAAACAAGGCCACTCAAAAAATCGGGCAGAACAAAGAAACAAAACAAATCTGGAAAGCCAAATTTGGGGGATCCAAGAACCTATCAAACAGACTTGAAATAGATTGAGCTTTGAAACATAAGCTCGCTGATATACATGTTAAACACTCCCAAAGTGACGGGCCATGAAACCTAACATGATACAAGATATTCAAAGGTAAATAGGGCTTGGTACAATAATTTGACACTTAGGCAAAAATACAGTTTTAAGTGAACACCTCAAAATGGTTACTCCCTAAATATGTCAGATTTGAAATTTAGGAGTTCCACACTTAGGCAAAAATACAATTTTAAGTGAACACCTCAAAATGGTTACTCCCTAAATATGTCAGATTTGAAATTTAGGATTTGGAACCTACTATATATGTCAAATGAAAGGTGTTAAACATGTTTCCCAAGTTGTACCTCATGAAAATCATTAGGGTATCTTTTACAAGCATACCAATTAGGCCTTCTCATAAAACCTAGGAGTACCCATTTTGCCTTAGAGAAAATTTTCAATTGGTCACTCCAAATTTGTACCAAATTTTGAGAGCACCAACATAAGCGACGATAGGAAGAGCATGAGGATGGTGCCCCCTCGAGAAAAGTGAGCAAACAAATTAATTTTGATGATTTTATTGAAAATGAAGGGTAAGGATAGCGGAAGTGAATAAAAGAAGGCCTCAAGTGCAAAATGAACCTAAATGCAGACTATCATTGTGTCAACATGGGAGAGCATATCCTATTTTGATATTGTTCTTGACATTATGCACCAAGGTATGAGGAACCAAGATGACCATGTGCCAAGTACATGATAAAAAAGGTCAAATACAACCATATGTCTTATGACATCATGATATGAAAGATCATGATGCCCTTATGACAATAGGATGCAAAGACTACGATAGATGCAAAAAATATTAATACATACAAGCAACAAGAAAGCACGCACACCAAACAAAAAGAAAACCAACATATTTCCCCTAGTCAAGTTGAAAACCAATTGATTAAGTGAATGACTAATTGGGAGGGTAGGGCCTCAAAGATTGGGGAGGATACATCCCATGATGATGATTGGATTTGAAATTGATCAATTGATTATCAGATGATTTAGTTTAAGATAATGTCTTGATTAACGATTAATGTGCTAGACTACAAGATTGGATTGCATGGATTAGTATTGATTGCACTTGACTGGATTGAATTGAGATATTTTTAGATTATAGGGTTTTTTGGGTTTTTTTTAGGATCATATATCAATTTTTTTTAAAAAATTTCAAGATCATTTGATATTATTTTTGGAGTTTTTATTTTTATTTGGATGAGCAGATTGGATAGAATAGGATTGGAAGAGAAAATAAAAAAGTGGATTGGAGTAGAAGATAACGATATTTGGTAGACAAGACGGTTTGAATAAGATGAAAGGATGATTAAGGGATTGGATAGGATGGAATAAGAAAAAGGAAAAGTGGATTGGGACCAATGACAAGGGATAAAAAAGGAATGATAGAGGATGGAAAGATGGAGGGATTTGATAGGAGATAGATGGAATGAATGGATAGGTAAGGGTAGGATATGGAAGACTATAGGATGGGGGTTATAGGGATGGATATTCAAGAACTATGTGGAAAAGTAGTTAAATGCCCCACACTCGAAGGAGGAGAATGAAGGATGGAAAGATGGACAATAATGGATGCATGAAGTGGATGGATAATGGGGAAATCATATGTATGGGGAAGTGAAGGCTTTTGTTATCCAAAGCATGCATGGATATTTACTTTGTTGTACTACCTCTATTTTTTATGAATGGAAAAGATATGAAAGTGGAAGGTGGATGGATAAGGGATATGAGATGGAGGGTATGAAGAGGATAGGGGATAATGATATAGAGGATATAGATGGAATTGGATAAAAGATAATGGATGGAGGAAATGTATAGGATAACCAAGATCAAGGACATGGGAAGGCGTACGGACTCAAAGAGTATTATGAATGATGGATTAAGGGAATGAATATGATGAGGACTATGAGATGGGGGATAGGGATGTCAAGATCAAACATGTGAAAATGGATGGAATAAGAGGTAAGGGTTATGGAAGGTACATATGGATAGAGGGGATGTATAGGATAGTCAAGATCAAATATGGGAAAGGAAATGATAATGAACTTATATAGGAAAATGGATGGGGGATAGGGAATATGGAAGATATTTATGGTAGAATTGTTAGGAATGGGAACACTGAGAGAGGGGGGGTGAATTAGTGTTCACTATATTTTACCTTTTAACTTTAATCTTTATGTTGAACTTAAATAATTAAGTACTAAATTAAACATTCACATAAACATGAAACATGAAATCAACACATGACACCAATATGGTTACGGGGAAACCCAAATAGGTAAAAACCCCGGTGGGAATTGACACCTACTAATATTATGTACTAGTGTTTTGTGATCCTTGTTAGAAGATCCTTAACCCTGTTAGGAGTTGCTTTACAATGCTTTAAGTATAGTAGACCTTGTCAAGGGTCAGACCCTGTTAGGAGTCTTTTACAATAGTCACTATTAGGGGAGTGGACGCACTGTCCTAGAGCTCACTACTCAAGTGGTGAAGGCTACAACCTTCTGATCTCAAATACACACTATATCTGTTGGATGAACTATCACTATGACACTGCTTGTCAGATCAGTTCCTTTGATGTGCTAATGCTTTTACCTCTAGCAAGGCTCTAATACATCTTAAAGTGTCTTTGCACACTTCTTCTCTTCTTATCACAACTCTCTATCAACTTCCATACTGAATACAATGGGTGCATCTTATATTTATATGCACATACAAAATAAACAACTAGGTCGGCCCTTAAACCTATTACATACAATGCTTCCAAATGAATTGGCTTAAGCATGTTTAAAATTAAACATATATACATGTCGGCAACCTAATTACAATAGGCACATAGCCTTTACATCATTATAATATAGTCACAACTCAAAATGATAACTGTCAACTTCTTACTCTATTCTTTATTGGCACACACTAGCTGTGCAACTTCAACTAACTGTATCTTTCTCATCCTTGCATATATGATTATGCGCTCGTAGAAAAAGCATGAATATAGTCTAACCAACTTAAATTATAGGGTGCATACCATAATTCTTCCGTACGCACGTGCGTTGATGCTCTAAGCTGCAGGAACTTTGTACATTGTCCAATCTTCAACACTTAATCGATTTCTGATCTTCTCATCAAGTGCACTGACTCCAAACTACTATATGACTTTGTTGCCATAATGACAACACTATATTAAGTCATATACATCAGTATAGCCAACTTGCCAACAATCTCCCCCTTTTTCATTGATGGAAACAAAGGAATATGGCTAAGTTGCTAACTGTTCTTAATACAAAAAACTTTTGTCTTCTATACATATACTTATATCTCCCTATACATATTATGATCCATATTCTATACACAAGTCCCCCTTTGACATTAATGACAAAGGTGTTACAAAAACTATATCTAGACATACTTATTGAGGGAAAACATCCGAATATGCAATCTTTAGGTTCTAGATCTCCTTCTTCCAAAATGAGATCAAAGATTTTACTATCTGGAGATGGGCACATAATGCATGCTAAAGCTTCTCCATCTTCTTCAAATTTGTGGAAGGACCTTGATCATAGGTTATCATGGTGGCATCAATCTCCTTGATATTATGATTTAGAATGTCTAATGAGGGTGCAAGAGCATTCCTCAACTGAGTCTGTTTAGCCCTTATCTTTGTCATCTCTTTTTCTGCCTTCTCAATTTTGTCTATCTAACCTTGGTAGACATTATTGTACATATTCACATCTATGGATGTGTCTTTCACCGAACTCTTTACTTGCTCAATCAAAGCTTCTGCCTCTTTTATTTTCTTGAAATGATCATCGGTGAGCTTATCTTGATCCATGCATTTTGCAATGATTCTTCTTCCTTGATCTGCAAACTCTTTTAGGGATGCTTGACCAGTTTTGAGTGAGTTGAGGTCAAGTGCAAAGTTACTGATCAGTTCATTAAATCTCTTCTTCAAATACTTTTCTTCTACAACTAGGGATGTAGATTCTTAAAGGCTTGAGAAATTGCTTTCAAAATGTGAGATGATTGTACTCACATCATCAACAGAATATATCTTTGACACTTTCTTGTCCTCTGGCAATAAATCATTCAGAATGTTTATTGATTCTACCAGGAGGGGATTCCTCATCACTTGTTTTTCTTTGGCCTTTTCCATGGCTAGGACGCTCAATTTTATCTGATCTTCTTCTTTCCATGAGTCCAAACTGGATGTGTCAGGCGTCAAACTTGAAAACAATGCTACTGAAGGAGTGATGGGAGTGATGTCCAATACTTCTTTCTCTACTGATATTTCATCCTTTTTATCACTTTCTTTTATCTTTTCTTCCTCTTTTTCTATTTTTTCTTTTTCTATTTATTTTTCTTGTTGTTTCTTTTCTTCTTCTTTATCATCATCAATCAATGCTTCTTCTTGATGAGTGGGCAGTGTGTTGCTACATAACATTTCAACTTCTTGTGTGCTCACAAAATCTTCCTCAAATTTATCCAAGTCATTGTCTATGGCCACCATTGCAATCTCTACATTATCAATGAAGATTGTATCATATTTTTGTGTATCTGTTATGGGCACAACCTTTACTACATCTGTAGGTGTTGAATCTTGAGGACCTGCAAATGGTATATTGGAGGTCTCTATTGCTTTGTCTTGCTCACTAGGTGCTTGAGTGATCGGCACGGACTTAGGTTTCATGTGCTGCTCTAAGAATACCTTCTCAAAGGCCTTCTCTATTTCCTTAGTTATCAGCTCATAGTCTTTGTTCATAATGTGTAGTGTTCTCATCTTTGTCCTTAACTGCGGCTTCACCAAATTCAATAATAGTGTCTTTTCTTCAACAGAACATATTGGAAGATTGGAATCAAGTGTTTGTTCCCTTATTCTGAAGTCTTCTTCAGTGGCTTGTCTCTTCAAGGTATCCATAATCTCCCATACCTTATCTGGGATAGCTGTCTTCAATTCAAAAAATGTCTTCTTGAACTTTATCATGTGTTTGATCAGCATCTCATGAATCTCTAGTTTATCAATTTCATGATATTTGTCATAAAACTTGGCTAACTAATCTATCCTTCCTTCTTCTACAACTCTAGTCCTTAACACTTGAAGACTAGGTATGAATCCTACTTCCGGAGTTGGCTGCACATTTTTCAATTTGCTTCTTGTGGCTCTAGCTGAAGGGTGACTTGTGGCAGTTTTTTTATCCTCTTGGGCATCTTAGGAGATGCATCTGTGGAATCAATATCAACTATAACAGTGGGCACATGACTAATATCATCAATTTTACCCTATTTATCCTTTGGATCATCAATCTTCTCAATCTTTACCTTTTTCATCTTGGGATCATCAGACTTAGCTTCCACTGTGGATGCACTCTCAATTTTCAAAGAAATCTTTTCTTCCCTTGCTTTGTCTAGGTCTGCTTGTGTTATTCCATGAATTCTAAGTATCTTAGACGTAATCTTAGAGGCTTTCCTCTTAGTTGCTGCATTGTTTAGTTTTGCATCTATTTCTCTTGTCTTCTCCTCATAAGTTCCCCATCCAGGCTCATTAGGGTCAGTAGGAGATGAGAGCAATACTTGAGCATATTCTTCCAGAACTTGTTCCTCTACTTCATATCCAAGTGGATGAATCCACTTTGTTCTAGGTACAACAGCCTCCATACATGTTGTATATGTTTCAACCATAAAACAAATTGTATCATTGTACTTTTCAACAATGTTTTCTGGAATTCTATACCTCATTTGCATCTTGACCCTAAAGGTCTTCAACTCATATGTTATGTAATCTCTCAATGTACTCTCAGTGGATGCTTTGTTAGATATATGTGGCATGGTTGGAATGGATTTGTCCAAATACAAATCTGATACTTTCCCAACTATATGAAGGTACATGTAAATGATCAACGACCCAAACCTGAATATCTTGGTCTTTTCATGCTTGATTGCCTTGATGTTATCAATCAATTGTGCGCGCAAGATCTCACACAAGTTGAACTCTCCATCTTCCTTTACAAGTCTAATGGCTGCTAGAATTGTGCCCGCAAACACACTATTCACCCTGCTGGTGTGATGAAACCTGTATCCAAGTATCATAGACATCAATTTGATGTCAGCTTGTTCAATAGGCTCAATTGTCATTCTATGCCTATCACTCCTTGACTTACATGTTTTCTAAATAATTTTCTTGACATCCTTGCCCACAGGAAGGACACCGCTAGTCTTAGATAGGCCTGTCGTCTCATATATCAAGTCACTGGTAATTCTAACCAATACATCACCTATCCAAAATAGGTCATCATGAATTCTACTCAAAAGTATTTTAATCCATTCTATCTCATAGAATTCATATGTCGTAGCATACTCTACTATGGGGCGATCATTCTACTTTGCATATTCATCCAGCAAGGTTTTGTCTATTTTTAACATTGTTTCCATGTGTGCCCTTAACCTATCCAGTCCTACTGGTTCCTTCTGACAGTAGATGTAAGCCCTAATGTCTTCCACATGCATAACATCCCTAGGCATGTGGGAGAATGCTCCATCTAAGTCATCTAGCGTAGACTTAAATGGATGCTTCTTAAAGACATATCTTTTCTTTTCTACAACATCAAAAACTATGGGAGTGACCATCACTTACTTGTTTTATCACTTTCCAACTGTACTCTAAGATAATCTGAAGACTTCTAAATTAGCACGACGAGCTAGGGTTTCTGCAACCGATCAAATGTACTGCAAATTGTTGATAGATCAATCTGCAAGTCTTCACAATAACTTCTAAGGTTCTTTCTGCTCTCCTATCACTTTGAATTTGAATGTAATGAGTAATCGAACAACTTTATGTGTACTTAAAGTGAAAATTCTACCATTAATGCTTGTCGCGTAAACCAGGCTGTCACTTAAACATTTCCAACTTTTGTTCTGTTAACAATCAATATGTGCGCTCTTGCACGAAGGTTCCTTTATACTCCAAAAGCTTAAGTCTAAAGGCGCGTACTCTGAGAGTGAGTATACCATCCACGCAGGGGTCTAGAGCTAAATTAGCTCCCCCTATGACCCTGAGGGCCATTCATCCAGATGTAGAGGGTGTGTACACTGTGGATGCATCCAATACATACTCATCAGTCTTGTCCTTCTTTTATTCTAACCAAATAAAGCTTGCATCATCTGAGGCTTTGACAAAATTAACTTCTCCTTCAGGATCCAATACTGATTCTTCATCCTTTTTAGGGCTTTCCTAACCTTGTGTCCTTGATCTACAGAACTTTGAGATATGTCCAACCTTGTTACAAGAGTGAAAAATGATTGAAGGTCTTATATTCCTCAATGCATTGATATGAGTCACCATTTTACATTGTCTAGTTGTGTGACCATTATAGTTACATATCTGACATGTAACATTCTGAGAATTTCTTACATTTGTCTGATTTTGATTTCTTTGATCATGCTAAATCCTATTCTTCTTACTAGTCTTGTAATTCATAGCTCTATGACCAAATTTATTGCATGAATAACAATAACCATTAAAAGGTCTTACCTCTATACAATTTCTGGCAATATGCCCATGCTTGTTACATGCAAAACAAGTGCGGTCTACAGGCTTGCGCTCATTATTGGATCGTTCACCATTATCTTTGGTTTGATCTTTAGTCTCCTTAGCATCAGTAGAGTCTTTTTGTGTATCCTTTCTTGCTTGCATGTTGTCAATCTGATTTTGTGCTTCATTGTATCCAATACAGCTAGTATCTCCTTTGGCTCTCCTTGCATACAACTGAGATTCTATCAAATCAGAACTGGTGTGCAATTTGTCAATGTGATTATTAGCCTCGTTTAATTCAGATTCCAAGCTTTCCTTGTTGTTTCTTAGTTCTAAGATTTCCATGTTTTCTTGCCTTAATTCTTCATTCAGTTGAAGGTTCTCTTTGACCTGTTCATCATAGACTTCCTGATTGATAGTCAGCTTATCATCAAACTCTTCAATTTTTTATTTTAAGGATTTTATTTCTTCATTTAGCTTCTTGACCATTGTCCCTAGATCACTGGTAGAGCATTCTTTCAGATCTTTCCTTAGCCTTTTGATGACTAATTGAGCATCACTAAGTTTATCCCTTAGTTCTTTAGTTTCTCTTTCAAACTTGTCCAAGTGTTCAAAAGAAGCTTCAAGATTTCTTTTCAGATGTTTCATTTCTACTTTGTCCATGATCTCCTCAAGTGGTTAAACTTCTTTACTAAGGACCAGAGCTCTGATACCAATTGTTAGGAATGAGAACACTAAGAGAGAGGGGGGGGGGTGAATCAGTGTTCACTATATTTTACCTTTTAACTTTAATCTTTATGCTAAACTTAAATACTTAAGTACTAAATTAAACATTCACATAAACATGAAACATGAAACATGAAATCAACACATGACACCAATATGGTTACGGGGAAACCCAAATAGATAAAAACCCCAGTGGGAATTGACACCTACTAATATTTTGTACTAGTGTTTTGTGATCCTTGTTAGAAGATCATTAACCCTGTTACGAGTTGCTTTACAATGCTTTAAGTATAGTAGACCTTGTCAAGGGTTAGACCCTGTTAGGAGTCTTTTACAATAGTCCCTGTTAGGGGAGTGAATGCACTATCCTAGAGCTCACTACTCAAGTGGTGAAGGCTACAACCTTCTGATCTTAGATACACACTATATCTATTGGATGAACTGTCACTGTGACACTACTTGTCAAATCAGTTCCTTTGATGCGCTAATGCTTTTACCTCTAGAAAAGCTCTAATACATCTTAAAGTGTCTTCACACACTTCTACTCTGCTTATCACAACTCTCTATCAACTTCCATATCAAATACAATGGGCACATCTTATATTTATATGTGCATACAAAATAAATAACTAGGTCGGCCCTTAAACCTATTACATACAACGCTTCCAAATGAATTGTCTTAAGCATGCTTACAATTAAACATATATACATGTCGGCAACCTAATTACAATAGGTGCATAGCCTTTACATCATTATAATATAGTCGCAACTCAAAATGATAACTATCGGCTGCTTACTCTATTCTTCATTGGCACACACTGGTTGTGCAACTTCAACTGACTGTATTTTTCTCATCCTTGCATATATAATTATGCACTCATAGACTAAGCATGAATATAGTCTAACCAACTTAACTTCTAGGGCGCATACCATAATTCTTCCATATGCACATGCGCTAATGCTCTGAGCCGTAGGAACTCTGTACACTATCTAATCTTCAACACTTAACCGATTTCTGATCTTCTCATCAAGTGCGCTAACTCCAAACTGCTATATGACTTTGTTTCCATAATGACAACACTATATTAAGTCATATACATCAGTATAGCCAACTTTCCAACAAGAATAATATGGATGAACCTTGCCCCCAAGTATGAAGAGAAACTAGAGGGATGGATTACACATGACGCATGTTTGCCAGGTTTTCATCATGGTACTTGTCCAAGGCACCTGATTACCAAGTTTTCACCATTGGACAATTTTTTTTTCATTTTCTTTTTTTTTTAACTTTTTTTAAATACTTTTTTTTTTCTTTTGGAGGAATTCGAGCCTGATGCTCTTTGGATAATGTTCCTTCAGAAATATTTTCTATGATTGGCCAAGGCCACTAAAATGTAAGCTCAAGTATGCTGATAATGGTGATAGTTGGGGAAAGATACGAAGGATAAGTTAGATGGTGGCTAAGGATTTATGTGTAAGATGGGGTAAGAGGAATGGGAGGATATGATATGGAAGGATAGTGAGTAGATATAAGATTTGGATATTGGATAGGGTATTGAAAATTTTGTGTGGGAGTAGGTGGAAATGATGGAAAGATCAACATTGACACACACACCTTGAAGGGTAGTGGACAGGTGAAGGAAGAATGAATTGGCTAGCATGAGGTTTTGATGTAGGAAGTGGTGTGGATTTTGGGACATAAGGACCCAAAATAGATGGAGGAGAGACTAGAATATAGTTGGAAGAATACGGAGTGGAATTCTTTGGAAGCTTGAATGTCAAATTTCATTTTTATTTTGTATTCCAGTCTTTTAAGAGAGACTTGGGAATCCACATAGCTTTTTATTTTTCTTTACGTTTATGTGCTTTTGATCGCAATTCTTTTATGATGGATTTAGGAACCCATATTTTATTTGATTTTCTTTTTTTCTTGGAGGACCCTTGGGGTATCTTGAGTATTTCCCTTTTCTTTGTAGCCACATATCTATTAGATAGGACTGTTACAAGTAGTAGTTGTCATTGCACCAAAAGATCGACTCGTTAATGCCCAATACAACCACTAGACTTATAGAAGACACGGGAGGCTGTTAAACCATGTCACAAATCTCGAGGGGAGCGCTGGCCATTTTTCCAACAATCTCCCCCTTAGTGTTACTCGAGGGGATTCAAACCTGTGACCAAGCTCTAATACCACTTGTTACAAGTAGTAGTTGTCATTGCACCAAAAGATCGACCTGTTAATGCCTGATACAACCACTAGACTTATAGAAGACACAAGAGGCTATTAAACCATGTCACGAATCCCAAGGGGAGCACTGACCATTTTTCCAACAAGGACATGGTGATCTTCATGTGTAAGTGGATTCTTGTGTTTCATATTTTTATGTTGTGTATCCAAATTGCTTCCAAAAGACTTGGTAATTGTAGATGAATGAGGCTCATATAATGGGTTTTGATGGATGGATGGATAGAAATATCTCAAGGATGAATGTATTTGTTGATCTTGAGGTATGGTGGAAGAAATAAATGATGATCTAGGATGAGAGGTATAGTGGATGGAGGGACATAAGGACCTAAAATGGATGGAAAGGATGAAGGGTTTAGTGTTGGGATATAAGGGCCCAAAATGGATGGACGGGATGAAGGATTTCCTTTAGGGATATAGGAGACCAAGATGGATTTGGAAGATAATGAAGGAATATGTTTACACTTGAATGGATGTATATAAGGTGTAGGCGGGATATGAGCATCTACAGAGTAAGCAGTATCACCAAGGCCATCACGTGTAAGGTTTCCTTGGTCCTCAAGAGGCTCCTTAATAGGAATAATAAGAGATTGAGGAGGAATAGGATCTTTTGAAGGATTAGGATCTTGCGATGGAGGATCAAGAAGGAGAGTGGGATATTATGGAGGATTAGGATCATGAGGGTAATTAGGGGGAATAATGGGATCTTGAGATGGATTGGAATCATGACATGAAGATGAAGGGGTACTTTGATCTTGACTTTGGGGAGGATTATGTGGTGGATTGGAAGGGATGGTAGGATCTTGAGATGGAAGGCTATTGTGGAATGGAGTGGAGGGAATTCCTTGATCTTGATTAGGAATGGGATCATGAGGTAGATCAAGAGGGATATGTGGATTTTGCAAAATAAGTGGATCAAGGAGTGGAGGAATGCTTGGATCTAGAGGATGAGAGGAATATTTGTTAGAATGCTTTGGAAAAATGTCTTGACATATGTGGACTTGTGAGGGTGATGTGATGGAGGGTTTGGGATCTTCAACTTCAATCTCTCCTTTGTCAGTGAGGTCTTGGATAAAGTTTTTAAACTTTAAGCACTTCTTGATATCATGACCCTTAATGCGATGATAATTACAATATTCATTTTCCTCATACCAAGTAGGTTTGGGTTGACTCTCATCAAAGGGAATATTGTTTGGAAAAACCATCATGTTTTGGTCAACAAGTAGGTGGAATATGACATCAATAGGGTATGCAAGGAGAGTGTATTGTCTAGCTTTGGGTTATTATGAAGCTTTGGAGGATAGGAATGATGTGGATTTTGTAGGATTAGAAATGTGTGGAAGTTGAGAATTATGTGGAGCATTGGGGTTTGATGGTGGATGAGTATTATGGATTTGGATAAAGGGGGGAGGACACGTGTCTTCAAATGAAAACTTTTTCTTTTGACCCCCATTTTGTAAGTTAACGACAATGTTTTTAAGCTCTTTGATTTTTTGGGCAAGGTTAAGCATGTGAGAGGAATCATGCAGGTGATAGAGGGAATTGTGTGTGGATGGAGGATAATGAGGTCGATTTCCCTTGTCAAAGGTAGAAGAAGGATAAGGAATGTGATATAAATTGGGATTGGATAGGACTTGAGGATTGATTTGGTAGGTGGGTTGGATTGGAGGTATAGTTTGAGTATTAGGGTTTGGAACTTTGAAGTCCTCAACCATTTTGTGAAACCAATCCATGTTCATGATGGTTGAATTAGAGATTTTGGATTGGATTAGAGGAAGATGATGTAGAGGAAGATTGGAATTAAGAGTGAAAGATTTGATGATGGACGAAATGTGAACTTAAGACTAGGAGCAAGTTTGGAATTTGATTGAAAAGCGAAGGGCCTCAAGAATTTTGATATGATTGGATGATGGATTTGATTGATTTAGAGGGAAGGGCCTCAAGAATTTTGATCGATTTGATTTGGTTCTGATTTTGGATTTGTGAGGGAAGGGCCTCAAACTTGGATTTGATTTGATTTGATTTGATTTGGATGATGATTAAAGCCCAAATATTATGATGGTGCTCCTAAGCCAAAAGTGGAAGATTAGAAGATGGTGTAGATAAAACTTGGATTAAGATTAGATGAATTGGAAGGATAGATTAAGGATGTTTGAAGACAAGTTGAATGGATGATGTGATTGATTTGGATGATAGGGGATATATGGATTGAATTAGAACATAGAAAGCAATAGTGAAATGTGCATGTCCAAAAATATTTCCACGGGTCTCAACACAATCGAAGACATGTCAAGCACTTTCTACCTAAGGTCAAAAGGGAGGTGTTCCAACCTTTTCCCACAACTTGATTCTCTTAGCCCCACAATTAAGTGGTTGAATGGCCTTTCCTAGGACTATGCAAGTTATGAATCAATTGGAAAATAAAAATGCTCATGGTGCATGCATGTCTTTCCATATTGCCATATTCAATCTTTAGCATCCAAGGGAACACATATGGTGAGTATCTTGGGGTGATCTGGGTAAGTCCACTTGGATCAATCCTTGCACAAAGGAAGTCACACAACTAAAATGGTTGGCCTCTAAATCCTTAGGTGTCTAGTAAGGTCCTCCGTTCATGACTATCCCCTGTAGTTTCACAAGTGGAATTAAGGCCTATAGCTCTACAAGCATACAAAAAGTATAGTCTCGCAAGCAAGATTCAGACCTCTTAGCCCTACACTAGATGAATGTATTCCCCTTGTAGTAATCAAGATTGAGACCTTTGATGGCCCTACAAGCACCCAATCAAATGTAGTCTTTCTTAGCAAGATTGAGGCAACTAGGCCCTACACATGAAGAAGCATTAGGAATAGAAAATAGCCAAATATTGCCTCTCTTTGGATTGAAGGAAGCTTTTGATTATAGTGGGGTGGAGTAGCTGAGTTCTCTTGTTCCCCACTTGGTTCGTTTCCAAAAGATTGCTCTCTTGGCATGCCCCCTAGAGGTAAATGCAAGAAAAGTAAGATGGATAGCTAATGGAGGTCAAGATTTCTGATTTTCCATAAGGAAAAGAGCATACTCTCCTACTCCATAGTTTCTCCCAAACACATCAAGCACATGTTCATTTACCCAAGATTCTTTTCTAATGACCAAATTAAGTACGTCTAGATGTCTAATTTTCCCTTAAAGAGGAAAGAGCATACTCTCCAACTACCCAATTAAATCACAAGAAATGAACCTTCCTATTTAAACTAGGTGCCTATAAAAATCAACTTAAAGTAGATTCAATGTTTGATTGAATCTCCAAGGCAACCTACAAAACCAATGAATTGGTAGTCTCAAATCTTTTCAAGATCTTCAAACAACGTCCTATAAAACAAATTGATTAGTAGTCACAAAATGTCTTAATCTTGGTCAACCATTCTGCAAAACTACTATTAGAAGATTCAAAATATCAAAAACTTGCAAGAAAATTCAACCATACATTGGACAATGTGCAAATAAAGTGCAAACTCATCACAAAATTTTATTTTTTTTGCATTTGACCTAGTCAACAAGATTTGATTTTTTTGATATGATTTTGGCCACAAAAATAGAAATTAAAAATAGATACCCCTACTAAAAAATAGAGAGCTTTCCAAAAATGTAAATATTTTGGAAAAATTCCTTAATTTGTGCCCTAGGGACCTGATTTATCAAAATAGACTAGTTTTCAAAGATTGAATTTTTGAGCCATATTCGTGCATCAAAATAAAAAAACACAAAGAACATGCCATGTGTAAAATTCTCATACCTTTCTGAAAATGTAAATTTTTTTGAAAAATATGGTGATCTGTGACCAAAAATTAATTTTCATTGAAAATCATAAAAAAATTATAACTCATGGAAAATTGATAAAAAAAAATTGAGTTTCAGAATGAGACATACTATGATGATCCCCCACCTGCAAAAAAAATTCAACCAAAAATTACAAGCCATTTGAAAGATATGATCAAATCTTTCAAAAAACCCTAGGGTTTTGTCTTCAACTCAATCTACACAAGTATTAGCATAAAAAATCTTCAAAAGTGTAGATCCAATAGGGATGTGGGTCCCACCAGGTGTGCCAAAATGTATGCAATGAAAATATGGACCTATTTGCTATAAATCAAAAACACCAAAACATCAAACAAAATCACATTAGATGTTAGTAATTTCAAATGCAACAAAAAAATGATATATGATCCTTTAAAAAATCCAAAAAATTTAAAATATCCCTATAATCCAAAAAGATCCCAAGTCAGTTTAATCAAGTGCAATCAATACTAATCCATGCAATCCAATCTTGCAATCTAACATGTTAATCTTTAATCAAGTAATCGTCTTAAACCAAATCAGTTGATAATCAATTGATCAATTTCAAATCCAATCATTATCATGGGATGTATCCTTCTCAATCCTTGAGGCCCTGCCTTCCCAATCACTCAATCATTCAATCAATCAATTGGTTTTCATCTTGACTAGGGGCAATATGTTGGTTTGTTTTTGGTTTGTTGTGCATTCTTGCTTGTTGCTTGTATGTATTAATATTTTTTGCATCTATCATGGTCGATTCATCCTATTGTCATAGGGGCATCATGGTCTTCAATATCATGGCGTCATATGGCATATGGTTGTATTTGACCTCTTTTTTATCATGTACTTGGCACATAGTCATCCTGGTTCCTCATACCTTGGTGCATAATGTCAATAAAAATATCAAAATAGGATATGCTCTCCCATGTTGACACAATGATAGTTTTCATGTAGGTTCATTATGCATTTGAGGCCTTCTTTTATTCACTTCTGCTATCCTCACCCTTCATTTTTTGAGAAAATTGTCAAAATTAATTTTTGCTCAATTTTCTCAAGGGGGCACCATCCTCATCCTCTTCCCATCGTCGCTTAGGCACGACTCCTAGAACATCTTGTTTTCTTCTTCTTTGACACGATGTCGATTTCGACACCGCATCAAAGAGGGGCAAAATGTAGCACTTAAAATTGTCCTTCGCACTAATATTAATTTTTATTAATATTTTCCCTTAACATTATGGTTGATTTTTATTAATTGGTTATATTGTTATATTCTTCTATTTATTTAATTAAAATTACTTTAAATAAATAAATTCATTTTCCCTTTGTATTTAAATTTTATTTAAATACTTTAATATATTGAATTCAATTTAATATATTGAATTCAATTTAATATATTTTCCCTCCATTTCCCTTTATAAAATAAATTTTATTTATTTTATTCCTCCAGTAGCCTAAAGTTCTTCTAAACCATGATTAAATTAAATTTATTTTAATTTAATTCATTTTCCCTTTTTCCCATGCTTACCTTTTTCTAATATTCTTCTGATCTTAATTAAAAGGTGGATTACCTCTAATCATGTGCACAATCACATTTGCCAAGGTGGCCACCTCCCCATCTTTTTTCTCCACCAATCATTTTTAAATTCTCTTTTTCCCTCTCAAATGAAGTTTGACTTTTGCCACTTCACCTTTTTCAAATCTTGTACACTCAAAATGTGCACTTCTCTAAGTCATTACTTCCAAGGGCATCCATGGATTGGAAACCTTGAGAAAGTGACCTAGAGCTCCCTAGGCATGGAGTCACAAAGGTGTTTAAAATGCTCTTAGCTAGAGCTATTAAGCCTATAACCTTGCTAGTAAACCATGCAATGGGAGATTCAAAGAGACAAGGGCAAGAATGCCAGTATCCTCAAGAATCAAAATGGAAATGCAATGCAAGCTATGCTAGAATAAAGATGCAAGAATGCAACTAAGCTATGAAAATGAGAGTATTACAAGCCTTTGATAATTAAACTATGTGGATTAAGCTAGAATATGAAAGGAAACTAAGCTAAGAATGCCATGAAAACTAAGCTATAATGCACGTATGAAGACTAGAATGCAACAAGATCTCCAAAGCTCCAAAGTCACCAAGAAAACCTACAGCACAACATTAGCATCAAGAGTGGGGATCCTTTGAATGAGAAAAGAGCTCTCCTTTTAAATATAAATGGACCATGGAGATTAAGAGGCAAAAGATTTGATCAAGGGTGGAGCTTGAAGGAGGGATCAATCCTTGTGCACAAATCTCCTCCAATGAGAAAGAAGTGTTGACTTTTGTGCCCCATGTGAGACAAAAAATCTTTTTCTCTTTTTTATAAAATAAGAATAATGTTTTATTTGTGCAATTTAGGATAAGAGGAAAGTGGGGGCTTTTTATTTAATAAAAGGGGAGGAAATTCCTTTTAATTAAATAAAGACTTAGGATAAAGTGGTTAACCCATAGAATATAATCGAATAAATGATAGAATTTGGATTTGATCATGAAAAATGATTTGATTGAAAATATTGCAAAGCATTGGTTTAGGAAATTGATAAATTGAGAAATGGGGCCCAAAGTCTAGGCGACCATTTTAGGGTGCATACAAATCCTACCTAACATATTTTTGCCTCTTAATCATATCCACTCATTTATTTTTCCTCTTAATCCTTTCCACTCATTTCATTTTGCCTCTACATCTTTTCCAAACCCTACCTAACCTTTAATCCTAGCCACTCATTATTTTGCCTCTTAATCTCCATCATCCAATTCTTTTTATTTTCTATAAAAGGAGGCATCATTTCTCATTTTAGGTCTAAGCTTAATTTTATTCTTAATCGCTTAGCTCTTTCATCTTCTAGCTCCTTCTTAATCATTCTAGTTTTAGTTCTTTTCTTTGCATTCTAATTTTGTTTTTAATCTAGATCTTGTTGCATCTTTATCATAGATTCTTAATCATATTCATTCATCTTATATCTTAATCTTGTTTCATTATCATTATCATAGTCTTGAATCAATCTTATGTCATTTAATCTTTATCATTTGTGAAGCTTGGCGCAAGTTTCTTATACTTTTTCTCAATCTCTTCACCATCATCTAGCTTGCATCTCATAGTTTTGAATTAGTTTTGCATTTCATTTGTGTTGGGAGAGCATACCCACAATAATCTCAAAGAGAAAATCACACAAGGCTTTGGGTGCCCTTGTTTTAGCTCATCAGAGGTTGTAGTGAAGATTACTTATTTTGTTGCATTTTAAATGACTAACATCTAATGTATTTTTGTTTGATGCTTTGGTGTTTTTGATTTGCAGCTAATAGGTCCATATTTTCATTACATACAATTATATATTCACATGTTGATGAAATGATTGTTCTAGATGCTTGAGAGAAATATGAAAACATGAATGATATTTTTACAATGATAATTTTTCATCTTCCCAACTGACTTACAGATTTTTCTTTAATAAAAAAGTCTAGCATTCAAATTTAAAAACTTCACACAAATTGGTCTTCAATAACTAGTTTTGATTACATCAGCATTCTTAGGAACTAGGTATTGTACACATTGCATAACATTTATAATGTCTAATGTATTATTATGTGTGTGGTGCACCTAGGGTGTTGTAGAAATAAGTGCATCTCTAGGAGTTAAGATTCCTATGGCCACTTCATGTGTTGTATGTAACATTGAGAAATATATTTAATGTGAAAAATTTTGATTATTTGTTCTTGGTCTGGAGTGTGTTGATTTGGAGAGAGTTTTCTAGAGTAGGATGAGGAAACAATAAGCAACCCTCCTCCTTCCTCACACCTACAACTTTTCCTATCGCACCTTACTAATGTTGTTGATTGCTTGGTGCTCTTGAGTGTAATTTGGTCTTTATTTCTTCTCTTATTTTTTGTAGGTCTTTTCTTTGAGTACTTTTGGTGTCTCTCTCATGTGTTAGTTATTTTGTATCCTTACTTGTTTTCTCAACTCATTTGTAGCATCAACCCTTGCCCCAAGGCTCATTAATGTTGTCTATATATGTGGTCATGGATGGTACTAATACCCCCTCAAAGGATGGGGAGGCAAAACAAAACACTTGTGAGAACATAAAAATTATGGTGGAAAATTGTAAATCACATAAGCCTTCATATAAAGTAGCTCTATATGCAGAGAAAATCCAATCTGAGTTTCCTTCTACAATTGGATTCAATGGCTCAGGATTCATGGCCATCTATAGAATGGAACCAAATGAACTATAGGGGGGATAATAGAAATGGACTACACGATGGAAGCCACATCCAAGATGCAGAACTTGAAAAAGGAAAAGATGGTAGGGTCCCCTCTTCTGCTTTCAAAGTTCTCTCGCTTAATCTGAATGATGAAATGATTAAGGCTATCAAGAGTGAACAAAGCTGACTCAAAAATGTCATTGTATTTTTTATTTGTATGGTTACTAATACCTTTCCATCTATAAAACAAATTGATGACTGGATTGGCAACGTTTAGGGTAAGAAACTTGGAATTTATGTAATTTTTTGTAGAATGATGCATAAAGGATTGTTTGTGGTGGTTTTTGAGTTACATAGCATGCAAGAACGAGTTTTGAAAAAGAGTTTTTGGAATGTTGGCCAATATTTATTTAGGACTTTTCCATAGTCACTAAAGGGTTACCTTGAACAAGTTATGGCTCGGCCTGCTCTGAATTGGATGGAAATTCAAAATGTCCCTATTAACTTTTGGCCTTTTTTGCCTCATATTTTGCATCTTATTGGCAATGCATTGTGAATTGAGGAGTCACGTGTAACCCTATCACATTTAAATGGAAAAGTTTTAATTTATCTTAATCCTAAAGTTGAAATTCCTAAAAAGATTTCTTTAAATATTGAAGATGAAGCCCTCTATTGGGGTATTTCACTTCTAGGTAATTTAAATGTTTTCTTCCATTGTAAGAAAAATAGCCATAACAAAAATGATTATCCTCTACTAAACAAACCTAATAATGAGGCCTTTAAAGTTTCTACAAATGTAAATGATAATAAGGAAGGAACTCTTCAATGGGACAAGGACCTATAGGTCGCTCAACTAGCTAGAACATACATTGAAGGTGAAAAACATAGGATTGACAATAATATTAGTGAAAATAACATTTCATATGCTATAATAAGTAATTATAGTGTCTCGTTGACCAATACCCTATTTGAGGATGTAGTAGAAGTTATCATGGCTAAAAACATAGAGAAAGATGCATCCCAAGTGGTGAATCACCAAGGGACCCCTAATGGTGATAGTGCCCAGAAAAGGCTTGATGCACAATAGTTGGCCTTGGTCACTATTAATGACAGAGTAGAAGGACATAAGAAAATTAATTAGAACCTAGCAAAAGAGGTTGAAATAGAAAATAATGAGGATGTTAGTATGGCAGTAGTCATGGTTAACAATAATTAAGTATGACATAGACCAAATTAATCAAGGATTCTCCTCCATTTGTGGAATTTTGAAAAAAGAAAAAAAGGAAAACCGATGATAGGCAATCTCTCTCATAATTAAATGGAGATAAAAACATTCATAGGAAAGGAGGGGATATTATAGAATGCTTTAATAGACTTTACAAGAACCATAAAATCCCCACCCAATGTTAAATGAGTGTCAACATTGCAAGATGGAATGTTAGGGGTTTGTAAATGAAAGACAAGAAATGTATTGTTAGGGATTGGTGCCACAAGATGAAAGAGAAAGACTTTATCTACCCCCAAGAGATTAAATTTGTGGGTTTCATAGAGTCTACCACCCTTAAATTCATTTGGAGTCAAGACAAATGTTTTATTATAGAGTATGAAAGGGGTAAGGGAGGAGCTACAATTTTGGTTAGTCCCAGATGGGTTGATCATATCACCAATGCATGGGTCTCCACTTATAACAGGGCTTGTTGGGTTATATTCAATTTTCAAGGTAGAGACATTATCTTATGTAATGTTTATGCCTCTAATGATTATAGGGAGAGGGCTTAAATGTAGGAGTGGATGTCCTCTCATCTTCCCAAGACACAGTGGATCATCATTGGAGAAGATAGAGAAGATAACAATGGGGGTGTTAAACATACGTGGAAAGGTAACGAGGAAGGTTTTTGGGCTACGTGAAAGAGAAGATTGAATTTAAGTGACCCACTAGAAAGAATGAAAGAGTATTCTAAAGTTATTTGGTTCAATTGGTGAAACAATCAATCTATTCAACAAAGGATATACTACCGACTTGACAGAATACATGTTGATATTTCTACTTTTAAGTTCTATGAGGATAATGACAACAATGTGGTGAAAGTTAACAATGTGACCATATATGAACACTCCCCTATTTGTGCTCAAAACATTATATATATTGTGTCTCCACCTTCTCTGAGGGGTAGGGGAAAGAACTTATTCAAATTGATGAATTCTTCCTTGCTAAAAGATGAGGATATTGTAGATGCTATAAGGATGCCACTTGCCTAACTAAGTTCTACAATAATAATGTTGGCCCCATTGAGAGGTGAGATTTGTTTACTGAGGTTTAGAGGAAGATGTTTCAGCTTGTGGGTGAAAAGAAGGCTATGGATAGGAATAAATTGGAGGTGGAACTTCTAGGGAAGCTATACAAATTGGAAGGCATGATGCAAGATGATAGACATGATATTTTGATAGAGGGCGAGCTTGGGAAAACTAGAGGGGAGCTTAGAAAGATTCAAAATTTCAAGCATAAAGGGCAGAGAGTGAGGGCCAATATGAATTGGTTAAAAGAATGAGATAAAGGTCCTAGCTACCTTTTCAACCTAATCATACATAAGAAAAAAATAGGAAAGGATTGAGGAAATTAAAATCAAGGATGAAGTCTCCTCTGATCCTAATAAGATTTGTGAGGATTTATTTGATTTTTATAGTCAATTGTTTACCTTTCAACACAAAAAAAGACAATTACACTACTATGGACTAGTGTCTAAATATGATTCCAAAGAAGATTACAAAAAAGGATGCAAAAATGTTGTCTGAAGATATTTTTTTGTTGAAATTGAGGAGACTATCAAATCGTTGGCCAATGGGAAATCCCCTAGTATGGATGGGTTGCCTGCAGAATTATATAAAAAGAATATTGACTGGATATGTGAAGAGATGGTGTAGGTATATAATGAGGCCTATATCAGGGGGTCTCTTGATACTAATATCAATAGGAGGGTGATCAAATTTCTTCCAAAGGATGGGGACAAGACACAAGTAAAGAATTGGCGACTAATTACATTTCTTGATATGTCATATAGAATTATGGCTAAAAGTATTGCAAGGAGACTTACTAGGATATTGGGGAATCTTATTTCGATCACATAGATTGGGTTCATTAAGGGAAGATACATATTAGAAAACCTTTTTACCATCTAGGAGGCCATGCACTAGTCTAAGAATAAGGGGAAAAATGTGGTTGTGATTTTACTTGACTTTGAAAAGGCGTATGAAAGAATTGAGTGGTCATTTGTCTTGGGTATGCTACAAGCATTTGGGTTCCCTCTATCTTTTGTAGATGGGTGGATATTTTATTTAATGATTCTTCTACTGTGATTAATATTAATGATAAGTTGTCTGAGCCCATCCAACTTTAGAGGTCTATTAGGAAAGGTTGTCCCATTTCCCCTGCTATTTTTGTGATTGTTGTTGACTCCCTCTTTTATGTGCTTAAAAGTACTAAGTTGGGCCCTCTAGCAAGAGGCATTAAGTTACCTAATGATGAAACTCTACTAAATGCACAATTTGTAGATGACACTACTCTATTTCTTGAGTTAGATGAGGAAAACTTTGATAACATCATGAATAGGCTCCAATTATTTTGTGTGGCTTCTAGATCCAAAGTGGCCCCACACAAATCTACTATCATTGGATGGCCTAAACAACCTCCTAACTAGATGGAGAATAAAGGATGGGGATATGAAGGGCCCTCTAAGATCAATAGGTATCTAGGCACCCTATTTTCCATTAGCCCTTTGACAAAAGATATGTGGAAATGGATCTTCAAAAAGATAGAGAGAAAACATTTGAAATGGAAAACACATCTCCACTCACTTGCTGGAAGAATACAAGTTGTGCAAAAAGTACTATCTTCTCATGCTATCTATTATGCTTATGTTAGGATCAACAAGACAAAAATAACAGTTACATGCAAATATAACCAATATCAAAAAATAATAAACCACACAAAAGAGAACACAAGACACAAATATTTAATGTGGTTCATCCAATCCCTAGGCTACATCCACCAACAGTGAGTCCAATATTATTATTATCCAGTGATTACAACTTGATTACAATTTGCAATCCCTTACAACTTAATACCGCCGCAATAAGCTACTAAAAACATACATCATAATGAAATCCCTAACCCTAAGCTATTTTATAAAATCTTATTTTTCCACTTTAGGGTTACAACATGTCGGCCCAAAAATAGCCGAAAAACATCCCCCCCAAAAAAAATTTCTCAGGGGCTCTGCCCCCAAACCCTCACTTGGGGCCCAACCCAACCCTGAACCCTGAACACTAGCAAGGGCAGAGGGAAAAGTGTATAGTACTTCCCTGATCAATCACCACAATATAACAACTTCTACATGTTTATTCTCTAATTATCATATTAATAACCTAGAAAAGGTTTTGATGGATTTCCTTTGGTCTAATGGTTAGGGGAAGTGGAGGAGACATAGTGTGTCATGGGAGTGGTGTTGCACTCCTAAAGAACTTGGAGGTCTCAGATTGAAGGACTCAAAAATGTAAGGGATGGCACTTGTTGAAAAATGGATTTATAAGGTCATCCATGGTAATGAACCATGGAAAGTTCTTATAAAAAAAATATTTTCTTGTCCAGACCTAAGAAAGGTAATGGTTGGTCCAAGATGGGACTGAGTGACATATTGATGGGAGACTTTGAAATTAAATTGTTTGGCTTTGATATATTTTATCTTTATGGAAGACATGGGCATATGTTAGGGGTTACCTTGTTCCAAATAGGCTATTGGTCATTCTCCCTCATATTCAATTATTGAAAAATCTTTGTGGTAGGGTGTGAAGCTCAATGACGAACCACTTGCCCTAACTCAATGTTTCTTTCCTAAAATTTGGAATGCTAGGGGAATTATCACTATTGGTGATCTCTTGGTGAGTAATTGACCTGGAACTTGAGATGAACTTTGTGCAATATTTGATATCCCTAAGACACATAAGAACATATATACTCTGGTGAGTAAGGACACAAGATCATTCTTCTCTTGAAAAGTGACGCAGGTCAGGTAAGGAGGATCCAATTAAGGACAGTCCAAACAAGCATCAAAACACCACAATGTGGAATTACACAACAAGAATATGTTTTCAACTAAATTTTCATTAACATGCCCGACTATAAGGCCTTCCAGGTTAGGGAAAAATACAATCAAAGTATTTCTACTATCTCTCTAGCTAGTCCAGCTCTGAAACAAATTAGCAATTGATGGAAATACTAAGGAAGATTTAAACTTGAGCTCGCAAGCCTCCAAGCAATCTCCTTGTCTCCAAGCATGCAAACCACTAGCTCTACTATCACAAAAATATCAGAAACAATCTAATCTATAAGACCTCACAATATCCAGATTTATCTCCTACTTCCTACTTCTTCTTCTTTCTTCTAAGCTACCTCCTCACTCCCTGCTACATCAACCTAAGTTCTCAATATATAGCCAGCAAAGCCACAAGTCAACCAATCAAGTATTTAATTACATTATAGGTCTAGACCAATAAGAGAAACCAAAAATAAATACACAAATAACCAAACATGATGTGCCCTTAGATTTAGGTCCACACATGATCCAAGAACAATTCCCCAAGCATGCAAGATCCAATTCCCCCATACTGAACTACACAAGATGAAACACCACTCATTACCCACACGTTTCCTATGAAACTGGTGACCAATCGATACCCAAGGAAAATTGCGATAACTCCCAAATACAGACAAATTAGGATGTGCGCTTTTAGGAGAAGGTCAAGGAACAAGTCCTCAACAGCCCATTAACTATGCAAGGCATGGAACCAATGACAATATCGGTGCTAAAACAAACATCAGATAGGTACAGGAAACCAAAACTATTTTTGGTGATGCAAGATTGCTCAAGACCCAAGATGCTCCTGCATCAGACACCCCAGGTTACAAAAGATGTTCTTAATGGATGGAAGGACATATTCTAGGATTCAACACATAAACCCCAAATTGGTTCTTCACATATATGTCCTCCAAGTCTTCACTTTGCAAATTCTTCCACTTTTTCCTTCTTTTCCTCTTCAAGTCCTTCCTTGACAACACACAGGCTTGTTCTCCATACTGATCTCCAATCCTTTCCAGATCTGACAATCCAACTCAGCTACCAAAACTCAGGTTCCTCCTACTAAATGTTGTATCAAGAAAAGGCATCAGGGAAAACTTCTTTTCATCCTTCTCAACAGTAAACACATTCTTGACACAATCATGCACAACCTTGCAATCATATTGCCAAGGTCTACCAAGCAACATATGACAACTACTCATGTTCACAATATCACACAACACTTGATCCTTATACTGGCTAATCTGAAAATCAACAAGACATTTCTCCCTCACTTCTAGAGCATGAACATCTTGCAACCGGCCAATCCTATAAGGATAAGGATGTCTTACTCTCTTCAAACCAAGTTTATGAGCCATCTCCTCAGCTACAAGGTTATCAGTACTACCACTATCTACAATAACATCACAAAGTTTACCTCCTGACTTGCACCAAGGCTTGAACAAGTTACTCCTCTGACAAGGTTCCACCTTAGTATGAAGTAATGTTCTTTGAACCAGAAAGTTCTCAGATCTTGTCCCAAGCAATCTCCTTGTCTCCAAGCATGCAAACCACTAGCTTTGTTATCACAAAAATATCAGAAACAATCTGATTTACAGGACCTCGTAGGATCCAGATTTATCTCCTACTTCCTAATTCTTCTTCTTTCTTCTAAGTTACCTCCTCACTCCCTGCTACATCAACCTAAGCTCTCAATATATAGCCAGTAAAACCACAAGTCGACCAGTCAAGCATTTAATTACATTAGAGGTCCAGACCAATAAGAGAAACCAAAACTAAATACAGAAATAACCAAACATGATGTGCCCTTAGATTTAGGTCCACACATGATCCAAGAACAAATCCCCAAGTGCACAAGATCCAATTCCCCGATACCGAACTGTACAAGATGAAACACCACTCATTACCCACACGTTTCCTGTGAAATTGGCAGCCAATTGATACGCAAGTAAAATTGTGATAACTCCCAAATACAAATGAATTAGGATGTGTGCTCTTAGGAGAAGGTCAAGGAATAGGTCCTCAACACCCCATTAACTACTCAAGGCATGAAACCAATGGCAACATCAGTGCTAAAATAAACATTAGATAGGTACAGTAAACCAAAACTAGTTTAGGTGATGCAAGATTGCTCAAGACTCGAGATGCTCTTGCATCAAAAAGTTCTTTCCTCTGATCAATTTCTTGAACAACTTAAATGGATAGATGACATTCCATTGAATAGTGTGAGGGTGAAGCAATTATACCAGATGATCAAAAATTATACAAATATAATTAAGTGGATTAATGAGTCCTGGGGTTTGATTGGTTGGAGTCCAAATGGACTTTTTCTCTCAACCAATTTTGGCATCAACCCTGTGAACCTAAGAAATTGTGCTCTAGGTGGTTAGTCTTGTTCAAGAAAGTTGATGTGGGTGATGTGCTTCTTGTGGTTGGTCTTCCCCCTATTATTTTCTCTTTGTGTAAGTTTAGTGAGTCTATCAGCTACCTTTTCTTTGAGTGTTCCTTTGTCAAGCGTTTCTAGTCATTGTTTCTTGGTCAACCTATTGTTTGGAACTCTAAACCTAGTGTTTCTTAGAGTGCAATTCTTGCTAGTTATGTTTTTTTATTTTGATGCCAAATTAAATTCCTTTTGGTTTATTTTATTCAGTGAAGTTTTATGGTTAATATGGATCAAGAGGAACGAGGAGATTTTTAAAGGTAGGAGGAGGAACCTTACTGGGTTTAATTGTAAACTCACATTCTTGCATATAATGTTGCAGGTCTTTGCTGATCTAGAGATACCAAAAAATAGATTCATGATTCTAGTACAAGAAGGTGCATTGTTAATTTACAAGGCAGACATAAAATCTACATAATTTCTTTAATTCTTAGAAAGACATGCTAGACCAAGATGAACTGAATGCTCTTAATCAGTTTATGGAAGATAAAAGGCATCACTAAAGAGGACATTGAAAAAGAAAACAAGAACCTGAAGCTCTTGAATGGTCCAAGCTACGATGCAGTTGTAGTGCCTAATATTGATCCCTTTTTGGGGAGATTTGAGACTGACATGGTTGAGGGTAGTAACAACATAGTTGGAAAATGGGATGTTTAGAACCAATGTTTAATGATGTTATATATTGAACTCTCTCGATCTTCCAGTCATTTTTTGTATTGGATAGTTTACGACAGATAGACTAATACCATTATGATTTTGATCTTTTAACGTTGAAAATGTCATGATAACTTATCATCACCTAAAAGGGGGTTGATAGTAATTTCGATAGTTAGACTAATATGTACATCTTGGTAAACTATTTCTAATCATAATAATAATAATAATAATAATGTGGGGTCTCACGTTGGGAAAATCTATTTAATTTACTATTAGGAAAATATTAATAACTTGTGAAATCTCAATACTCGATATTAAATGTGAGGTCAGTGGTTTTGAAATCTCATGGAATTAGTCACATAGTTTAATGTATTGCTATTTGATGGTTTTGTGTAAGCTTGTTTCTATAAAAACAAACACAAGGGTAGTTGTTTAAGGTTGGCTAGTTAGAGTTCTGAATCTTTTTTGAAGAGTGCATATGTGAAGCATGACATAGGATGTGTGATTACATGCTTGGACACATGGATGATTTATTTAAGAGGCTTGATGCTTTAAAGGTGATCATGCACACTTTGAAGATATATTGTAATATTATATTATTGAATAATACATTGAACATAGTGTAATGTGGTAAAGATGTAGGGGGGTCTATCCTTACACTTTAAAAATTATATTGTTATGGTATCTATGTGAGAAATGGGGGAAAATATAAGATCTATCCCTAATCCAAATTCCCAAGAGGAGAGATCCAAATTGATTAATCACAAAGAAGTGATCAATACACAAACAAATAAAACTATGGAGAATATGAAGAAAGGAGAAAATCTTATACTTTGCTATAAAAACTATGTTCTTGAAATATTAAATGAATAGAAGAAAAATACTAACCTCAAAATAGGGAAAATCTGGAAAATGTTTATTTCTAATGTCTGTGCACATTTTCAGGGAATTCTGCAACCTGCTTCAGATTGGAAATATCAAGATAGAGAAAAATCAAAAAACTTTTGTCTTTCTGAGGTCAGGTTGACTTTGACCAAAATAGCAGGGCACAATATTACCCTAAGGCACAATCTTACCCCCTACTGAAGGTCGTCCCTAACCTAAAACAACTCCAATGGAAATTTTGTTTGCAGATCTTGGAAGTTCACCGAAAAATTGCAATTCGCTGTCTTGTACATATACCTGCAAGAAAAATGGTTTTTGTTGTTTGGATGGGGGGTTTTCCTTGGTCAAACCCCAGTTTGGAATCAACCTTGAAATTTAATTGAAATTGCAATATATAAACAAAGTAAATGGAACTATTCACCTTGCTTATGTTGAAATCCTTGTGGAGGATTTGAATCCTTGAATCCACAAGTAGGGATGCTCCAAATGAATGTAGAATTGTATGTAGGATGTCTCAAATCAATGCCATTAGATCTTAAACACAAATCTTGAATGGATCTTGGATTATGAAGAGGCTTGGATGAATGTGAATGGAGAAATCTTCAACAAGAGGGCTCCATAGAGATTGAATCCTTCAATGGTTAACAATGAATCTCCTTGATGAATTGGATCTAGAATGCTTGAATGCTTGACGGTGAATGAATGCTTGAATGCTTTCCTTATCCTTCTTTCTTTCTTGATCACTTGATTGCACTTGAGAGATTATGAAAAGAGATCGATTGAAATGAGAGAGGAAGGCTTCCTTTTATAGTGATCTAGGGCACAAACTTCTAGAGAGGCAGACATTGGAGAATTAAATCCAAATTAACCTTAACCCCTATAAATGGACCTAGATTAAATGAAATTTAAGATTTTACCATTATGAAATCCGAAACAGCCGACCTGGAACCGGGAAAATAAAACTTTTTGAAGCCTGATATCCTGAAACCTGCGGAACTTGAAATTTGGACCCAGGGTCAGGGTCAAGGTAGACTCTTCCCTAATTCAAGGTCGAGGTCGACCTTGACCCAAGAGGTTGTCCTTGACCTTGAGGTCTCAAATCTTAAGTTCTCAGGACCAGGTGCTAGGAAAAGTTGAAAATGGGTGGAGAGAGAAGCAGAATAGGGGGGAAAAGCCAGATCCATGCAAAGACCTAATCAAGGTGCTTAACATGACCCCATACCACTTACTCAGAGGGATAAACATTCTTATCATGGAAGTGCTTCCATTTTAAGATGATACACATAGATGCTTTTAGAGGTTGGGTTTTCCCCTAGTACATATTGTGGCATCTTTGATGAGTATGTTATATATTTTCTTGTATATGAATTCTAAATACTTGTGGACATAGATTCTCTTTTAATGTAGAAACTATCATTATATAACTACAAATTTCCTTTCAATCATGAATACATAATTAAATTTAAAATTAGATGTTGAGGCTAATTTTCTTGGTGAAAATCAAGAACATGTAAATAATTTTGACCGAGGAAATCAAAAAGATGAAAATTGGATCCAAAATCACCAAGGGCCCATTTGTTTGCTGGAATTAGACTAGAATTGGGATTGTCAAATCCTAGAATTGACATTTTCGATGTTAGTGTTCAAAACATGAAACTGGAATAGGGATTTGTTAATTCTCATTTACCCCCAAAACTAGCATTTGAATCTTCCATCTAAATAGATGGAATTGGAAAATCAATTCCAATTACACTTAAATGGGAATTGGGGGTAAAATAAAATTTATAATATTTTGAAATCCATATACAAACAACATTTTCCATTTTCTCATTATGAATTCCAGGTGAACCAAACAGTTCCAGCCATATTCCAAAAAACATTTTCGTGATTTAAAACTTCTGAAATTGTCAAATACAAGAATTTGACAATTTCAACATTATTTAATTCCAACAACCAAACAACCCTAAGGCCCCTTTTGTTTGCAGAATTGGAATTTGAGTCAAAACCTAATTATCTCAAAATCAGGTTTTGAAATTCTGATTTTGTGTATTCGAAAGATAGTTTGGACCGTTTGGTTGACCCGAAAGATGGCTGAGACAATCCATATTTTGCGTTTGGTTGTCATTTTCAAAATTGGAATTGGAAGTGAGAAATTTCTATTTATGTGTTTGGTTTGCAATTTCAAATTGGAATTGGAATTACATTATCCATTTTCTGTGTTTGGATCTACATTTTCAATTGGAATTAGAATTTGACAAGAAAATTTAAGTTTTTATAATTATTATATAATGTTTTAATTTAATATTTTATTTTTTTTGTCCATTTTTATTTATAGTTTTTTTTATTAATTTATATTTTTATATACTAAATCACAAACAAAATTTAATATATTTTTTTCAATATTGTGAACAGTAAACTTAACTTTTTTTAATAATTTTATACATTATCATAAATAATATTATAACAAGAAAATAATTATAGCATTTCTCGATATCACATCAAAATATAAATAAGTCATCTAGTCCACATATATATCTATTTCTGCATAATGACCCAACAAATGACCCAACTAAATAGTATGATTGTTGCACAAAGTAAACATCGTAAAAACATGACATCGACTTTATAGGTAGCCTCCACTTTTGCAATAGCTTTGTCGAGCACTTTGCAAGACTTGCACTCGTCATCCACAACAGGTATATGTGGAGAATGTGCAGATGATGTAGACAACGATGGGGTGTCATTGGCCCACCGAAAGTACTCACATCCACTGCCATCCTACAATACAAATCTAAGTTAGTCTCACTATAATGACTAATATTTATTCTTTGTAAACATTTAAATATTGTGCAATTAACAACCTTTTTCTTATTTTTGCAACTCCAAAATTTACGGTTTGGATTTTCCTGTGTGTGTGACGTCCTCAACATGCAGTGTGATCCATCACCATAGTCACACATAGGGACATTTATCATAGCCATCAGCACTGTATCAAGCAAATTTTTGTTCATTCATACTATTTTTGTTCATTCATATAACAACATGACTATATTCTATGAGTACAAATTGAAAAAGTTTCATTTATGTTGATATTACAAATTTATAGAAAGAATATAATGACACAACTATAGCATCAAATAGAAGTTTTGGGGAAGAAAAATATCCATGAATTGAATGGTGGTGTGAAAACACACAGTTAAATAAGAAAATGCAAGGAAATCCACACTCTATGCCCTTATGCCGCACATTCGATGAGCAACCATCTCATATCCCGTTCATTCTTCCCATTACTTTCTGTATTGTTAGATGGTCAATCTTGCATCTACAAAGTAAACATGATATAAAAACTAAAACTTGTTTATTTTTAAATGGAATACACCAAGGAGTACCATCAGAAATATTGAGCATTTACAAACATGAATAGTAAACAATCATCAGATAGCTCATTTTTTTATCAGCATATGTGGATATTTTTGGCATCAATGTTTCAAATAGCTTTTGGATTTGATTGTGTAGATAGTTTTGGATCACACTCTGTGATCCATCATCAGGATGAAAGAGACCAAAATGATTGCAATAGACCAAAATGATGGACTTTTCTTTCAATCATTTTTCTCTCTTCCATCCTGATGAAGGATCACAAAGTGTGATCGTAAATGTTGATGCCAAAAATATCTACAAAATCGAATCCAAAAGCTATTTCAAACATATTTAATGTCATCATATGTATAGTCTCACTTTATCATCATATGTGTAGTCTCAGAACTATCCATTTCTATTTATGTACCTATCACGTGGTTTTTGAAAATGAATGAAAAATGAAAAGAAATTGAAGATGAAATAGAGCATTGAACAAAGTAGAATTATTTGACTTAATTTCTTAATGCAACACTAATAACAAGATGGTTAGGGTATATACATACAGAATCATGAAAAATATAGTCATCTACCAAAACACATTTATAAAACCATATTTGAAGAACTAGAAATGGATCATTATGAGACTACACCTTAACAATGCATTAAATTAAGCATTCATCATGTGGTTCTCCTTTGTGTATTCCACTTAAATATGTTAAAAGAAACAATATGTCTATAAAAACACATTTAATGAAAACAATGGTCAAGGGAGGGCATGCTTGTTTGTCCATTAATGTCATCCTACCACAAGTTATAAGCACTAATACTGGGATTATTGAATAAGGCAAACAATTTGACCAAATGATAATGATGTTGTACTATCTGCTAAACTGCAATGATAACATAAGCAAAGTGACTATCATGGCCAAGTCAAGTTGGAGTAAAATGGTAAGAAAACATACATACAATCCTGCAAATGGTAACAGTAAACAACTCAAGAACAAGCATGCAGGCATGGTGAATACTCATTGGGCACACGCCAAGTAACATAATTATGTTTCCTACAAAATTGATGATCTGGAAATACAAAGGCACAAGGATCCATTAAGCCTACTTAGAGCCACACAAAGCCATATAGCCATTGGATTTAAATGATGAACCACATATAATATGCCAGGACTATTTGCAGCAATAAAACCTACCACAATCATTTTATTCCCTATTCCATCCAGAATGGTGTGCATTTTTCTTGTTAGCCATCTGAAAAACACTCTTACATCCACTGACTAATTCCATGAGTAGATTGAGATTGAGATCAATACCTTGCGGCTTATTTAGTTTCAGGTGATTTAGAATTAGTGTACATATTGCCTACTGGAACACACAATCTGAATTGCATCCATAAAAATGATAAACATTATGAGCATCAGTTGTGATGCTTTTGATGTATCAAGCAAAAACCATGTCCTAGGAAGTTTGTCCCTCAATATAATTTTAAAAAAAAACATGTAAGAAATATCCTCCAACCATTTTAGACCAATTCCAAAAGAATACTCTGAATTACAATTGAAGAAATGTATATCATGTATATTCAAGAAGTAAGAGCATGCATAGGGTAACCAGTTGTGTGGTTACAGTCATGAATTCATTACAAAACAAATTATGTGGTATACTTGATGTTCATCAAGATTGTACAACTAGTATGTCTGGGCCCTTTTATGAATTCATGACTGTAACCACACAACTGGTTGCTCTGTAAGCCATGTTCAATAACCCATTGTAAGGTTACAATCATTCAGACTAAAGTCTTTTATACAACAAACAACACTATTTTGGGCCCTTTTATGAATTCATGACTGTAACCACACAACTGGTTGCTTTGTAAGCCATGTTCAATAATCAATTGTAAGCTTAAAATCATTCAAAATAAAGTCTTAATACAATAGAAAACATTATTTTGGGCCCTTGTATGAATTCATGACTGTAACCACACAACTGGTTGCTCTGTAAGCCATGTTCAATAACTGATTGTAAGGTTAAAATCATTCAGACTAAAATCTTTTATACAACAAACAACACTATTTTGGGCCCTTTTATGAATTCATGACTGTAACCACACAACTGATTTCTTTGTAAACCATGTTCAATAACTGATTGTAAGGTTAAAATCGTTCAGACTAAAGTCTTTTATACAATAGACAACACTGTTTTGGGCCCTTTTATGAATTCATGACTGTAACCACACAATTGGTTGCTCTGTAAGCCATGTTCAATAACTGATTGTACGACAAGTTTCACATTCGAGTTACAATAACTGGAATGTAGTTGTGTCAATAGTGTCTACATAGGCTTCCCCATGGTATTACAAGTAGCACTAAATTTATAGATCTCAATACATATTATCTCTATCAGCCAGTAAAGCAAACAATTCATGCCAATTCCCCAACTTCTAATTAATCTTTCACTGCCCTATCTCACATTTTCTTGAAGAAGGGTTACAAATCAAGATGGATGCTTATCCTCTCAATATTACCTAGTTGATTAACCGCTAGCCAATTTGGTGAAGCTGAATCTCAACCAATCACATGAGACTTGTTGAAACCAATTTTAGAACCTAGAAACCATGAAGTGTCATCTACAAATTGTAATATCTCCAACTAGGAATATTTGTATATTTTATGATATTTATGTGATTTTTTGGTTTCTAATGCAAAACACAAATTGGAACAACAAACAATAAATGAAAGTAATGGCTGAAAACTTGTTATCTAACCCTCTATTGCTGGAACTCAATTTCTATTTCACCCATAACAACAAATTACAACTTGAAGATGATAAATAACCCAAAGAAAGTGTTGGTTGTATATGAAATGGACAACTTACTAATTGCTCTTTGACATGCAATTACATTCAGATCTGAGTAGTCAAAACTCTCATCCATCAAATATTAACACTAATGTAACTGACAATAAGTGAGTAAACCCCCAAATGCCAACAAACATTCAAGATTGGAACTCTAGGGTATTAAACTTGATTGGAACTAAATTAAACACCAAATTATCATCTTTGAAATTCATTTATCTAATTTGCAAGATGTTGGAGAAACTTACAATGGTTGATATGCACAATTTTAGATGTACAATATTTGAGTTATGGCTTGGAATAATGAATGCATAGTTGGCACACGCTGTAGAAACTCTTTATGGTGAATGGTAATCAAGTTGGTGGTTGGATCTGATTGTATAAGTGCTATATGAGCAACAATGGAGAGGCAAGTGACCTAGGAAGGAAATGATACAGTTGAGTTTGAGCTTAAGTTATTGGATGTTCTCAGTCAATTTTTGGGTCAGTTGAGACAAGTCTTGTTCTCGGTCATGGGGAGAAAAGACATTTTGGGTTTGATGTTGCTCATATTCTCCCTAGGCCTAGTTCTGAGGCTGACTTCCCAGACTTGACAGTATGTACATTTTGAGTATGTATGTATGGCTTGGTTCTGAGGTTATTATTTATTTATTTTTATTTAGAAGAAAGGACTTATTATATTCAATATAAAAACTATTATATATAATATTAATTGAAAAAGTAACTAATAAACAATTAATAAGGTTATTGTATATGCATAGGGTAACCAGTTGTGTGGTTACAGTCATGAATTCATAAAAGGGCTAGCTATCTCTTGTTATGCCTATGATACAAAAACTATGTTTGATAAACAATCATAAAAAATCATCAACCATAAACAATCATCAACCAAAACACAATTATATCAGTGTATGTGAACAAGTATGATAATGTTTCAACTCATGATAAAGTTTGATAAAGTATGTAGAAAATAACTATAATCCACCATATGTGGCTACAATCTAGTCCACTCTCTCATCCTCAGTCATCAACAAGAACCATTTGGCTCTTTCACGTTCACCCATGAAGGTTTCGTATATCCTTAGGAATTCACCTCAACTCAATCCAAGGATGGATTTGAGAGCATTATATGCATCTATCAAAGCATTGTCATGAGCAAATTCATCAATTTTGACAAGGTGAACATTGCTCATGCCCTCTTTTATTTTCTTCATTGTTTCACACATGGAATCCAAGGAAGTGGCCATACTTGCCTTCCTCCTCTTTCCCACCTTTCTGACTGATGATGTAGGAGTCCCTCTAGTATTTGTTGTTGCAGTGGACTGATTCGAATGATAAGGGTCTTCGTCCAAATCAATAGCACTATCAAGATGTATATTGAAACCAAGATCCTCTTCATCATGCACATTGAATGGCTCTTCCATAGGGTTCCCTTCTTCAGTCTCAAGGGTTGTCATAGCTGCATTACCTTCAGTAATGTCATTACCCACAATTGCACCCAATTCATTGAAGTATTGGAAGGGCTGCCTCTTATACACTTTGGCATTTTTTAACTCTCTTCTCTACATGTTGGCATAAATAAATGGATTAGGTTCTTTGTCTTTCATTATTAACTTTAAAAGAAGGCAATATTATTTCCTTCAAAATAGTAGAGAGATCACCCTACCTTTAGAAGCTCATCCCACACTCTATCCTCAGAATCCATGCACTGAGTTGCCTCCTTCCAAGTGAAACCACTTGTATTCCTTAGCTCTTTCATCACTCTATATGCAAGCTTCCAGGTTTTCAACTTATTTTTGAAGTTGTTCTTTGATAGATTGAGGTTCATATTAGTGTTGAACCGCCTCTCAATGGTGGACCACACTTCTTTTTTGAAGCCTCCGTCACATTTTTTTCCCAGCTGTACTTGCTCAAGGAGCAAGTCTAGAAACTTGCATTCCATTTCCTTTGTCCACATTATCTTCTTCAAGGAAGGAGATATTTGTCTCATGTTACCAATTTCATCCATTCTCATCATTAATTATGTGTATGCCATGTTATCTATACAAATTGTTGTTAATGGTATAAAATTTGACCCATAAAAGACCAATACTTACAGCTAGAAACAGAAGAAAAAGGAAACCATCATGTATATTAAAGTATCTTCATACATCAATTTACTCAAATAAAACACATTGACCCATAAAAGTCCAATACTTCCATATAGAAATAGAAGAAAAAGGAAACCATCATGTATATCAAAGTATCTTCATACATCAATTTATTCAAATAAAACACATTGACCCATACAAGTCCAATACTTGCAGATAGAAATAGAAGAAAAAGGAAGCCATCATGTATATCAACGTATCTTCATACATCAGTTTACTCAAATAAAACACATTGACCCATACAAGTCCAATACTTGCAGAGAAAAACATAAGAAAAAGGAAACCATCATGTAGTCTTGACTCATAAAAGAACAACTATTCTCGGGATCTGTACTCTTCCCACATTCTACTTGCTATATCATCTTGAAATTGTGCCCACTGGTCTCTATCACGCTAAGACAACCCTATGTCTCCAGCATTGGTACATCTATCCCATCATGATCATCTTCATCTTCGATGACAATTTATGATGAAATGCCATCCTCTAACGTAATGTAGTTGTGTAGTATGCAACATGCTAATACAATATGGGAGTGTGTCATGATATGATAAGACGTGGCATGCCTCAGGATTGGAAAATGCTACTTGAGAATACCAAATGTATGCTCTACTGAGTTTCTAAGAGAGGAGTGTCAATGGTTGAACAACTCTTCTCGAGCATTTATTGGATTCTCTCTTGAAAACTTCTTCAGGTGGTAGTGTGTACACCGATAAGGAGAAAGAAATCTAGGTGCATTAGGATATCCAGCATCCACTAGAAAATATTTTCCTACATAAATAAAGTATATTATTAAAATGTGAAACATTGATTGTACCCTTGATTATATTAAATTATGATTTGGCTTACCGAGGGGAACAACAAGAGGATCTACTCTTGACAAAGCTGAAGCTAGAACATGACTATATGCGGCAGACCCTTCCCAACTAGCAAGGCAGTACTGAAACTTATGATCAAAGGAACACACACCCATAACATTTTGTGACAGGTTGCCTTTTCTATCATGATATTTACCCTGCATGTCGACATCGATGGTGACTGGTTTATGGGTTCCATCGATAGCTCCAACACAATCCTATACAATATGATACAATCATCAATTCTACGGTCAACCAATAATATGATAAGGATAAAAATCCATACAAGAAATTTGTAACAACACAACAATTACCTTGAATAATGGATCAAAATGTTCATTCCCACTAATTTTAGGAGCGTTTGGACTAGGTGGTAGAAAGCAATCCTTGTGGAGTCCTAAGATAGCCCTCAACACCTTGTGGAAGTATCAACTGATTGTCTCTCCTGAGTGCCCAAAGTTGTGGGCAATCTTGTGGTTCCTCAGATTGTGGCCAACAGTGTGGAGGAACATCACAAGTTGTTCTTCTAACGTCAAGTGTATTGTATCTGTCAAGGTTCCTTTTAGCCTTAGGATAGTATCTAGATGAAAGAAGGCTCCCCTACTCATGCGAATCTTATCATGACAATCCACATCATTGGAATGAATAACCATTCTATAAAAATAATTTCCTTTTTTTTTTCATTTACCCATTTGTGCACTGCCTTCTCGGGCCACCACTACTGTGGCTACGGCAACACAAGCAATAAGAGCTATGAGAAGACTAGAATATGTGGTCTCCACAGCTACCCATCCTAGAATGTCAATATTCTTAATAGGATTCATCAATTGCCTGAAATGTGGACAAACACAACAATTTTAGCGAGGAGATATTGGTAGCATGTTGTTCATGTTCTATTTTTCTAACTCTTTTCATGAAAGTATTCTACAAATAAAAGTGATTTTAAGACATTTTATAATCAATGTTCTTTGGTTAGTCCTAATGATGATCTTTTCTTCCCATACTTCAACTACATGGGATGCAGACAATATCTCAAATTAACCTTCAATGGCCTTTACATGAATCCCTATAGGTGACTATGGTAGCTAACTAGTTGATAACATTCAAAGTGATTATGGTCATAGAAGAGTGAGATATAGGTGCAACTCTTTTTATGAAATGGAAAGTATTCTACAAATAAAATTGATTTTAAGACATTTTAGAATCAATGTTAATTAATCATTTGATATTATCATCAAACTTATTGGTTGTTTTACAAACCCTTGGTATAATCACATGTTGGCCATCAAGCAATTAAATCGGACTGGAAATCAATTAGTAATCATTAATACGAAAGATAGTAACAAATTAAAGACTTCGATAGAAGAAATCTCTTACAATTCAAGGAAATACTAAGAAATCATAAAAGGGGATATTATAGTTTCCTTGAAAGTGGAAGTTTTTGAATATTTGTAGATTGTTTCATGTTGTATTCCAAATCTAAGATTGTTGAATGTAGCAATCTATATTTCTAGAACACCAGTATTGGCTTTTACTTCCAATGGTTACTAATCAGATTGCTATTTACAATTTTAAATCTACCAAAACTACTATCATTATGCTTCTCGTGTAACAAGTTATTACACAAAGTTTGACAACTAAAATAATGTTGGAATTAATCTGATAATCTGTTAGTCTCTTTCTCATGATGTTAATGCCACATGATGATCATGAATAAATAGACAAGATAGAGTGATTCTCACTAGTAAAAAAAAGGAAGTTGACAAGAAATATATCTCATCTCCAATTCATCTATCAATGTACATTGCTTAGGTACTATGGTTGATTGCTCCCTTTTGAATTTTGATTGGAAATTATTTAGATGTGAGATAACTAGGTCCTAATGCATGCAAAAATAAACACATAAACTAATAAAATTGATCGACAAAAAAATAGAAATATACAAGAAACTACAAAATAGAACAATGATACATAAATGTACTTATGATAGCAAGAAGAGATCATAATTTGTTTGTATAGTAGAGATAGGTGCTATAGTCTTTGGAAGTATCTAGGAGAAAATGAGTGTTAGAACTAGGCTCAAAAACTTTCAAACTTCCTTCCCTCAAACCTTCAGAATTTGATTGGAACCTATGTCTAAACATTCAAGTGAGCAACACAGGAGGAAAATAGTTGTGTTGTATAGGGGTTTATGTGAGTTAAACCATGGGTAGCTGTTAACCTTCACTACAGAAACGATTAATTAGAAGAGGGTTTATCCTAGTGCAAACTGCCTCACAATCGGTGATCTATTTACACACTCAAGAACTCCTGCTCTGATACCACTTGATGAAGGGTGCTCCCCTTAATGCCACAAACACATAACAGAAATAGAGAAACAACAATAATATGCAAGAACAAAAAATTAGCTTCTGATTATCTCCACAAATGTGGAATTACAAACTTTTAGAATTACAATATGCAAAGCCACATGGGCATTCCCTTACAATATTCTATAGGACAAAGCCTCGAATCAATACCCAGATCTCTACCCATAACTGCCCTAGACAACACTACAGGCCTTCTTTATATAGGCATTTCCCACCGCCCGAGAGGGTTCCAGAAATTTAGCCCTTAGGGCCGACCAAACTTAGAATTATTTTATTTTTCAATTTATTACATCAAAGTCAGCTCAAAATAACTTTTGAAACCCGAACATAAATTTTGAAGGAAAATTATTTTCCACCATTTCAGGTGACCCGACTTCTGAAGACCATAAGTCATCACCAATTAACTCGATTGACTATTATAACCTCATTTCGGAAAGGCCACGAAGTGCTCTACAGGCCTAACTCGTGCAAGTGCCTATAAACCAAATTTTCAACCTCATATGAGGCCTCTAAAGCCTTCAAAATTGAGTTCAAAGTTTTTGTACCCTACTACCAATACGAAAAATCTTCAATATCTTCAAAACTAGACCTGATCTAGCCATGAAACTTTACTGGCAGGCTGATATGACTGAGATGAACCTCCACATGTAAAATCAGAACATTCCGTGATCATATGACCAACTTACTAAAAATAGCAAGTTTCCATAAATAGCAGCTCTGCACAAGATAGCCCTTATTGAATACAAAAATAGAAATATTTTTGGGTGATGCACGATTCCTCTTACACCCAGGATGCTCCTGCATCAAACACCCGGGGTAATTTGAGAAGTGACCCTATCATGACTCAGGTGTGCAGAGGAAAACCAAGATGGTTAACCTCCTCCTTTGTTAGCCATGATGAATCTTCAACAGGTCATCCTTTCCATTCGACCAAATACTCTTCATATGTCTTGTTCCTTGTGCTTCTACCAACACAACTATCCAGTATGTCTTCAATCTCCTTGATATCTGAATTGGTTGCTAGAATACTCCATTGTGCTGCTGTAACCTCATCTTCAACACCTCCTTCATGATACTCTGTCAGATCTAAAATATTAAATACTGATGAAATATTTAGCTCAGCAGGCAATTCTACCTCATATGCATTTCTTGAATCATGCTTCTTTAGTATTTTGTATGGCCCAAACTTCTTCATTTTCAACTTGTTATATGCACCAACTGGAAATCTTTCCTTCTGCAAATGAACCATGACTTCATCTCCAACCTGAAATTCCTTATGTCTCCTTTTCTCATCTACCTTAGCCTTATACTGCGCATTCATCTTGGTAATGTGCTTCCTCACCTCCTCATGGATGTTCTTCAAATATCTTGCAAAATCTTCAGCTTCAGCACTACTTATTTCTCCTTTATCTATCTTTCTCAACTCAGATGCATTTCTTGGACTACTTCCATATACAATTTGGAATGGTGATTTACCAGTGCTCTTGTTGACAGAATTATTGTATGCAAATTCCACCTATGATAAAATCAAATCCCATCCTGTTGGCTTATCTCCAACCAAACATTTCAGAAAATTTTCCAAAATCCTATTCACCACCTCTGTCTATCCATCAGTTTATGGATGATGTGATGAACTGAACTTCAAATCTGTCTTCAACTTCTTCCACAATGTGTGCCAGAAATATCCAACAAAACTTAGTGTCCCAATTTGAAACTATAGTCTTTGGTAAACTATGTAGTCACACTACTTCTCTGAAAAACAATTCTGCTACATGAACAACATCATTAGTCTTCTTGTAGGGAACAAAATGTGTCATCTTTGAAAATCTGTCAACTACCATAAAAATTGAATCATGTCTCCACTGTGTCCTTGGTAAACCAAGAACAAAGTCCATACTGATATCCTCCCAAGGCTTCTCTGGTACAGGTAATGGCTGATACAACCCAATATTCTGCTTCACTCCTTTCGCTATCTGACATACTCTGCAACTCTATACAAACTTCTTGACATCTTGCTGCAACTGTGGTCAATAATAATTCTCACTAACCAAAGCAAGGGTTTTATCACAACCAAAATGTCCAGCCAATCCTCCGCTATGCTTCTCTTTGATGAGATTCTCCCCCATAGAACTTCTTGGAATGCACAATTGACTCTCTCTGAATAGCATATCATCTTGAATGATAAAATCCAGCCACTTCATCATGTCTAGAGTAACAGGTTCTATACAAGATTTCCAAACTTCACCAAAATCAGGATCCTCTAGATACAAATTCTTGAGTTCCTTGAACCCAACCACCTTAATCTGCATCTCTGTCAGCAATAGTTGCCTTCTGCTAAGCGCATCTACAACCCTATTAGACTTCCCACTCCTGTGTTTCAAAACAAATGTATAACTCTACAAAAACTCAACCCATTTCAAATGTCTTTGATTCAACTTTCCTTGACTATTCAAATATTGCAAAGCTTGATGATCAGTATACAAAAAAAACTCCTTAGGAAGTAGATAATGTCTCCACTTCTTCAATACCTGAACTATAGCATAATATTCTTGATCATAAACATAATATTTTCTCTTGGCATCATTTAACTTCTCACTGAAATAAGCAATAGGTTTACCTTCTTGGCTCATAACAGCTCCTATTCCAGTACCACTAGCATCACAATCTACTTGAAACACCTTATTAAAATCTAGAAGTGCTAAAATAGGTTGTTCTGTAACTTTCTGTTTCAATAGTTTAAAACTCTTATCTACCCCATTCGTCCACTTAAACTCTTCTCTATCCCCTCTCATTGTTTCAGTCAAGGGTCCACAAATACTGCTAAAATTTTTGATAAATTTTCTGTAAAAGCTAGCCAAACCATGAAAAGACCTTACCTCAGTAACACTCCTTGGAGTAGGCCATTCAAGGATAGCCTGTACTTTCTCTGGGTCCATTTTCAAACCTTCTGCTGAAACTACAAATCCCAAATATAATTAATCCTTCACAAAACTACACTTCTTCAAATTAATCAACAATTTCTCATCTCTCAGCTTCTCAAATATCATACGAATATGTATCATATGTTCCTCCAATGTCTTGCTAAAGATCAAAATATCATCTAGGTAAACAATGACAAACTTACCCAAAAATTCTTTTAGAACCTCATTCATGAGCCGCATGAAAGTGCTCGGTGCATTGGTTAGCCCAAAAGGTATGACTAACCACTCATACAGTCATTCCTTTGTCTTGAAGGCAATCTTCCATTCATCTCCTTCTCTGATCCGAATTTGGTGATATCCACTCTTCAAATCTATCTTTGAAAAATACACAGCTCCACTCAAAACAATCCATAATATCATCCATTCATGGCAATAGAAACCTATACTTGATTGTGATCTTATTTATTGCTCTAAAATTAGTACACATCCTCCATTCTCCATTCTTCTTTGGTGCTAATACCACTGGTACGACATAGGGACTCAGACTCTCTCGAATCAATCCCTTCTGCAATAACTCATGTACTTTTCTGTTCAACTTTTCACTTTCTGCTGGTGTCATTCTATGTGCTGCTTTATTTCAAAAACTGGCTCTTGGAATCAAATCCATCTGATGACTGATCTTCCTTACCGGTGATAATCCATCAGGTACATTATCAAATACAATATCCTGAAACTCATTCAACAAATCTGCAACCTCTACAGGTACATCCTCTACTTCCTCTTTACCAACTTTTAGAATTAAAGAAAAACACACATGCTCATGTCTCATACCATCTATAAATTTTCTTCCATCAACAAATATTATTCTTGCATTACCACATACCTTTTCTTCAATCTCCTTCAATGGCTTTAGCTTATGTCGCACTCCATCCTTTGTCAGGGAATAGGTATTCGCACGACCATCATGTACAACACATCTGTCAAACTACCATGATCTACACAACAACATATGACATGCATCCATAGATATGATATCACATAGTACCTCATCTTCATACCTGTCGATATTGAACTTTACTAGGCACTGTTCACTGACCATGACCTTGTGCTCATCCTGCACCCAAGCAATCTGATATGGATGTGGGTGTTTCTATCTCTTGAGCTTTAGCTTTGTCACCATCTCTTCTGACACCAAATTGTCATTACTTCCACTATCAATAATCACATCACAACATTTACCCTCACACTTGCATCTAATGTGAAACAGGCTCCTCCTTTGCTCAGGTTCATTCTCACCACTCAACAGGACTCTTCTATTAATCAACATTTCTCCTCTTTCAACATCTTTAGAATCTTTGGATCTGGCATCTTCATCTACATGTGCCACTATGGCTTGGCCTTCATTCCTCCTATCCATCCTTCCTTGGCACTGAGGACATTCAAATACCCTATGACCTTCTTCTCCATAGTGAAAACATGTTCCATGGAAGCCTCTTCTTCTTGAACCTTGTCATCTTCCTCTTCCTCTCTTATCTCTATTGTTCTAATCTTGGAAATGATTGGAGTTGTTTCCTCTCTGATTTTTACTGCTACTGGCCTCATCCTTCTTTTTCGGATCTTCATTTCGGCCTCCATATGACCATCCACCAGATCATCCACTGCGACCCCTTCCATTTTGTCTGCTCTCAAACTTCTTGTTTATCTTTTCTTCTACTTTTAGGGCAAACTGGTATGCCTCTTCAATACTGTTCATTCGAACTAGATTCAGCTCCTCCTGAATGCTTGGCCTCAACCCATTAAGGTAATGGGAAACTTTCGCTTATCCTCTTCCACATGGCCTATTCTGATGAGGATTCGATAGAACTCCTCCATATACTCCTAAATAGATCATCCCGCTTGCTTCAGACTTTGCATTTTCTTCAGTAGGTCAAGCTCATAATTAACAGGGATGAACTGTCACTTCAATTTATCCACCATCCGATCCCATCTTGTGATTTTATCTTTTCCTTTTCTATTTCACTGTAATTGAATCTCTTGCCACCAAATCTTCACATGACCTTTCAGTCTGGCCTTTGCAAATTTGACCCTATCAGGATCGTCAATATCTTCATACTCAACATATTTTTCACATTCATTGATCTAATTGATCAACTCCTCTAGGTTAAGATTTCTTGAAAATGTAGGAACCTCAATCTTAGGTTTTTTTTCAATCTTGAAAATGGCCCGAAAAAGTTTTTCTTCCTCCTAGTTCACAACTTTGACTTCTCCTTCTTGATCTTCTTCTTTGGCTTCATCCTCGCTTTCATCTCTGACATTAAGATTCATTCCTTTATGAATCTCCTCTTGCAATGCTCGCACTTGTCTCTGGAGCGCTCTAACCTCAGGTGTTACAAGACTAGCTCTTTCGCCACGTTCCCTTCGTGAAGGCATTTTTCATGATGCACACTGAAACCCTAACCATGGTCCTAGTGCAAACTACCTCACAATTGGTGATCTATTTACATAGAAACCCTAACCCACGGTCCTAGTGCAAATTGCCTCATAATCAGTGATCTGTTTACACTCTCAAGAACTCCTACTCTGATACCACTTGATGAAGGGTGCTCCCTTTAATACCACAAACACATAATAGAAATAGAGAAACAACAATAATATGCAAAAATTGAAAATTGGCTTCTGATTATCTCCACAAATGTGGAATTACAAACTTTCAGAATTACAATATGAAAAGCCACATGGGCATTCCTTTACAATATTCTATAGGACAAAGCCTCGAATCAATACCTAGATCTCTACCCAGAACTGTCCTAGACAACACTACGGGCCTTCTTTATATAGGCATTTTCCACCGCTCGAGAGGGTTCCAAAAATTTAGCCCTTAAGGTCGACCAAACTTAGAACTATTTTATTTTTTAATTTATTACATCAAAGTCAGCTCAAAATAACTTTTGAAACCCGAACATAAATTTTGAAGGAAAATTATTTTTTGCCATTTCAGGTGACCCGACTTTTAGAGACGATAAGTCATCACCAGTTGACCTGATTGACTATTATAAACCCATTTTAGAAAGGCCACAAAGTGCTTTATGGGCCTGACTCATGCAAGTGCCTATCACCCAAATTTTTGACCTCATTTGGGGCCTCTAAAGCTTTCAAAACTGAGTTCAAAGTTTCTGTACCCTACTGCCAATATCAAAAATCTTCAATATCTTGAAAACTAAACCTAATCTAGCCATGAAACTTTACTGGCAGGCTGATATGACTGAGATGAACCTCCACATGTAAAATCAGAACATTCCATGATCATATGACCAACTTACTAAAAATAGCAAATTTCCATAAATAGCAGCTCTGAAAAAGATAGCCCTTATTCAATACAAAAATAGAAATATTTTTGCGTGATGCAAGATTTCTCTTACACCCAGGATGCCTCTGCATCAATTATAAAGGGAATGCCCATGTGTCTTTGCATATTGTAATTCTAAAATTTGGAATTCCACACTTGTGGAGATAATAAGAAGCTCATTTTTTGTTCATGCAAATTATTGTTGTTTCTTTGTTTATGTTATGTGTTTGTGGTATTAAGGGGAGCACCCTTCATCAAGTGGTATTAGATCGGGAGTTCTTGAGTGTGTAAACAGATCACCGACTGTGACACAATTTGCACCAGGTCTGTGGTTAGGGTTTCAGCGAGGGAGTAAACAGATTGCTGACTATGAGGCAGTTTGCACCAGGACCGTGGTTAGAGTTTCAACGCGCATCGTGAAAATGCCTCCATGAAGGGAATGTGGCAGAAGAGTTGGTGTTGTAAAACTTGAAGTTAGAGTGCTCCAGAGACAAGTGCGAGCATTGCAAGAAGAGATTCACACAGGAATGAATCTTAATGCTAGAGATGAAAGTGAGGATGAAGCCGAGAGAGAAGGAAATTCTAATCAAGAAGAAGGCAAAATTTTGAACCAAGAGGAAATAAGAATTTTTCGAGCCATTTCCAAGATCGGGAAAAGACCTAAGATTGAGGTTCCTACATTTTTAAGAAATCTTAACCCAGAGGAGTTGATCGACTGGATCAATGAATGTGAAGAATATTTGTAGTATGAAGATATCGAGGATCCTGATCGGGTCAAGTTTGCAAATGCCAGACTGAAAGGTCATGCGAAGATCTGGTGGAGAGAGATTCAACTGGAGTGAAACAGAAGAGGGAAAGGTAAAATCACAAGATGGGATCAGATGGTGGATAAATTGAAGTGACAGTTCAATCCTGTTGATTATGAGCTTGACCTATTGAATAAAAATGTAAAGTTTGAAGCAAGCAGGAAGATTTGTTCAAGAGTATACAGAGGATATCTATCGACTCCTCATCAAAACAGTTCATGCAAAAGCTGATAAGGGAAAAAATTTCTATTACCTTAATGGATTGAGGCTGAGCATTCAGGAGGAGTTGAATCTAGTTCGAATGAACAGTATTGAAGAGGCATACCAGTTTGCCCTAAAAGTAGAGGAAAAGCTTAACAAAAAATTTGAGAGTAGACAAAGCAGAAGAGGTCATGATAGAAGATATAGTGGACGATGATATGGAGATCAAAATGAAGATCCAAAAAATAAGGATGAGGCCAGTAATAGTCAGAATCAGAGAGGAGATGATTTCAATTATTTTCATGATCAGAATAATAGAGATCAGAGAGGAAGAGGAAGAGGACAAGGATATGGAAGAGGAGGCTTCTATGGAACATGTTTTCACTTTGGAGAAGAAAGTCATAGGGCATTTGAATGTCCTCAATGCCAAGGAAGGAAAAATAGGAGAAATGAAGGCCAGGCCAGAGTTGCACATGTAGATAAAGATGTCAGATCATCAATTTTTGAAGATGCTGAAAGAGGAGAAACGTTGATTAACAGAAGAGTCTTGTTGAGTGGTGAGAATGAACCTGAGCAAAGGAGGAGCTTGTTTCGCACTAGGTGCAATTGTGAGGGAAAGTGTTGTGATGTGATTATTGATAGTGGCAGTACTTATAATTTGGTGTCAGAAGAGATAGTGACAAAGTTGAAGCTCAAGAGGTAGAAACATCTACATCCATATCAGGTTGCCTGGGTCTAGGATGACCATAAGGTCATGGTTAGTGAACAGTGCCTAGTGAAGTTCAAGATCAACAGGTACCAAGATGAGGTACTATGTGATATCATATCTATGGATGCATGTCATATGTTGTTGGGTAGACCTTGGTAGTTTGACAGGTGTGTTGTACATGATGGTCATGTGAATACTTATTCCCTAATAAAGGATGGAGTGCGACATAAGCTAAAACCGTTGAAGGAAACAGAAGAAAAGGTATATGGTAATGTAAGAATAAATTTTGTTGATAAAGAAAATTTCTTAGATGGTATGCGGCATGAGCATATGTGTTTTACCTTAGTTCCAAAGGTTGGGAAAGAGGAAGTAGAAGATGTACCTGTAGAAGTTGCAGAATTATTGAATGAGTTTCAAGATATTGTATATGATAATGTACCTGATAGATTACCATCGGTAATGAAGATCAGTCATCAGATGGACCTAATTCCAAGATCCAGTTTGCCAAATAAGGTAGCACACAGAATGACAGTAGCAGAAAGTGAAGAGTTGAAGACAGATTTGAAGTTTAGTTCATCACATCATCCACAGATTGTCTATGGAAATAGTCCCAAAAATGCATCTGAGTTGAGAAAGATAGATAAAGGAGAAATAAGTAGTGCTGAAGCTGAGGATTTTGTGAAACATTTGAAAAATATCCATGAGGAGGTGAGGAAGCATCTTACCAAGATGAATGCACAGTATAAGGCTAAAGCAGAAGAGAAAAGAAGGCATAAAAAATTTTAGGTTGGAGATGAAGTCATGGCTCATTTGTGGAAGGAGCGATTTCTAGTTGGTACATATAACAAGCTGAAAATGAAGAAGTTTGGGCCATGTAAGATACTAAAGAAGCATGATTCAGGAAATACATATGAGGTTGAGTTGCCTACTGAACTAAATATTTCACTAGTATTTAACATTTCAAATTTGATAGAGTATCATGAGGGAGGTGTTGAAGATGAGGTTACAGCAGCACAATGGAGTATTCTAGCAACCAGTTAAGATATCAAGGAGATTGAAGACATACTAGATAGTCATGTTGGCAGAAGCACAAGGAATAAGATATATGAAGAGTATTTGGTCATACGGAAAGGATGACCTGTTGAAAATTCATCATGGCTAACGAAGGAGGAGGTTAACCATCTTGATTTTCCTCTGCACATCTGAGTCGTGATAGGGTCACTTCTCAAATTACCCCGGGTGTCTGATGCAAGAACATCTTGGGTGTAAGAGCAATCTTGCATCACCCAAAAATATTTTTTTTTTTGTTTTCAATAAGGGCTATCTTGTGCGAAGTTTCTATTTATGGAAACATACTATTTTTAGTAAGTTGGTCATATGATCTCAAAATGTTCTCACAGTTGGAGGTTCATCCTAGTTATATTAGCCTACCAATTGAGTTTTTATTACCACATCATCTGTATTGGTGAAGTTATTGAAGTTTTTGGGTATGAAATCTTTCAGGTCAATTTTGAAGGCCTTAGAGGCTTCAGATCATGATCGATCCCCGGCTGATTGGCTCTAACGCATGTTAAAGACCGTAGATCTCATCATAGTGTTTTTGAAAAGTGGTTACAATAGAAAAATAGAGCTACGGTTAAAAAGTTATGGCCTCCAGAAGTTGGGCTACCTAAAAGCATATTTTGTATTTCTCTTGAGCCGACCCTATTGTAAATATTATGAAAATAAAATAATTCTATATATAGTCAGCCTTAGGGCTAAATTTCTTGAACCTTTTCGGGTGGTGGAAATTGCCTATATAAAGAAGGTCCGTAGTGTTGTCTAGGACAGTACTGGGTAGATCTGGGTAATAATTCGAGGCTTTTTCCTATAAAATATTGTAAAGGAAATGCCCATGTGGCTTTGCATATTGTAATTCTGAAATTTAAAATTTCACACTTATGGAGATAATAAGAAGCTCATTTTTTGTTCTTGCAAATTGTTGTTGTTTCTTTGTTTCTATTATGTGTTTGAGGTATTAAGGGGAGCACCCTTCATCAAGTGGTATCAGAGAAAGAGTTTCTGAGTGTGTAAATAGATTGTCGACTGTGAGGCCATTTGCACCAAGACCGTAGTTAGGGTTTCAGGGAGTGTGTAAACAGATCATCGACTATGAGGCAATTTGCACCAAGACCGTGGTTAGGGTTTCAGCCCACATCATGAAAATGCCTCCACGAAGGGAATGTGGTGAAACAGCTAGTGTTTTAACACATGAGGTTAGAGCGCTCCAGAGACAAGTGCGAGCATTGCAAGAAGAGATTCGCAAAGAATGAATCTTAATGTCAGAGATGAAAGTGATGATGAAGCCGAGGGAGAAGGAAATTTTGATCAAGAAGGCAAAATTTTGAACTAGGAGGAAAAAAGACTTTTTCTAGTCATTTTCAAGATCGGGAAAAGACCTAAGATTGAGGTTCTTGCATTTTCAAGAAATCTTAACCCTGAGGAGTTGATTGACTGGATCAATGAATGTGAAGAATATTTTGAGTATGAAGATATCGAGGATCCTGATCGGGTCAAGTTTACAAAGGCCAGACTGAAAAGTCATGCGAAGATCTGGTGGCAAGAGATTCAATTAGAGTGAAATAGAAGAGGGAAAGATAAAATCACAAGATGGGACTGGATGGTGGATAAATTGAAGAGACAGTTCATTCCTGTTGATTATGAACTTGACCTACTGAAGAAAATGCAAAGTTTTAAGCAAGTAGGAAGATCTATTCAAGAGTATACAAAGGAGTTCTAGCGACTCCTCATCAGAATAGGCTATGGGAAAGCTGATAAGGAGAAAGTTGTCTGTTACCTTAATGGGTTCAGGCCGAGCATTCAGGAGGAGTGAATCTAGTTCGAATGAACAGTATTGAAGAAGCATAGCTAACGAAAGAGGAGGTTAACCATCTTGGTTTTTCTCTACACACCTGAGTCATGACAGGGTCACTTATCAAATTACCCTGGGTGTCTGATGTAGGAGCATCCTAGGTGTAAGAGAAATCTTGCATCACCCAAAAATATTTATGGTTTTTTTTTCAATAAGGGCTATCTTGTGCGGAGCTGCTATTTATAGAAACTTAATATTTTTAGTAGGTTGGTCATATGATCTCATAATGTTCTGATTTCACAATTGGAGGTTCATCCTAGTCATATCAACCTACCAATTGAGTTTCATTGCCACATCATCTGTATTGGTGAAGTTATTGAGGTTTTTGGGTATGAAATCTTTCAGGTCAATTTTGAAAGCCTTAGAGGCTCTGAATCACGATCGACCCCTGACTAATTGGCGCTAGCGCGTGTCAGACACTATAGATCTCGTCATGGCATTTCCAAAAAGTGGTTATAATAAAAAATAGAGCTACTGTTAAAAATTTATGGCCTCTAAAAGTTGGGCTACCTAAAAGCATATTTTGTATTTCTTTTGAGCCAACCCTATTGTAAAAATTGTGAAAATAAAATAATTCTATGTATAGTCGGTCTTAGGGCTAAATTTTTGGAACCTTCTTGGGCGGTGGAAATTGCCTATATAAATAAGGCTCGTAGTGTTGTATAGGGAAATGCTGGGTAGATCTAGATAATAATTTGAGACTCTGTCCTATAGATTATTGTAAAGGGAATGCCCATGTGGCTTTGCATATTGTAATTCTAAAAATTAGAAATCCACACTTGTGGAGATAATAAAAAGCCTATTTTCTGTTCTTGCAAATTGTTGTTGTTTCTTTGTTTCTATTATGTATTTGTGGTGTTAAGGGGAGCACCCTTCATCAAGTGGTATCAGAGCAAGAGTTCTTGAGTGTGTAAATAGATCATCGACTATGAGGCAGTTTGCACTAGGACCGTGGTTAGGGTATCAGTGAGTGTGTAAATAGATCACCGACTATAAGGTAGTGTTCACCAGGACCATGGTTAGGGTTTCAATGCGCATCGCGAAAATGCCTCCATGAAGGGAACGTGACGAAAGAGTTGGTATTGTAACACCTGAGGTTAGAGCGCTCTAGAGACAAGTGCAAGAAGAGATTCATAGAGGAATGAATCTTAATGCCAGAGATGAAAGTGAGGATGAAGTCAAGGGAGAAGGAAATTTTGATCAAGAAGAAGGCAAAATTTTGAACCAGGAGGAAGAAAGACTTTTTTGAGTCATTTTCAAGATCGGAAAAAGACCTAAGATTGAGGTTCCTACATTTTTAAGAAATCTTAACCCAGAGGAGTTGATTGACTAGATCAATGAATGTGAAGAATATTTGTAGTATGAAGATATCGAGGATCCTGATCGGGTCAAGTTTACGAAGGCTAGATTGAAAGCTCACGCAAAGATCTGGTGGCAAGATATTTAATTGGAGCGAAATAGAAGACGGAAAGATAAAATCATAAGATGGGATCGGATGGTGGATAAATTGAAGCAACAGTTCAATCCTGTTGATTATGAGCTTGACCTACTGAAGAAAATGCAAACTTTGAAGGAAGCAGGAAGATCTATTCAAGAGTATATAGAGGAGTTCTATCGACTCCTCATCAGAGCAGGCCATGTGGAAGCTGATAAGGAGAAAGTTTCCCATTACCTTAATGGGTTGAGGCTGAGCATTCAGGAGGAGTTGAATCTAGTTTGAATGAACAGTATTGAAGAGGCATACCAGTTTTTCCTAAAAGTAGAGGAAAAGTTGAACAAGAATTTTGAGAGTAGACAAACCGGAAGAGGTCATGATGGAAGATCTAGTGGACGGTCATATGGAGATCAAAATGAAGATCTAAAAAAGAAGGATAAGGCCAGTAACAGTCAGAATCAGAGAGGAGATGATTTCAATCATTTCCATCATCAGAATAATAGAGATCGGAGAGGAAGAGGAAGAGGACAAGGATCTGGAAGAGGAGGCTTCCGTGGAACATGTTTTCACTTTGGAGAAGAAGGTCATAGGGCATTTGAATGTCCTCAATGCCAAGGAAGGAAAAATAGGAGAAATGAAGGCCAGGCCAGAGTTGCACATATAGATGAAGATGCCAGATCATCAAATTCTAAAGATGCTAAAAGAGGAGAAACCATGATTAACAGAAGAGTCATGTTGAGTGGTGAGAATGAACCTGAGCAAAAGAGGAGCTTGTTTCACACTAGGTGCAAGTGTGAGGGAAAGTGTTGTGATGTGATTATTGATAGTGGCAGTACTGATAATTTGGTGTCAGAAGAGATGGTGACAAAGTTGAAGCTCAAGAGGTAGAAACATCCACATCCATATCGGGTTGCCTGGGTGTAGGATGACCACAAGGTCATGGTCAGTGAACAGTGCCTAGTGAAGTTCAAGATCGGCAGGTACCAAGATGAGGTACTATGTGATATCATATCTATGGATGCATGTCATATGTTGTTGGGTAGACCTTGGCGGTTTGACATGTGTGTTGTACATGATGGTCATGCGAATACCTATTCCCTGATAAAGGATGGAGTGCGACATAAGCTAAAATCATTGAAGGAAACAGAAGAAAAAGTATGTGGTAATGCAAGAATAACTTTTGTTGATAGAGAAAATTTCTTAGATGGTATGCGGCATGAGCATATGTGTTTTACCTTAATTCCAAAGGCTGGGAAAGAGGAAGTAGAAGATATACCTGTAGAAGTTGTAGAATTATTGGATGAGTTTCTAGATATTGTATCTGATAATGTACCTGATGGATTATCACCGGTAAGGAAGATCAGTCATCGGATGGACCTAATTCCAAGAGCCAGTTTTTCAAATAAGGTAGCACATAGAATGACAGTAGTAGTAAGTGAAGAGTTGAAAATAGATTTGAAGTTTAGTTCATCACATCATCCACAGATTGTATATGGAAGTGTATACACCTAAAAATGGTCACCTAGACTATTAGCCCCTTTTGTTAAATCATAAATTGCTTATTCTTGATCAAATCCTAGCTTTATCATTTATTCGATTATTTTCTATGGGCTAACCATCTTATCCTAAGTTTTTATTTATTAAAAGGAATATTCCCTCCCCTTTTAATAAATAAAAATTCTCCACTTTTTCTCTTATCCTAAGTTGCACAAATAAAGCATTATTCTTATTTTATAAAAAGGAAAAAAGCACTTTTTATCTCATATAGACACAAAAGTCAACTCTTATTTTCCTATTGGAGGATACTTGTGCACATGGATTGCTCCTCTTTTAAGCTCCACCGTTGATTAAATATTTTGCCTCTTAATCTCCATGGTCCATTTCTCCTCATTTCCTATAAAAGAAGAGCTCTCTTCTTCATTCTAGATCCCCAACTTTTTATGCTAATATTATGCTGCAGGTTTTCTAGGTACGCTTTGGAGCTTTTGAAGATTTGGAGCATTCTTGCATTCTACATCTCATTCTTTCATTCTTAGCTTAGCTTCATATTTATGCTTTCTTAGATTAGCTTCATTTCTATGCTCTAGATTAGCTCACATAGATTAATTAGCTTGGGTTGTAACACTTGCATATTTCTTTTCATAGCTTAGCTTGCATTTCTATTTTAGCATAGCATTGCATTGCATTTTCATTCTTGATTCTTGAGGATATTAGAATTCTTGCCCTTGTCTTCATTGAATCTCCCATTGCATGGTTTACTAGCAAGGTTATAGGCTAAATAGCTCTAGCTAAGAGCATTCTTAAAAACCCTTGCACTCCATGCCTAGGGAGCTATGGATCGATTTGTGAGGGCTCATTCTTGAGTTTCTTTGCATGTAATGATCCATAAAAGTGTGACACATTTATAGCACACATTTTTGGCGCCTACCGTGGGGCAGAGTGGACTAGCTTTGTCCTTTCTTTTTCTACATTTCCGTCATTTTTCATCAATTTTTCAGTAAGTTTTTAGCTTAATTTTTCGTCTTTATTTTTTTTTCTCAGATTATCGTGCGATACTTTCCAGAAGTATCGCGCGATATACCTCTGTATGCACGTGTGATACTTTTCCTGTTAGAAGTATCGCCTGGCTATAGTAGAGTATATCGCCTAGTCTTGGGTGAAGTATCGCCTGGTGTCGGGCAAAATATCATGCGGACTGATAAGTATCGCCTGGTGTCAGGTGAAGTATCATGCGATATTGTGTCTGTACCTGGTAGTGACCTATTTTTGAGTTATTTTATCCATCTTGCAAGTTTTAGGTTCTTAGCTATTTTTTTAAAAAAATTTAAAATTTCTAGCGTTTTCAAATCCATGCCACTCTAGAAAATGGGTGCCCATTTTTTTTTGAAATTTTGCAAATGGTATCAAAAGTTTAAGTATGATATATCGTTGGAAAGGTCTTTTCGAGCCTAATCCAACCATGATGGTTTCATTTTCAGATTTTATCATTTGATCAAATTTTTTTTTGCAGATTATCTAATTTTTTTCATGTACTAATCATTGTTAAATTTTGGATTTTGATTCTCCTAACTCTTGTTGGTCTAACAAGTTGTGGTTGTAGGTGTTTCTTACTTGAAATTTGCTAAAATCGCATGTCAAAGAGGGTTACTAATGGTTTTTGCAGGGCTGCCCTAAGCATAAAAACTAAATCAAGTGCTTGTTTAATTGCTTTCTTTATTAAGTGCAGCATATACTAGTTGTTTCCTTTCATAGGCACTTAATACCTTGTTGTAGAAATTTTGAGGTGGTAGGAGAGTATGCTCTTCACCCTTGTGGTGAAACAGAAATCTTGACCCATCTTGAGATTTTGAAAGCAAGGGGGTAATTGAATCTTTGCTTGGTGTGTTTGGGAGAGATTTTTGAGATAGGGGAGTATGCTCTTCACCCTTGTGGTGAACCAAAAACCTTGAACCTCAAGAATTAATCCCTTCTTTGTTTAGCTTAGGATCCTTTAGCGGGCCTGCTCTTGAGCAATCAAGAGGAACGACCCAAGTGGGAACAACCTTGTCATCATTTTCCTTGGTGGCGAGTGATTCCAACTCACTATAATCTCAAGGCTATCGAGGACACAAAACCTTGGTAGACATAGTACTTATCTTCGCTTGATGTGAGTAACTTGTGGGATTGTGACCATGAGGAAAGCATTAAGCAAGAATGCTTAAGGTACTCTTGAGGCCGCGAGGTCCTAGTCCTTTATGAGGAGCAAGAGGGGTGCTATGAATGGAAACCCTTACTATGAACCATTAGATAGAGGCCACTCTATTTTAGCCGCTTAGCTTCTTGGTGCAAGGATTGATCCAAGTGGACTTACCTGAATCACCCCAAGACACTCACCATATGTGTTCCTTTGGTTGTGTTTTTGACACTTCCATGACAACGCCAATATCTCTTGTGGGCAACCACTTGGTGTGAGGCAAGGGAGCATCAAGTTGTGGGCCAAGTTGCTAAGTAATGAGCCTTGTCCTTCTAGGTAGTAATTGCTTGAATTATCTTCGATTGTGCTATACCAATGTAAACGTTCTCAACATTCAAATAAATGGTAGCATTCATAAGGTTCCCTATTTTGATATCACAAGTGCTTGTCTTGGCAAGGTTGCTTTTGCCCTAGTTTCAAGTGTTCTATGACATGTTTGATCCCATACTGTTAGCAAACCTGTCTTTTATCTATTGCTACTGCTTGTCAAACTAAGAAATTGCACTGTTCAATCTACAAATTTGGTCCAAGTGCTTCAAAACTGAGTTTTTCACATTCACTGGTCAAGAGTCATATGATATTGAAGTATCCTTGCATACCCTCAACCAAGAATCCTGAGTCATTTCTACTGTCCTGTCATTGCTACAATTCGGAGTTGCTAAACTTGCACTTTAACCTACTGTAGAGTGTCTTTTTCTGTTCTTACCTGAAACTGGTTTGTTACTTACATGTTTAGAATTTTTCTAGACTGAAACAAATGAGCTAAAACTATTGGGTTTGAGTTTAATGAATGCTACTCTTGATCACTTGCCGCATCACGGTTACCTCTCTAGCTACTTGCTTATTGAGCTTCTTGCTCGTTGCTCGGCTTTAGTCAATTGATTGTTGTAAGTGCTTGAGCACTTTTGATGAGCCATCTCTCTATTTTTCTACTTTGACAAGTGATCTTTATTAGCTTTTCTTATCTCAAATCTAAGAAACTTTGTCTCATTCTATTAGTCAACCAACATCTCTTTTCATGCTGGTTACAACTCGGTCTCAGTTTGAGCAGGAGAATCACCCTCTGTTCAATTATACATAGTTACCTTCTCCAACTAGACATTCCAAAGCACCCATTAGCAAAGACAGTTCTAGTTCTAACCAATCTGAGAAATCTAAGGCTACACCGTGGTACAAAGGAGGTTTCCTCTTTTCCGCGTTCAAGACTCCCAAAAACACAGATAGTGTCTCACTCACTTTGACTGAACAAGAAAAGTTTCAACTCTTGCAAGAATACTTTGAGCGTAAGGATAATCAAGCGCACTTAGACAAAGAACACAATCAACAAATGATGGATGCTACTAAGTGCATGGCTTATAGAGGGACATTTTATGAGCAACCTGAGACTAGTAATCATGAGCATAGACCTCTTTTTAACAATGGCAAAAATGACAACAACACGCCACCAAGATCTCCTCCAAGGCCAACTTTTGCTATGCCTTCTTCACCACCTAGACCTCCTCCCTCTCAACATGAGGCAGAGGCTAATGATGAGATTTCTAGTGAGGATCTTACGAGATGTGACCAAGATGTGGATTTCCAACGAATGATGCATAAGCTTTTAGAGCGTAATGGCGATCAATATTTTCAATATATGACTTCTAGAGGATACAAGCTTCCTCCCGGCTATGATGTCAGACAAATTGTCCAACAAAGAGTACCAACTGAATTGGAAGTCCTTCAAGAAGAATTACGTCAGACAAATCAATGCCTTACCCAAATGGCATTAGAAAGAGAGCCTCCAAAGGTCTCTTTTGTAGAATCAATTTGTGCTCTTCCTTTTGATAAAGATCTATACATGGTCCCGTTTCCTAAGGATATTGAGGTTCCTAAATATGACAAGTATGATGGAAATGGTGACCCTCATGACCATGTGCATCATTTTTATGCTCTTAGTATGGAATTTCTTCATGAAGACACATATCTCCTACGCTTATTCCCTTGAAGCTTAAGAGGCCAAGCTTTGGAATGGTTTGCGAAATTGACACCACCACTTAAGACTTTTGATGAGTTAGCTCAGCGATTTACCCAGCAGTACTCTTACAACATCCAACAACCTGTCACTGTGATAGATCTCGGTAATCTAAGACAACATCAAGGTGAGCCATTTGCAACTTACTTACAACGTTGGAGGTCATTGTATTCTCGATATCCTCATCAGCTACCTGAAAGAGAAAAGATTGACATTTTCATCAACACACTTGTGCCTGAGCTATTTTATGATCTAAGGAAGCAATTGTTCTCCTCCTTCCATGACATGGTTGAAAGTGCATATCGGATTGAGGATGTAGCTATAAGAAAAGGGGATATTGTTATTAATAAAGATGCTAAAGGCAATGGTAAAGACAAGAACAAACCTTGGAATAAGAACAAGTATGTTGTTAATGATGGGGTTGTTGATGCTCCTAAAGTTAAAGAGCCCTCTTTCAATCTCTCCAACACTATCTATGCAGCAAAACAACAAGAAGCTAGCAACACTCACAATGCTCCTAAACCTCAATATGTAGATAAGCCTAAGAAGTCATTTCGAAAGCGAGTCTATACCAAGTTGGCAGAACCTTATGATGTGATCCTTAAGACTTTGGTTGACAATGGATATCTTACGCTTCCTGATAAACTTGGTAACTAGGATCTGATAAATAAGCCTGATTGGTGGAGAGAGGATCATTACTGCCATTATCACAGAAACAAGGGACATCCAACAGATAATTATTTTAGGCTTAAGGATTATATTCAGGATCTTATTGATAACAACATAATCTCCACTGATGACTTAACTAAAAATTCTGATCACACAGCTTTCAAAAATCCTCTACCTAAGCATGATAAGGGGGAAACCTCTCAAACACATAAGAAGAATCATGATGCAAAGATCAATTACATGTATCCTTCTAATACGCTTGTGATTAACATGGTAGAGCCCATTGAGAGTGTTCTAATGATGAGGTCTCAAGATGATAATAACACCAATCATGGTAAGCCAAAGTTAGTCTTGCAAACACGTGGTAGTTCATCTTCCCAAAGTGAGACACTGAATGCTGTTACTAGGGGGCAAGCCAAGATTATCCTTAAAACTGTGCAAGATCCCAAGCAAGCTTTGCCTTCCAAACAAGTGGCTCCTTCAGCCACCCCTAGCTATGATCTTGTCCAACATTTGCAAAAGACACTAGCATAGATATCTATCCTTGAGTTGCTTCGGTTATCCTCTTCGCATAGAGAGATTCTTGATGAGGCTCTACGTACAACACGTGTTCCCAATGACATTGATCTAGATCAATTTCAAGCTATGGTCAACCACATTTCATCTCCGCTATCTCTCTCTTTTTCTGCAGAAGATGACATATCTATTGCTCACCTGCATAATCTAGCTTTACACATTGAAGTTCTAGTCTACAATACCCGAGTCCGCCGAGTCCTGATAGACAATGGTGCAGGGTTAAATATTGTTTCTTTCAATGTCATACAACAATTGGGTTTGTCAGAATTTGCTGTGGATTCTAAAAAGAAGATTACTATAAAAGCTTATGATGAAGTGGAAAGATCTTCCAAAGGTCTTGTCACACTGCCTATCCGAGTGGGCCCTGTCACGAAAGATATTAGCTTCCAAGTATTGGACATCCCACTCGCATATAACATTCTTTTGGGTCATCCTTGGATCCATGACATGCAGGCTATTCCTTCCACTTATCATCAGTGCGTCAAATTTCCATACAATGGCACTGAAGTTGTGATTCCTGGAGACCATACTATTGCTATTAATGCTCTTGTTGCTGCTGAAAAATTTGTTCCTCACAATGAACCTTCTGTTGATCCTAGTACGTCTCTAGTTTCTGCTGAGAAAACACTTAAGATGATGAGCCTTGGTATGGGTGAATATATGCTGGATTCCTTTTCTTCTATACCTATTTCTCCTAGGTCATATGGGAAACCTTCTGATCAGATGAAGCCTTCCACTTTTGCTATGGTGATCTTTGATACCTTTGTTCCTTCATCCATTCCTTTAGAAGCAGAAAGAGAAGAACAAGCTATTCAAGAGTGGATCTATAGAGAGGATTCTATAAATACTCCCATACTCAGTAATTTAGACACAGATACAGATGAGTCACCACTACACACTATGGTTCAAATGGGAGATGATCTTCCCTCTACTTCACTTCTTTGGGGAGAGAAATGTATATCTACTGATGATATGGATGTTGATATGGTTCATTCTTGTAGTAACCATCCCGACGTGGTTGATGGGTCTTGTGTGGGGTCTGATGAGTTTGTTCCTCGTATTGCCTTAGTGGACCACACTGGTTCTTCTATGACAAGTCTAGATCTAGCTACTTTTGGAGCTTACCCTATAGGATCAACCTCTCTTGTTACCAGAGATGACATCCTTCACATAAATACTATTGAACCAGTCACTTCATTTCATCTCACATCAACACCTGTTACTTCTTCCACCAAAGAACTAGCAACAAAAAAGATTGAATCAGCAATCAAACATCATGGTCATCAAGTCAAAAGAAAAGAGCAATGGTCAGATGGTGAAAACCACGTTGTGGTGGTATCCGCACCTAAGAAAAGTAAAAATAAAAATCTGCTCAAAAATAATGATTCTCAAATAAAAGATGACAAGCTGATTCTCTACAAAAAAATGATGCACTACCTCAAGCATGATCTCATATCTATTATACTTCAGCCCATTCCCAGAGCTAAGAACAAATTTGGTAATGCCTTGGTTACTTCAACATCCATCTTACAAATGAAAAAGCATAAATTTCACTTCAATTTCCTGGTGGATGAATTACGCTATCATGCTTACAAATCTTACAATCCTACCATCTTTTCATATCTTCCACCTCATATTCCTCTTGCAAATCCACCACGCCATTCCTTCCGCCATCCCTTACACTTTGCCTTTGTCTCTGGTGACTTGTATAGGAAGGGTCTAGATGGAACTCTCCTTAAGTGTCTAGAAATAGAGGAGTCAGAAAAAGTGCTAGCTGAAATCCATGATGGCATATGTGGATCACATTCTAACGATCCTTCGCTAGCTCAGACATTGCTTAGGGCTGGTTATTATTGGTCAAACTGGTTGAGAGCTCCTATCATCATAGTTGCAGCATTTGGGCCTGGGGCCTATCAGTTCTCTACATCAGAGGAAGCAGATTCTTGATGCCCATTTCTGTCTGGGGCATCCTTTGTACATATTTATTGATCCTGAAAAAAATACCAAAAAAATTCATATATGATGCTGAAAAAATCCTAAAAAGCATAAAAAGTACTGAAAAAATGAGCATCCTAGTGAAAACCTAGTAATAGGCACTTTGATGTCTCACCAAAAAAATTAAAAAATTTCAAAAAATCAAAAAAATTTGAAAAAGTGCCTTGGTGAAAACTTGGAAACAGGCGCCTTGGTAGCAAAAATACAAAAAAATTATAAAAAGTCCTGAAAAAATCTATCAAATGGTGAAAACCTGGAAATAGGCACTACTTGAGACCCTCTGCACCTATGTCTATCAGTCTTGCGTGGCGCTCATTCGCTCCACTTCTCGCTTTGCCTCTCCTAGCTTGGAATTGACTCTTGTCTTAGTCTAAGGGGCATACGTTGTTTTAAGCTTATCTTGGGTCTCTTTGTGCGTCTGGGTTTCTTAGGCACCTTGCAAATGATGTTTTTCAACACCACCCCCAATTGTGTTTTTCAACACTACCCTTGCGTCGAGTGTTTCTCAACACTTATCAGATGTCCTACCCTACAGTCTAGTATGATGCAATATTTCTCACTAGCAGATGCGATACTTAGAGTCTGACTCTATGACCAACACACACGCACTTTAACAATCAACTTGCTGAGATTTTCTTGACTTTATTTCTTGGTGTGCTGTCTATGATGATTTCTTTGCTGAGTGTTCTCCCCCTATGATCATTTTCGATGATGCATAGCTAGAAAATTGAGGGAATGAGAACATGTTTTATTGTTTTTTCCGCTTGTGGGTATATTTTGTTGGTCCTAACTGTCATGAGCATTTATGCTGGTCTTACTTGACACTATGGACCTACAAGGTATTATCCTTGACTATTTCGTGAGTGCATGCTTCTAGTCATCTTGACTTTCTTGTGTCTCGATGTGAGCATAATCTTTCTATATCAAACTTAGGTGATCTCATTGCATTAGTCATCTGGACCTACATGTCTTTGATACCTAGGTGAGATTTCCACATTTCTATCTGATATAGATCATATTCAGATTCACATAGTTATGCTAGTGTGTATTGTATGATCTTGCGACGCTACCAATAATGCTCAATGATGAATATTAGATGTCTATTGGCTTTGTGACCTTGCAAGTAAACCACTTTTCATGTAGCCTGCTTTCTTAAGTTCATGTTAGTTAGTTTTGCATCTTGCATATGGAGAGAGCTCTCTTTTCATCTTTCATGGACTTGTTAATCAACTGCGCTCACCTTTTGCTTCTTCCCGATCATGTCTTTCACTTCTTGTCTTTCATATCACATCATTTTCCTTTCATTTCGAGATCCAAACCGAAATCCAAGTTCACCTTGATCATCCAAGTCATCTTTTTCCTTCTTCCGTGTAGTTGGCTAACCTTTTGAGGCCTGATCCTTCGATCTTCGCTGGGGCATTCTTCACCTTTCCATCTCCATCTCTTTCAAAATTCTAGTCTTTCATTCACTTTCAATCTCAAGTTCAAATTCTTCCCCCTCCGTGGTGTTTTGGGGTTGAGGGACCGCTTGGTTCGTGCCCCGTGTCCTATGTGTGGGGCATATCTTCACTACTTGATGGTTATTCTATTCTCTCTCTTTGATTATGATTTCTCATGATTTGATCATGTTGCTCTTGCTTCTGCTTTCCCTCTACCTAGATTTTTCTTTCGATCCCGAGGGGGCAGACACATCATATCTTACTGGCTATCTCTTTCCTAAATGTTCAGTACTGTTGCTACCAGGCTAACCATGCAGGATTTGCTATCTCTCTACACTTCATTCTTTGGAGTCAGATCGCTATTTGTTTGCCTTCTTGGCTATTTGCTTGCCTTCTTGGTTGATCTGAGTTGTTTTGTGATCCCAAATCGATCTCACATTTCAACTTCATTCTTTGACTGCATGTGTTCCCAGATCGATCACACATTAGTCAAAGAGGGGAAAATGTATACACCTAAAAATGGTCACCTAGACTATTAGCCCCTTTTGTTAAATCATAAATTGCTTATTCTTGATCAAATCCTAGCTCTATCATTTATTCGATTATTTTCTATGGGCTAACCATCTTATCCTAAGTCTTTATTTATTAAAAGGAATATTCTCTCCCCTTTTAATAAATAAAAAGCCCCCACTTTTCCTCTTATCCTAAGTTGCACAAATAAAGCATTATTCTTATTTTATAAAAAGGGAAAAAGCACTTTTTGTCTCATATGGATACAAAAGTCAACTCTTATTTTCCTATTGGAGGATACTTGTGCACATGGATTGCTCCTTTTTTAAGCTCCACCGTTGATTAAATCTTTTGCCTCTTAATCTCCATGGTCCATTTCTCCTCATTTCCTATAAAAGAAGAGCTCTCTTCTTCATTCTAGATCCCCAACTTTTTATGCTAATATTATGCTGCAGGTTTTCTAGGTACACTTTGGAGCTTTTGAAGATTTGGAGCATTCTTGCATTCTACATCTCATTCTTGCATTCTTAGCTTAGCTTCATATTTATGCTTTCTTAGATTAGCTTCATTTCTATGCTCTAGATTAGCTCACATAGATTAATTAGCTTGGGTTGTAACACTTGCATATTTCCTTTCATAGCTTAGCTTGCATTTCCATTTTAGCATAGCATTGCATTGCATTTTCATTCTTGATTCTTGAGGATATTGAAATTCTTTCCCTTGTCTTCATTGAATCTCCCATTGCATGGTTTACTAGCAAGGTTATAGGCTAAATAGCTCTAGCTGAGAACATTCTTAAAAACCCTTGCACTCCATGCCTAGGGAGCTATGGATCGATTTGTGAGGGCTCATTCTTGAGTTTCTTTGCATGTAATGATCCATAGAAGTGTGACACATTTATAGCACATAGGAAGTAGTCCCAGAAATGCATCTGAGTTGAGAAAGATAGATAAAGGAGAAATAAGTAGTGCTGAAGCGGAGAATTTTGTAGAACATTTGAAGAACATCCATGAGGAGGTGAGGAAGCATATTACCAAGATGAATGTGCAGTATAAGGCTAAAGTAGAGGAGAAAATGAGGCATAAGGAATTTCAGGTTGGAAATGAAGTCATGGCTCATTTGAAAAAGGAGCAATTTCCAGTTGGTACATATAACAAGCTGAAAATAAAGAAGTTTGGGCCATGTAAGATATTGAAGAAGCATGATTCAGAAAATGCATATGAGGTTGAGTTGGCTATTGAGCTAAATATTTCACCAGTATTTAACATTTTAGATCTAACAGAGTATCATGAGGGAGGTGTTGAAGATGAGGTTACAGTAGCACAGTGGAGTATTCCAGCAACCAATCAAGATATCAAGGAGATTGAAGACATACTGGATAGTCATGTTGGTAGAAGCACAAGGAACGGGACATATGAAGAGTATTTGGTCAAATGGAAAGGATGACCTATTGAAGATTCATCATGGCTAACAAAGGAGGAGGTTAACTGTCTTGGTTTTCCTCTGAACACCTGAGTCATGACAGGGTCACTTCTCAAATTACCCCAGGTGTCTAAAGCAAGAGCATCCTGGGTATAAGAGAAATCTTGCATCACCCAAAAATATTTTTGGTTTTGTTTTCAATAAGGGTTATCTTGTGCAGAGCTACTATTTATGGAAACTTACTATTTTTAGTAAGTTGGTCATATGATCTTAGAATGTTCTGATTTCATAGTTGGAGGTTCATCCTAGTCATATCAGCCTACCAGTTGAGTTTCATTGCCACATCATCTGTATTGGTGAAGTTATTGAGTTTTCTGGGTATGAAATCTTTCAGGTCAATTTTGAAGGCCTTAGAAGCTCTAGATCGCGATTGACCCCCGACTGACTGGTGCTAGTGCATGTCAAGCACTATAGATCTCATCATGGCATTTCCCAAAAGTGGTTACAATAGAAAAACAGAGCTACGGTTAAAAATTTATGGCCTCCGGAAGTTGGGCTACCTAAAAGCATATTTTTTATTTCTTTTGAGCCAACCCTATTGTAAAAATTGTGAAAATAAAATAATTTTATGTATAGTCGGCCTTAGGGCTAAATTTCTGGAACCTCCTCAAGCGGTGGAAATTGCATATATAAAGAAGGTCCGTAGTGTTGTCTAGGGCAGTGCTGGGTAGATCTTGGTTATAATTTGAGGCTTTGTCCTGTAGAATATTGTAAAGGGAATGCCCATGTGGCTTGGCATATTGTAATTCTGAAATTTGGAATTCCACACTTGTGGAGATAATAAGAAGCCCATTTTCTGTTCTTGCAAATTGTTGTTGTTTCTTTGTTTCTATTATGTGTTTGTGGTATTAAGGGGAGCACCCTTCATCACATCTCATATACGTGTAAGTTCACAATTCAAATGAAAATTATTTCAATTACAATATTGAAAATCAAAATTACAATTTTGTCTTTTATCTTCAATGTAGTTCATCAATCATCAAAAGGATTATCATAAAAATCATACCAAATACACAGCTTGTGGTTAACAATAAAAAAAACTATTGTAGTTACTTTATTACAAGTTGCAATAAGTTTTTATGAGTTATTACAACTCTTTGGATAATCAATATCATAAGCACAAATTGTAATAAAGTAGCAGTGTGCTTCCTTGCTTAAAACTAATACAAGAGGACCCCCAACCTAGCATCCCTCATTTCTTGTTAATTTACTAATTTCAAGATGCAACATCCTAGATTAGTGATATGGATTGAACCTAAGTCAAACCTATGACTTTGACTAGCGTAGAATTATGTGTATAATGTAATCTCTCAAAAATCATGTGCCCTTTTAAAAAATTGGAATAATTTCCATCAAAGTGTTAAGTTGATATGTAGCTACATTATCCACTGGTTTGTGTTCATGGAATGAATGATATGTGTTAAGTTGATATGTAGCTACATAGCAATGATTGAATAATTTACAACAACACAAACCAGTGGATAATGTAGCTACTAAATGAAAATTTTGATTGAAAAGGAATAATTTATAGCACCTTGATACACATAGGGAGTGATCCAAGCACCGCGGGTGTGGTTTGGGTACGCACTCTGCATACCCACAGCACACCTAATGCACTTGGGGTGCATCCTGTGGTACCAATGACACACAGAGTGTGCATATCTAGACCCAGACACACCCAGACCCAGTTCATGGGTATAGGGTGTGAACTCTACAACTAAGTAGAAAGGGTACCTGAAAGTATATAGTTCCTTATCATCCACTTCCTGAAAGGAACAAAGATCTCATATCTTGTAACCTGCTAGAATATGATGGTCTATGTCAAATACACCTTGTGGAAGTGATCCCTCAACTGGACAAGGGATGTCCTTAGTTATCCAAAAACTACTGCTACAATTGGGATGAATGGTGATGCCATCAACAGTATGTGCAAAATGCTTGACATAGAAACCAATATCATTGAGAGGCCATTAGGGAGAGATTCAAGTGGACTAAAATAAATTTCCACCAAATGTCCCCGGTAACAATATTGATCAAATTCTTCACTAAGGGCATAGGTACATGAGATGTCATGTTAACCAGAAACCAAAATTATATAGTTAGTCCACCAAGGGTAAAGGGTATGGGCAAAGTTACATAGTTTACAGGGCAATTCCACAAAATAGTATAAAAGAAAAAAAGCAAAAGAGAATGTACACGGGATAATCCAACTTCTCCAAATTGAGCCATATATAGGAGCTACCATTACCAGAAACTTCAAGTATTAATGGCAGAGGTCTGAGATCTATTATGGCTATTATTAAAGTTACATAAGCTAAATGTTTGAACCTTGACTAACTCATGAGTAATCACTGAGGTGGGCTGAATTTTCTCCCTGCCGCACCCAAATTGTAGAAAAGAAAAAGAAGGAAAAAGGCACCTGGATTTATGCAACTTTTGAAAATTTCTAGTCTTGGGATTATGAAGCTTGTGCAAATCTCCAGTATTGGGATTATGCCAGTCAAAGCTACTAATGAGACTCGCATTCTTCAGGTGGACAAGAGCAGAGTCTCTCAGAATAACTATGTACACAATCTCTCCTCTAGGAAGAGCTGCATCAGTGAAGCAACAACAACAACAACAAAAAACTCATATAATCACCAAAATCGCCCAAGAATAGTAATATGTCTTAGAGGAAGAAGCCTCTGCCTCCTGCATGTTGTGCTAATCCTCAATCTCTCAATTCTGCACAACAGATTCGCCACCACTGAGCAACATTTGAAGAAACACTATACGGACCTGTGTTTGTCTACCAAGTTAGACGTTAGGATCCTGAAAAGGTGATGGGTGTCATTACAGATGATTATGTTGATGCTCCAACGGATTTCACATCCACCCAAACTCTTGTAGCTTGACCAGGGCCCAAAGAAATGGCATCCCGAGGACAAAGTTTTACCGACTGTTGAAATGAAGAATCACAGGCAGTAGAAAACACACTTTACACATCAACTGGTCTTGCACAGTAGGGGAGAGAAAGGAAGAGTGCCATTGAGGTTCATTGTGCAAAGTACCTAAACAGCTATACAGAGATATTGATAAACTAAATAAGCAAAATAAAGCTAGAGAACCAATAATAGTGTTGTCCAAAATAAATATGCAAAATAGATAAAGCTTGAAGATATGCAAAAAAATCAAATTCAGCAACAAATTAATCTTTGAACTAGGGTTATAGAAAATACTTGGAAATGGCACAATGAAAGGTATGAGGCACCGTTTGTTTGCTGGAATACATAAACACTTGACCAGTCGAGCTGCAAATGTGAAGCCCTAAACCCTGTCGAGAATGTGAGGCACCAGCGAGAATCGGATGAAAACCCCAAAACAAATGCAGGAATTTCACGGACCTGACGGATTATCACATTTGCCTCGATTTTTTTCAAAACTAGATTTTGGTTTTGAATTCCACCTCTTAGGGCCCGTTTGTTTGCGGGAATTGGAATTTGAGACAAAACCTAATTATCTCAAAATCAGGTTTTGAAATTCTGGTTTTGTGTATTCGAAATATAGTTTGGACCATTTGGTTCACCCGGAAGATGGCTGAGACAATCCATATTTTGCGTTTGGTTGCCATTTTCAAAATTGGAATTGGAAGTGACAAATTCCTATTTATGTGTTTGGTTTGCAATTTCAAATTGGAATTGGAATTACATTATCTAGATTCTGTGTTTGGTTCTACATTTTCAATTGGAATTATATTTTGAGAAGAAAATTTAAGTTTTTATAATTATTATATGTTAGAGTGAAGTATTAATTATGTTAATTAATCTTTACTCCCTTCTTAAGATGTCAACTTCCTTTTGCTTTAGTTAAAAGCACATGCATTAGTTGGTCTAAACTCATGCATTAGTCATGTAATAGTCAAACTGATTATTGCATGCACTAGACTTTGCCTTTCAAAGTTTTTGATCTCCTTTATAAGGATGATCCATTGTACATTATTATTCATTCATTATTGAGGATATTTTCTTCTTCATATTCTGAGTCAAACCCTTGGCCTCTTCTTCTCTCTACTTCCTTATAACAGGTTTTTTGTATGCAGGTGATCTTGGCATTCTGTGGATTTGAATTGCTCAAATCCTACATGGTATCAGAGCCTAATCTACTACAGCTTGTTCGCGTTTGAAGGATTCAAAGAGATGAAATTCATCTGTTTCAAATGAGGACTTTTTTGGGGTTTTTTATTGAATCTAGGGGGGACCTATTTCTCTAGTCATCTTGGCTTCAAAAGAACCTCACGATTGCGTTCAGAGCATCCAAGAACCCCAAGATCCATATAAAATTTGTCAAATTTGGACAAAGTTGGATCTGTGAGAAAAAAAAATTTGCAATTGGCCTCGACACAGATCCCGAGGCAATCAGTATTTTTTGGAGCATTTTTGGCCCAAACGGACATCATGATTGCATCCAGAAGGCCCGAGATAGTCAAAATCTATATAAAACTTGTCAAATTCTGACAAGTTGGCCTCTGAGGCAAATTTTTTTTGCATACCAGGGCCATACGACCCTGGCACGCACTCTGAGGTAGAGGTACGGTGATTTTTTTTTAAAAACAAATATAAAAATTTCTTTTTGGGGGGCACCACCTAGCGCCCACCGCCAAGCGGCCTGAACCTAGCGTGCACCGCCCAGCTCTGCATGCGCCTCCGACGATCGCGCCGCCTGTGCCGCACTCCACCCACGCCCGCGCACCGCACCGCTAACCGCTCCGGCTTCTCCGCAGCAGATCGCGCCACCCCTCCGCACCCGCCGCTGGTGAACCCCGCTTCGCCGCTGCCCACAGCCCACCCGGCCACCTCCACCCCGCCCCTGGTCACGCAGATGACCAGGGGCTTATTTTTTTCAGCCCCAGGCCCCCCACTGACGTCATCATGATGTCAGCATGCACATGTAAATTTTTTAAATTTTTTTAAAATTACATGTTTTTTGAAGCATCCTTTTTTAAGGGTCACTGGGCATTTTTTTGCGATATCTCGAGCATACAGGATCGTAATTAAGCATGCGATATATCGTCGAAAAGCTGGTTCCAAGCCCAATCTGAATTTATTGGTATGGTTTTGTGATTTTTCCATTTTGATGCTCTTTTTTGCTGTCAAATTAAGATGTTCTCTGTGATCATGGCGTTTCAAACATCCTGCCTTCCGGGATCCGTTTCTCTTACATCCGGGCTCCGTTTTCAGCAAATGAGATATTTTCAGAAAGCTCTTTTTGAGATTTTTTCAGATCTGATGGTTTCATGTGGTTTTGTGTCCTTTTGCTGATGTCACCCATCCTCAGATCCTTGCAGACACCTTCTTTGGGCCCTCCAACGCAGCTGTTGGTTTTTTTTCTCATATCTTGAGCATACGGTGTCAAAATTTGGAAAATGAGATATCGTCGGAAAGTTGATTCCGAGATATTTCCAAATATGGAGGTTATTTTATCTGGTATTATTTTTTTATGGTGTTTTTCTCTGTCAAAGCTAGATCTTCAGGTTTGCACTCTGGGAGCTCTATCTTGCACATCCCGACTCCATTTTCAAAAAGTAATATATCATTGGAAAGCTTGTTCAAAGAGTTTTTCAGTGCTATGAGTCATTTTTTCAGATTCTTCTCCAGGTTTAGTTTATTTAAATTATTGCTTTTTTGTAGTCTGGTGGATATCTTGGTTGTTTCAAGTCCTGGGATCTCTTCCCTTTGAGGGATGGCTCATCTTAGGTTGTTCTTTTGGTTCAGACTCCTTTGATCTTCTTCTGAGCATTGTATGCTTCTCTTCTATAGCTTTTTTGTTTCTATAAATGCACTAAGATAAAGTGCCTACTTCTGCATATCTGGGATTTCAAGCACCTTGTGTTTATTTGTACTCGCACTCAGTTATAAAGTGTCATGTGGGGTTATGATGTTTTGCCTTCTGTGCTCATCCACCTTTGTCAAGTGAGTGTTTCTTCCATGACATTAGCCCATGTTGTGTGTCTGTGACACCGCCCTTTATCCTGTGCTTGTACTTCTGTTGCACTGTTGGTGTTCCTGATTCTTCTTTTTGCAGATGTTTCTGGCATTGCATTTCAGTGTTCCTGTCACCCCTCTCCCTGTTTAGCATTATGGGGGGGTTCACCTATTAGCTTTATTGCTTCCTTGGTTTGGTTGAGTGATCTACGTATTCAATTTTTGTTCCTATGTACTAGGCGGATGCAATGGCTAGGCACCTATGCATTTCGGTGAGATGGTTCATCTACTATATAGACACTCATTCATTCCTACTTTTGGAGGTCACCTCTTTGATTGATCAGCTCTTCAGACTTTGTCTTCTCTACCTGGTCATGCACTATTTCAGTGGGGGTTCCAGCAGTTTCTTTTGACAGTGTTTGCAGCTTCATGCTTCAGAGATGCTTCATGCTCTTTCTTGTTCCTTTCTTTGGGACATTCCCTAGATTGGAGGCTTTGTTTCCTTCATCTAGTTCATCTCTTTTTGGGGTAGAGTTTTTCCCACTGGGTTTTCTCTATTTCCCCGCTTTACAGAGATTTCTTGTACGTGGGTACCTGATCAGGCCTTTGTTGTCAGGACCCATTTGCTTTCTTTTTGCATTGTTTGTAGATGCATCATTGCTCATCTTAAGGGGGGGTGTTAGAGTAAAGTATTAATTATGTTAATTAATCTTTACTCCCTTCTTAAGATGTCAACTTCCTTTTTCTTTAGTTAAAAGCACATGCATTAGTTGGTCTAAACTCATGCATTAGTCATGTAATAGTCAAACTGATTATTGCATGCACTAGACTTTGCCTTTCAAGGTTTTTGATCTCCTTTATAAGGATGATCCATTGTACATTATTATTCATTCATTATTGAGGATATTTTCTTCTTCATATTCTGAGTCAAACCCTTGGCCTCTTCTTCTCTCTACTTCCTTGTAACAGGTTTTTTGTATGCAGGTGATCTTGGCGTTCTGTGGATTTGTATTGCTCAAATCCTACATTATATAATGTTTTAATTTAATATTTTATTTTTGTTGTCCATTTTTTATTTATAGTTTTTTTTTAATTAATTTATATTTTTATATAGAAAATCATAAACAAAATTTAATATTTTTTTTCTAATATTGTGAAGAGTAAACTTAACTTTTTTTAATAATTTTATACAATAACATAAACAATATTATAACAAGAAAATAATTATAGCATTGCTCGATATCACATCAAAATATAAATAAGTCATCTAGTCCACATATATATCTATTTCTACATAATGATCCAACAAATGGCCGAACTAAATAGTACGATTGTTGCACAAAGTAAACATCGTAAAAACATGACTTCGGCTTTATACGTAACCTCCATTTTTGCAAAAGCTTTTTCAAGCACTTTGCAAAACTTGCACTCGTCATCCACAATAGATATATGTGGAGAACGTGCAGATGATGTAGACAGCAACAGGGTGTCATTGGCCCACTGAAAATACTGACATCCACCGCCATCCTACAATACAAATCTAAGTTAGTCTCACTATAATGACTAATATTTATTCTTTGTAAACATTTAAATATTGTGCAATTAACAACCTTTTTCTTATTTTTGCAACTCCAAAATTGACAATCTGGATTATCCCGCATGTGTGACGTCTTTAACATGCAGTGTGATCCATCACCACACTCACACATATGGACATTTATCATAGCCATCAGCACTGTATCAAGAAAAATTTTGTTCATTCATACTATTTTTGTTCATTCATATATAACAACATGACTATATTCTATGAGTACAAATTGAAAAAGTTTCATTTATGTTGATATTACAAATTTATAGAAAAAATATAATGACACAACTATAGCATCAGATAGAAGTTTTGGGGAAGAACAATATCCATGAACTAAATGGTGGTGTGAAAACACACCGTTAAATAAGAAAATGCAAGGAAATCCACACTCTACGCCCTTATGCCCTACATTCAATGAGCAACCATCTCATATCCCGCTCATTATTCCCATTACTTTATGTATTGTTAGATGGTCAATCCTGCATCTACAAAGTAAACATGCTAGAAAAACTAAAACTTGTTTATTTTTAAATGGAATACACAAAGGAGTACCATCAAAAATATTGACCGTTTACAAACATGAACAGTAAACAATCATCAGATAGCTCATTTTTTATCATCATATGTGGATATTTTTGGCATCAATGTTTTAAATAGCTTCTGGATTCGATTGTGTAGATAGTTATGGATCACTCTCTGTGATCCATCATTAGGATGAAAGAGACCAAAATGATTGCAACAGACCAAAATGATGGACTTTTCTTTCAATCATTTTTCTCTCTTCCATCCTGATGAAGGATCACAGAGTGTGATCATAAATGTTGATGCCAAAAATATCTACATTATCGAATCCAGAAGCTATTTCAAACATATTTAATGTCAGCATATGTGTAGTCTCACTTTATCATCATATGTGTAGTCTCAAAACTATCCATTTCTATTTTTTTACCTATCACGTGATTTTAAAAAATGAATGAAAAATGAAAAGAAATTGAAAATGAAATAGAGCATTGAACAAAGTAGAATTATTTAACTTAATTTTGTAATGCAACAATAATAACAAGATGGTTAGCGTATATACATACAGAATCATGAACAATACAGTCATCTACCAAAACACATTTATAAAAATCATGTCTGAAGAACTAGAAATGGATAGTTATGAGACTACACCTTAACAATGCATTAAATGAAGCATTCATCATGTGGTACTCCTTCATGTATTCCACTTAAATATGCTAAAAGAAACAACACTAACAAATGCAAGCTAATATGTCTATAAAAGCACATTAATGAAAAGAATGGTCAAGGGAGGGCATGCTTGTTTGTCCATTAATTCAACAAGATCTTGCAATACCAAAACATTAAACCAATATGCACCAATATGCCATTGATGGAACTCTGAAAGCACTCAAATTTCAAAGGACAAGAGAGAAACAAGGTTTCGTACCTTGAAGTGGAGAGAAAAACCAAAATGGAGAGGAAGACAAGCACACTCTGTGAAAGCCAACATAATCACTAGCAACACAAAATAATCTTGGCATGGATCCAACGAATTAACACAATAAGTATACCAGTGGGTACTTACTAGTGGCTACTATATACCAGTGTATACCAAAACAAAGAGGGAAAAATGAAAGAAATAACTTGATTGGGTTGACACATGATCCCAAGAGAAGTTCTGAAACATCTTTGCATGGCCATTGAGAGAGCAAGTTTTTACAATTGATTATACATTTTTTGTGTAAATTTTACTTCACAAATCACAAAAAAAATGCATGGTAAGAGGAAAGATGGGTTCAACTTGTGTTCCAACATAAATATCTTTGACTTCCATTTCTCATAAGAGTGCTGAAAAACTATATTTTGTAATGGAGATATACCATTGTATACTGTTATACAACCACTGGCATACAGTCCAATCAATGGATAAACTTAACAACATCTTGAACATGCAATGCATCTTTAGAACATCAATCACAAAGTATCATATGCCAGTGGTTGTATGCCAGTGGCTGTGAACATCAATCACAAAGTATCGTTTCTTTTTAATTCATCTGTAAGAAATGATACTTTGTGATTGATGTTCTAAAGATGCATTGCATGTTCAAGATGCATTTCATGTTCAAGATGTTAAGTTTATCCACCGATTGGACTGTATGCCAGTGGCTGTTAACATCAATCACAAAGTATCGTTTCTTTTTTATTCATCTGTAAATGATACTTTGTCATTGATGTTCTAAATACTATAACTAGTGTATATTGTTATACAGCCGTTGATTTGTTTAAAACTTTGTTAAGATCCTTTGTCATGGAAGTAAGGCTTCAAATGACATTATACTCAAATTTTAGATAGCTGAACTAAGGACAAGGGTGGGCAATTTCTCATCCATTTATCAGGTAATTCATTTTCCACATGCCAAATCTATTTGTGAGAATAAGTTAAATACTATCTATGTGTGAGAAATAGATAGTATTAAGGTCTATCACAATGACCATATTCTTTTTTTTGCATATGACTTCAAATAGAATTGATTTTTACTGTATCAACATTGATTTCTAAATTCTAATCATTCATAATTTTCTAATCTACAAGATCAATGCAAGCAACTTGGATCCCTGATGATGATGTTGTCCTTTGTATGATGGCCACTCTCCTATCTTCCCATGTCTCTATTGTACAAGACAACATATCACCATTATTTACTGTAGTGTGCAACCCCACTGCCGCTCTACTACTTTGACTATTGCTTAAGAGTGAGAAGACAACATCTTGTCTTGCAACTGCTATCCATGGCATGCCTTAATAGTGGTGTCTTCATGTGATCTATGCCCTTCATGATATGCTTTGAACCTTTCTCCTTGAGTGATCATTGACATTATAGATCAATTTTTAACACATCTTGAGATCACTGCTATGCCTTCCTCCAATGACTGTCACATGTTGTTGGACAATGGAAAATCAATGCTTCTTTTCTATTAACAATGGTCACCCCATCAAGATCTATTATGACTCCCATATTCACTAATTTTCCCTCCAATCCTTTTCATTTGATGTCACTTTTATTAAAGGACCAAATTCACCATGAATATAAATTGAAGTCACTGATTATTTTATTACTGTCTCAGGCATTATGACAGTTGTTCCATTTCATTGATATGACTGAAAATTCAGATATGATATGCTACTCTTTTACTGAGAATATTGTTATTTGTATAAAATATGCCTCTTTCCAATGCAAAACCATTGTCTACCCTTTCATTATTGCTCATGTCATGAGGGTTTGGCACCCGCTATCTATTATGTGTCAAAAGCATGCTATTTCTTCAACAAAATATAGATATTTACATGGAAAATATTGTCTAAAGCCCGCAAAAGCTCCTCCTTTCTCTCTACAAGTATGGCTATGGATTTTCCACTTTCAACTATTTCCCCAAACCTAGGTTAAAGTTAGCTCATGAGGTTGATTCAAAGGAAGTTTTTTAACTTATATATCCTCTTGTCTAGGAGTTGCACCTGTGAGGAGTCTGGGAGTTAGATGACATAGTATTGTAGGCAAGTTTCATATGCTATAACAATAAAGATATTGTGGATGGGACAATGCAAACTACTTAAGTCTAGGAAAGTCATAAATCTACCAGCTCAACTCAAAGACTTCGATCTTTACAACAAACTTAAATCATGACCAAGTTATCGAGAGTTGCCTCCTTGTGCCCTTAGTGCCAATAAAGATAAATAGAATTTACCGCATCTTGCTTGACCATTAATTCATATTACCAAATCTTTGTATATGCTTAAGTGTTTATATAATCTGTAGAATCTAGTATACAGAGCCAATTATAGAGCATGGCCAGTATACAGAGCCGGTTATAGAGCTGATTATAGAATCCAGTATACAGAGCCGATTATAGAGCATGGCCAGTATTTGGTGTAGCAAGTTGTAGAATGTGATTCATATCCTATACTCAACAAGTTGAGCTTTCTATGGGAACCTTTACCTTATCATCAAACATAATTCCTAAGAACTAATTATATTGACAAATATAATTGAATCAAGGATGATAATAGGAGTTGGAAACAATTAATATTCACATCATCCTATGCAGGGTATCAACATATTACAATTGATATTTTTACATATGCAGGGTATCACATAGCATTATAATAATACTAAAATGTTGTTTGGACTTATCTAAGTTTAGAAAGTATTTAACTTATTCTCACAAATAGATGTCCATGTGGCATATGATTATATTTTCTGTTTGAACAAAGCTTTTCCCAACCTGATTAAATAGCCAGAAAGAGGTTTGACTGTTCAACTACACACAACAAATCATGTAAAGGAGCAGCAAGACAAGCTAATGATAGCAGATGTTCACACATAGAAAGCATATGTTGATAGGAAGCAGTCATTCTTAAAGATCAACATAAAATGGAATACACTTTTAGATAAGTAAAACACAGATCTTGCATGTAGAGCAGCTGCATTGAATAGAGAATATCACATTTAGCAGTCTCAAAAAGGAACAACAGTATGTATGATAAATGAACAGTAGTCTCAAAAAGGAACAATAGTGAGATGAAGTGTTACCATAGTAATGTCAAATCAGAAGAACATTGAGTATAGCATCATGTCAGTTTTATAGCCTTTTATAGGCTTCCAACACATATAAAATCACACAACAATACATAATTAGATGTCCTTTTAAATATAACTATAAATCACCATATGTGGCTACAATCCAGTCCACTCTCTCATCCTCGGTCATCAATAAGAACCATTTGGCTCTTTCACGTTGACCCACGAAGGTTTCGTATACCCTCAGGAATACACCTCGACTCAATCCAGGGATGGATTTGAGAGTGTTATATGCATTCGTCAAAGCATTGTCATGAGCATATTCATCAATTTGGACAAGGTGAACATTGCCCATGCCCTCTTTTATTTTCTTCATTGTTTCACATATGGATTCCAAGGAAGTGGCCATCCTTGCCTTCCTCCTCTTTCCCACCTTTCTAACTGATGATGTAGGAGTCCCTCTAGTACTTGTTGTTGCAGTGGATTGATTGGAATTATAAGGGTCTTCGTCCAAATCAATAGGACTATCAAGATGTATATTGAAACCAAGGTCCTCTTCATCATTCATAGCGAATGGCTCTTCCAAAGGGTTCCCTTCTTCAGTCTCAAGGGCCGTGGTAGCTGCATTACCTTCAGCAATGTCATTACCCACAATTGCAGCCAATTCATTGAAGTACACAAAGGGCTACCTCTTATACACTTTGGCATTTTTGAACTCTTTTCTCTGCATGTTGGCATAAATAAATGGATTAGGTTCTTTGTCTTTCATTATTAACTTTAAAAGAAGGCAATATTATTTCCATCAAAATAGTAGAGAGATCACCCTACCTTTAGAATTTCCTCCCACACGCTATCCTCAGCATCCATGCACTGATTTGCCTCGTTCCAAGAAAAACCACTTGTATTCTTGAGCTCTTTCATCACTCTATAGGCAAGCTTCCAATTTTTCAACTTATTTTTGAAGTTGTCCTTGGATAGATGGAGGTTCATATTAGTGTTGAACCGCCTCTCAATTGCGGACCACACTTCTTTTTTTAAGCCTCCGTCACATTTTTTGGCTAGTTGTACTTGCTCGAGGAGTAAGTCTAGAAACTTTCATTCCATTTCCTTTGTCCACATTATCTTCTTCAACGAAGGAGATATCTGGCTCGTGTTACCAATATCATCCATGTTCAGTAATAATTCTGTGTATGCCATGTTGTGTATACAAATTGTTGTTAATGGTATCAAAGTATCTTCATACATCAATTTACTCAAATAAAACACATTGACCCATACAAGTCCAATACTTGCAAATAGAAAGAGAAGAAAAAGGAAACCATCATGTATATCAAAGTATCTTCATACATCAGTTTACTCAAATAAAACACATTGAGCCATACAAGTCCAATACCCTGCAGATAGAAAGAGAAGAAAAAGGAAACCATCATGTATATCAAAGCATCTTCATACATCAGTTTACTCAAATAAAACACACTAAACCATACAAGTCCAATACTTGCAGATAGAAAGAGAAGAAAAAGGAAACCATCATGTATATCAAAGTATCTTCATACATTAGTTTACTCAAATAAAACACATTGACCCATACAAGTCCAATATGCTGCAAATAAAAAGAGAAGAAAAAGGAAACCATCATGTAGTCTTGAGTCATACAAGAACAACTATTCTCGAGATCTGTACTCTTCCCACATTCTACTTGCTATATCATCTCGGAATTGTGCCCACTGGTCTCTATCATGCTGAGACAACCCATATGTCTCCAGCATTGGTACATCTACCCCATCACGATCATCTTCCTCTTCGGTGACAATTTCTGATGGAATGTCGTCCTCTAATGTAATGTAGTTGTGTAATATGCAACATGCTAATACAATATGGGCTTGTGTCATGATAGGATAAGATGTGGCATGCCTTAGGATTGGAAAATGCTGCTTGAGAATACCAAATGTACGCTCTATTGAGTTTCTAAGAGAGGAGTGTCGATGGTTGAACAACTCTTCTCAAGAGTTTATTGGATTCTCTCTTGAAAACTCCTTCAGGTGGTAGCGTGTACACCGATAAGGAGCAAGAAATCTAGGTGCATTGGGATATCCAGCATCCACTAGAAAATATTTTCCTACATAAATAAAGTATATTATTAAAACGTGAAACATTGATTGTACCCTTGAGTATATTAAACTATGATTTGGCTTACCAGGGGGAACAACAAGAGGATCTGCTCTTGACAGAGCTGAAGCTAGAACATGACTATTTGTGGCAAACCCTTCCCAACCAGCAAGGCAGTACTAAAACTTATGATCGAAGGAATAGACACCCATAACATTTTGTGATAGGTTGCCTTGTCTATCACGATATTTACCCTGCATGTCGACATCGATGGTGACTGGTATATGGGTTCCATCGATAGCTCCAACACAATCCTATATGATATGATACAATCATCAATTCTACGGTCAACCAATAATATGATAAGGATAAAAATCCATATAAGAAATTTGTAACAACACAACAATTACCTTGAAGAATGGATCAAAACGTTCGTTCCCACTAATTTTAGGAGGAGTGTTTGGACTAGGTGGTAGAAAGCAATCCTTATGGAGTCCTAAGATAGCCCTCAACACCTTGTGGAAGTATCAGTTGATTGTCTCTCTAGAGTGCCCAAAGTTGTGGGCAATCTTGCGGTTCCTCAGATTGTGGCCAACGGTGTGGAGGAACATCACAAGTTGTTCTTCTAACGTCAAGTGTATCATATCTGTCAAGGTTCCTTTCAGCCTTAGGATAGTAGCTAGATGAAAGAAGGCTCCCCTAATCATGTGAATCTGATCATGACAATCCACATCGTTGGAATGAATAACCATTCTATAAAAAGAATTTCTTTTTCTTTTTTGTTTACACTTTCGTGCATTGCCTTCTCTGGCCACCACTATTGTGGCTACAACAACACAAGCAAGAAGAGTTGTGAGAAGATGAGAATATGTGGTCTCCACAACTACCTATCCTAGAACGTCAATATTCTTAATAGGATCCATCAATGGCCTGAAATGTGGACAAACACAATGATTTCAGCGAGGAGATATTGGTAGCATGATGTTCATGTTCTATTTTTCTAACTCTTTTCATGAAAGTATTCTACAAATAAAAGTGATTTTAAGACATTTTATAATCAATGTTCTTTGGTTAGTCCCCATGATCAAGCTAGCAGGTGCTAGATATTAGTGATTTTTCTAGATTTTTCTATTTTGACAAACAAATGCTACACAAGGAGACATTTTTGACATGTGTCAATTCTGGTCTACCACAAATATTGTTAAAAAGAAATAAGGGCTATTACTGTTTTCACAAATTCTTGATACTTCCTCTGCAAATGTGTATAAGTATTAATACTTGTAAATTACTGTTTGCAAATGTGCAAATTCTTGGACTATTACTATTTTCACAAATTCTTAATACTTGTGCTAGTTCTTAAAGCCCTGGAGATTTTTCTGGCAAACATCATTTGCAGATTGCAGTTTGAAGGTCAAAGTCAACAACATAGCTTAATAATAGTGTGTAGGAATGGAAGCTCTTGCATTGAGATCAAAATATAATTAGTATTTTTTATCGGACACTGCTATTAAGACTGCCACAATGCATATTTGCAGATTGCAGATACATGCAGTGGGCTCCTAATTGTTGAAGAATGATATGTTTCGCAAAAGTAGTTCCAAAAAAAAGTGATACAGATGAAAAAAAATGGACTTAATTAGAAAAGCCTTGAAGCATTTGAAAAAAAGCTTGGCTGCTGTAGAATGAAACTTGTTAACCTTCAACTGTATATTCCCACTGATTTCTAGAATTTCAGCCTGGGAAAGTGGTTTTGGAGCCCACAAAATACAATCAAACGTGTCAAATTGTCCAAGAAACTCCCCTAAAACAAAAAGTGTAAAGCCAAACTCAACAAACTAACACAACATCTTTGGTAGCTTATTGTGATTCCAGAATATTTCTGATTGTTATCGCTAGAACTTTATGGCTTATAACTATTTACCATCATAAAGATCTCCTAGCTTGAATGAAGAGTAGCTCATTTTATAGACTAACAGGCTTGTAGCCAACAACACAAGATTTTTTAGTCTATTTGCATATTTGTTGGGAGAACATTGTGAATGTTTGCGTAAATAAACTGTAACAATTTATTCCTATTTCATTTTGTTTATACAGCGCAGGGAACCTATCAACAAACCCCATTAACCAATCAATAACCCACCCTTTTATAAGATATTGTGCTTTTATCTTAGTTTATTTAGTTTGCAAGGGCAGGAAACCTCAAGAATACCACCATTAGCCAGTCAAAGACAAACCCTAGTAGAAGATAACGTGTAACCTATTAGATTCATTTGAAAATATAATGAACAATTTTAAGTTGCACTCTGTCTTAATTGCATAATTTGCCCATTAAGTGATTACTGAAAGCATAAATGGCTTTGAGTTCAAATGGTTTCATGAAGCTACTAACTGGTTAATCATTTTCATTGTCTTTCACAAGCGGCATAATTTATGCAGAATTCTTAGGTGATACATTAAATTCCAACCAGTTTAGATTGGTGCTACCTACTGCCACTTTCACAGTACCCACTCAACAGAGCAAACAAAGCAAATGTGGTGTACGTAACATATGGTTCTTTAAACTTTACAGATCTAATAAAGAGAATCTACATTGTGTTTGTCTTTGATTCTTTGAAACTGAAACCTCTTGAGCCTTTCTATAGCAGGCAACTTTCAGATAGAATGGTCTCCTCCTATGTTTTCCCCCAAAATAGAATCATCAGTTTCCAAAAACCAGCCCAGTACATGGCCTTTCTAACAGATCTAAAGGTTAAGCACCGCCAAAAACACCTCATTTCATGAGATGCTTATATAATCTTTCATTTGAACTCCGGCCTAGCACTAACCAATCTATGGAATTCTTGGACTATTACTGTTTTCACAAATTCTTAATACTTGTGCATTGGACTATTACTATTTTCACATATTTTTGGTGTACAAGTATTAATTTCAACCTCATATGTGTAAATTTCACTACTTCCTCTGCTGTAAACATTTGCACATATGAGGTTGAAATTAATACTTGTACACCAAAAATATGAATGTGCTAGTAAGAACAATGTTATGGACCTTTACTTTCAGCGTTAAAGTGGTGTTGTTGAAGGTGGATATAAAAGCATTCAGCATAACTTCGCATAACTTCAATAAATTACGTATATACGAAAATAAGAAAAGAAGTGGGTTTTTCATAGCACAATCAACCCGAAACATGTGCGCATATACGTATAAACAAAAGCCAACACCAGGTTTATATTGAAATGAATCAAAAAAATTGGTTTGCCAATCTCCTCCTATACTGCACTGGAGTATGTGTCACTGAGCAAACACAAAGTATATTTGCAAGTTTCCCAAAAATGTAGTTTTATTTTAAAACAAATCCACTAAACCAAGATATGTAGTGCACATAAAAGATAGTTATCTTGGTACATCCTCAAACTTTCCCAATATGGTCAGATGTATAGTAAAACATATATTTTCTTCAAAGCTTGGTAGTTGACGAGAAGAAAGTAATATTCATACTAGTAAAACAGATAAACAAAACCCACATATGTGGTTGACAAAAAATAGAAAGCTATCTCTGTACCCATAATGCTCAGATGCTCGTCAATTCATGAAAGCAAACACAAAACAAACATACACAATATGAAAGCATATATTGTCAATCCTCTTCATTATTTTTTATTTGCAGAAACCCTAGTATCCATACCCACTTTGGTATGGATACTAGGGTTTATTTTGTTGTTTGAAGAAGCCGCCATGGCCACAAATCAAAGCATATATTTTTATAGTACCCACAGATCAAAACATATATTTTTGTAGTACCCACAAATCAAAACATATTTTTTTACAGTGCATAAACCCATCGAGGTTAAGGAAATAAAAATATCATTGGTAAACAAAAGCTAGTAAAGGCAAGGGAAATTGTTCTATATCCATAATAAACAAAACGAAATAGGAATAAATTGTTACAGTATAGAAACCACTTCACACTTGAAAAGAGATGGAGCCCCTGTTCTGCAACAGAGCCTTGCAATATATACTAACCTGTATCTGTAAACCCTCGTCGACTGCGAGAACGGAGAACGGATATGCGCACCTCGCCTGTGCTATGAAAAACCCAAAATAAAACTCGGAAGATGGCAAACCTGACAGTTTTATAAAATCGAACCTTGAAAATTTTGAAAACCCGAATATAAAAATGAATTCCACTTCTGGACTTGGAATTACGTGCCGCCCGTTTTAGGGCCTAAACCCGGTTTTGCGGGACATAACCCGAATTGCAAGTTAATGAAACAAACAACGGATTTGAAATAAAACGAGCAGCCTCGCCGCCAATTTCCGCAAACAAACGGGGCCTTAGGTGGGAAGATTGTGCAGCCTGTTTTAGGGCCTAAACCAGGTTTTCACCAACATAACCCGAATTGCATATTTTCGTTCCAAATGACGGATTTGCATCAAAAGCGAAAGTCCCACCGCTAATTCCACCCGAATTCCAGCAAACACACGGGGCCTAAGGAAAACACTTTATTCAATTAAAATACACAATGAATACCCAATTCTTATATTGATAAACTGAAATTCGAACACTAGATGAGGGGGAATTCAAACTCTCGTTCTCACACGTTTGGTTTGTAAGTATCATAATGCAACCAAATCTGGTTCAGGGGAAACGAAAAATCCACAGTATTAGGCTCTTTCACCCCTAAAAGCATACAGTTTTTTTTGCGTTTTTTTCCTGTTGTTGGTTAAAAATTACGTAAGAGAAGTACGCAGGTACACACTCTGCAGATTCATGTCAAGCAGATTTATCGACTTGATCACTGAAACTCGGCAACTAAATGGCTTATAACAAATTCAAAAACTGTGAGCTTATTAATTGGATTCTACAATGGCATTCATCAGATGGGTTTCACATTTACACGAAAGCATTAATGTTTATAATCGAAGATTCTCATTCTTTGCTGCTGCAACTTTTAAAATCCAATGCTCACAAACTACCAAGCAGCATCCATATGGCAAAGAAAATATGGATGCCTCTATCAGTAACTATTTATTTGTTATGGAGGCTTCTACAACCATAATGGAACTGAAACTCCTCCATGCCAACATTCTGGTAAGTGGTTTAATCCATAACAACATTTTGCAAACAAAACTTATCGCGACATACGTTAGCTTGAGTTGTTTGAAGTATGCACGCCAACTGTTTGACGAAATGTATGATCGAAATGTAATGTTGTGGAATTCCATGATTAGAGAGTATGGAAATGTTGGGCAGTATGAAGAAAGCCTTAGGCTGTATTATCGCATGCAAGAGGAAGGTTTAAAGGCAAATAAGTTCACTTTTCCTTTTGTACTCAAAGCCTGCACAGGGCTATCGGCTCTGGAAGAGGGCAAGGAAGTTCATCATCACATTGTTAGAAGTGGAAACGAGTCCGATATTTTTGTGGCTGCTTCACTTATTGATATGTATGGAAAATGTGGGAGTCTCACGGAAGCAAGGCATGTGTTTGACAAAATGCCTGTTAGAGATTTGGTTTCATGGAATGCAATGATTGCTGGGTATGGATATGGGGGATATTCCAATGAGGCCTTGTTACTTTTTAATCAAATGCACAGCGCAGGTCTAAAACCCAGCTCGGTTACTATGGTTAACATGTTGTCGGGCTGTTCTGGTTTAGGAGCTCTGGAACAGGGGAAGGGGTTGCATGCCTACTGTATTAAAACTGGGTTTGAGTCCAATGTTTTTGTCGCAACTGCCCTCATTGTCATATATTCCAAAAATCAGAATATTGAAAATGCAGAGCGAGTTTTTTATAACATGCATGAAAGAAATTTAGTTTCATGGAATATGATGATTGCCGCTCTTGCTCAACACTTACGTGTAAATGAGATGCTAATAATGTTTGGTAAAATGCAAGTGGCAGAAGTGAAACCCAATTCTGTGACTATAGTTAGTGTGCTATCAGCATGTTCTCGTTTAGGATCTCTGGACCAGGGGAAGTGCATCTACACCCATGTCATTAAAATGGGATTCAATTCAAATGTTTTTGTGTCAAATGCCATCATAGATATGTATGCCAAATGCAGCAGTGTAGAAGATGCTCGCCAAGTTTTCAATGAAATGGCGACAAGAGATGTGATTTCATGGACTTCTATGATTGCAGCTTTTGTACAAAATGGACATAACAATGAGGCCTCGTCATACTTTTATCAAATGCAATTGGCTGGTGTGGAACCGGATCCTGTGGCCTTGGTGAGTGTTCTTTCAGGGTGTGCAAGTGCGGGAGCTCTGCAAGAAGGTAAGAGGATCCATGACTACATAATTAAAAATGGATTTGAGTTAGATGTTCTAGTAGGAAACTCCCTTATAGATATGTATGCCAAATGTGGTAGTACAAGTTTGGCCCGCCAATTGTTTGACAAGTTGTCTAAAAGAAATGTGGTCTCATGGAGCACAATGATTGCTGGGTATGCTCAAAATGGACATGCTAAGGCAGCATTGGAACTATTTAATCAAATGCAACTTACTGATGTGAAACCTAACTCTATGACCATGGTCAGTGTACTCTCATCATATGCACAGTTGGGGGCTTTACAACAGGCAAAGAGGATACATGATTATGTCATTAGCAGTGGAATGGAATCAGACGTTTTTGTTAGCACTGCCATCATAGACATGTATGCTAAATGTGGAGGAATTAAAATTGGAAGGCAATTATTTGATAGGATGTCTAAAAGAAATGTTGTCACATGGAACACACTGATTGCAGGGTATGGGATGCATGGCCATGGTAAGGAAGCTCTCACACTCTTTTGTCAAATGCAACAGGCATGCATCAAACCAAACCATATAACTTTGGTCAGTATCTTGTCAGCATGTAGTCATGCAGGCTTGGTGGAGGATGGTTGGCAATACTTCAATTCCATGGATCAATATGGAATTGTACCCACTATGAAGCATTATGCATGCATGGTCGATCTTCTTGGTCGTGCTGGGCATTTGAATGAAGCTGAAGATTTTATTCAAAAAATGCCATTCCATCCTGATGCGAGTGTATGGGGAGCTTTACTTTCTGGTTGCAGAATCCACAACAACATTGAGCTGGGAGAACGTGTTGCAGAACAGCTTTTTAAATTACAGCCTGAAAATGCTGGATATTTTGTACTTCTTTCAAATATATATGCTGCAGCTGGCAGATGGGATGATGTAGCAAAGATCAGAACAATGATGAAAGATAAGGGAACAAACAAGACAGCAGGATGCAGCTTCATCGAGGTGAGTGGCAAGATTCATGCATTCATTGTGGGAGAGAAATCACATCCTCAGTCTGATCAAATATATGCGATGTTGGAAACATTAGTCAAGAAACTGAAGGGTGCAGGTTATGTACCTTGTACAAACTTTGTGTTGCACGATGTTGAGGAGGATGTAAAAGAGGATATGCTCTACAGCCACAGTGAAAAACTGGCTATTTCTTTTGGGCTTATCAACACAAGCCCTGAAAATCCAATTTGGATCACAAAGAACCTTCGTGTGTGCGGTGATTGTCATACTTTCATTAAGTTAATCTCCAAGATTGTCAAACGACAAATCACTGTGAGGGACAAAAACCGTTTCCATCATTTCAAGGATGGATTATGTTCTTGCAAGGATTACTGGTGAGCACCATTTACAATAAGCAATTCAGAAATTTTCATTATTGCCACAATTTCAAGGGACTATGATGTAATTTTTTGAACAAAGCAAAAAAAATTATTTGTCAATACGAAATGGTTCAAGCTTTTACAGTGTTCCATGGGGACGCGTCCTAAAAAAACCCACCTTCCCAATAGGATGTTTTTGAGACTTGGAGACTTGGAGGAAATATCCCCCACAGCACCACTACTTCTGCCATCTCTGCCAGGGATGCAGCCGGATCACTTGCTATATAATGATTGCAACCTTTAACCCCATGAAAACTAGTTTGCCTTTTTTGGGCACTAGCAGATATGTTATATTGCAGATTTTGCCTTGAAGATCTCAATTCACCTCAATTTGTATATCAATGCCACCCCCAACCGCTGCTCCACTGCCGTCCCAAAATTCAATCCCTTGGTCCCGTCTCTACATCCACTTGTGAGGAAACTCCATAGAACTATGGGTTTTAACCATTCTGTAAATAATGTATGAATGCAAATCAGAGAAATCAAATTTATATGCATTTCCTAACTTTCATTTAGAAAATCTGTTGGAATGTTTGAGACTAGATCTATCATTGAGCAAGACTCATATAGTACTAGTATACTTATGTTCCATTTAGATTAGATTTGATTAATTAAGGTAAACTAGCTTAATTTATGTCAAGTATGATATCATAGTACCATGAGTGGATGACATTTCAATACTTTTGGTTTTCTAAATGCAAAGTTTGAAGTTGATTGTTAACTGAACATTTTTCAAAGGGTTTGGTGTGTACAATGTCAATTTTTTATCATTTCAATTTATGATTGTTTGGCCTTTTTAAACTTTTTTGGCTGGAAGATTTTTCATCTACAAAGTCGTTCTAGCTATCTGATAGGGAATGTTGTGTAAATGTGACATCATAGTAGTATGAGTTGCTGATGATTTAATGTGTGAACATGAGAATTAGAACAAACTAAGAATTGACAAAAATAATTAAAAAGTTTATTTTAACATCATGCAAACATCTGAAAAAAAATTGTCAATGCAAAACCAATACAAACTGCCATTGTTGATAGAGTGGATGTGCTTGAATGATTTGTGATGTTTGTTGCCTAGTGTTACAACATCTATTTGCTCAATATATATATAACCATCAAAAGTTCCTAATCTACCCCTAAATCCCCACAGTACCAAGCCTCAAATATATAACCATGTACAATATTCTTGTTCCGTTATGCAATGGAATTCACATATTTTGCATCAATTTCTACATGGGCATTAGCGATTGTGTGCTTGAAAAAAATGAAACTAAGTAGATTTCAATGATACACCACAAATATCTTAAAAATCCTACTTTTAGCAAGTACACCAATAAAACAAAAGAAACAAAACCAAACACAAAGTAATACTTCTCAGTTGTTTCCTTCAATGTGTTCCATTATCATTCTTCCTTTTGAGATCTTGTTGTATTTATTTTGCTCTTAGAACTTTTACACAAATGATTCCAAGATCACTTCAAATGGTTGAACTATGTGGTTGTCTAAATGCAAATAGATGAAATCTATTATGCAAGCTATGATGGAGATGTATGGATATAGGGACAATGAAGCTAATATGGAGATGAAGTTGTTATGGATATGTTAATGATGAAGCTATAATGGGGTAATGCTAATTCTAAGCCAAAGACACTTTTAAAAGCTTGAATGAATTCTTGGGTAGTTTGGAGGAATGATTGGATTCTGGAAGGTGTTTGGAGCGAGCCTTCTAAGGTTCTCAATGTATTCATCATGATCAACAAGACTATCATCATCATTGGAATAGGATACAATGGGAGTAAATATATGACAACTAAAATCATCATAATAGATTTGTAACATGCTCACTTGTAGATGAGTTGGATAGGGATGAAGGATGGAGATGGAAGGAAAACTAAATCTTAGATTAGGATGACCCAGAATGCTCGAACTAGGAATTGGTTTAAGCTCGGGATAGGAGGAAAGACTGACTTTTGGAAGAAGATGGAAAGAGGATGGGAGATGACCAAGATGACTCTGCTAATCTAGGATATGGGGAGGAAAGGAGGACAATGATGGACATAAAAGATGCTCGATGACATGAATACCATGATTAGGAGACAAGGATGACAGGATTTGAGAGACTTGGATGACTTCTAGACTGGATGATTGGATTGACATGACAAAGGATTTGTGCTTAGAACTCTTCGTTTGTGTATGTTCAACAGATGTTTTGCACTGAGTCTAAAACTTTGAAAATGCATCAAACAAGAACTACCTAAAAGATAGGCTAGTATCAAAATCTTTGCTCGCAGCTTGGTATCCCAAAGGAGTACAAATGGTGAGTAATCTTGAGGTGATCCAGGAAACCACTTGGATCGGTCCTTGCACAAAGATTTTGATACCTTCGGGAGTAGATTGGGAAACCTTTAATTAATAGGTATTTGATTTGATCTGTGGCGTCCTCCCAATCAATTTGTACGTGTGTACTCACTTAAGAGCCTAGTTGACCATGCCGAAATAGTAAGGATATTCACCTACCTTGGGCTACCATCAACACGCATCGCCTGATCTTGTGGGGATGAAGTGAGAGTTTGCTCAGCGCTTTGTTTCTATACCAATTGGGGAAATACCATTTTGAGGTTGTTCTCCAAAGAGGAAGCACTTTTCTCTTTGGACAGGCATCGCTAAAAGTAAAACAAATGAACTTGTCCTAGTTCAAATTATTTTACGTCAATTAGATTAACAAGGATTTGCAGAATTTGGAAATCTCCTAGAAACATATCATGAAGAGTTCTTTTTTCCAAATTGATTGTGTCTTTAAGTTATGACCTTCAAGCGCATGTGTTTAGGATGCAAATGTTCATTCCTTGAAAACAAAAAATCTCTTTTGACAAGATTTGCAAGTGTTTTATTTTGAACATTCAAGATTGAATTTGCCTTTAGGATCCCAATCTGAACTTGGATTTTGAAATGAAAGTGCTTTGTTTTTCTCCTTGTACACTAAAGATTGAATTTGTTTAGGACTCAAATGAAATGATTTGATATTGATTAAGTTCATCGTTTAGGTTCATTCAAGATTTGGTTTTCACTCTAAAAGAAAGAGAAATTTGAGATTGCCTTTTTTACTGTCTTTTCCTTTTGTTCATTCGAGATTGAGTTCTAGGGTTTCCCCTTTAGAAAATAAACTTTGCAAATTGATAATCCTAAGCTTTTCCAAGCCTTGAATGTTCATTTTAGAGCCCAAATTAGATGTGAAGTTTTTCATTTCACCTTTACTCATTTACTCAAGATTTTGTGTTTTTAGGGTTTAGTTTAAGCCCAATGAATGAGGTGTTCCTAGATTGCCTTTAGGGATTGCTTAAAACCTTAAAACACTCAAGTCTATTTAGATGAAGTTCTTTTTAACCAAAATTAAAGCATGACGAGTGATTTTGATCACTTTAGGATTGATTAGGATTGGGTTTAACCATTTAGGAATGATATGCAGATTCGTTCGTTTTAAGCACTCGAGATTGAATGAAAGGTTCTTTTTAAGCTTAAATGGAGATTGTTGTAGTTCCTAAAAAAACAAAAGAGTTAATAGGTCTTAGTAACTTGATGCCTTGGTGATCAACCTGCCTTCCAAGGACTACCTACAAACAACCAAGTTAGAAACTACAAATTTGAAGTTTAGGGGCACTAGGAGGCCCAAATGAACCCTAAAAACCAACAAAATCCAAGATTAAGGCCTTATACATGCCCCCTATTTCCCATACGAGTAAACAAGGTAGGGTATTTTATGTCCTTTACTTGTACGAGTCAGGATGGAGGCTCATACAAGTAACTTTTACTCTTGGTACGAGCAAACAGGGCCAGAAGCCTTACAAAAGGCCAAAATGACATGCAGAAGTCCCATACAAGTAATGGGAACCCCTGGCACAAGTATGTATAAGTACCAATACAATTAAACAATCTTATAGGAGTTTACTCATACTATAATTCTCACTGGGCAGTACAAGATTTCCAGAAAAGCAATTTTTTTGGCTCAAAAACCCCTAAAAAGTAGTTGTGAAGCGTGGTGGGGGTCCCACCGGGCGTGCCAAAATGTGTGCGATGTGAACCTAACTTGTCGAGAGCATGCTGAAACTTTCAAATATTAGTCTAAGCTAAGCATGCATCAACATATAGAAAATCTATTCGTAGGCCACCTCAGATTGAGTTGAAACGGGAGCACCTTGTCACCATTTGATTTGCTCGTATAAGAGGGATGTGGGTGAGCTCTTGAAGCACAATGAGCATGTCCCCAATTCTATTTAGGAAGGATTAGGATCATTTGAAAGCCACGGAGACCTCATAATGACACAAAACCAAGTATGGGGAACCTGCCTTGCCCCTAGGGTTTTGAGGGTCCAAATGAAGCAAATACAGTTTCTAAGCTAATGAATGCTATGAAAGGTTGATTTTAACTTTGAAATAGATGTGATATGGATGAAAATGATTAGTATTTCTTGAAATAAACTAGGTTAATCCACTTTATCTAAGCTAGGATGAGTTATAAAACATAAAAATGGAGCAAATCTAACAATACTAGTGAATGCTATGAAGATCCTAGATGAAAATGCTCATTATAACAATGTATGAAATGAAGATGTGAATTGGTAAATTTATCTTGGAAGGGAGGATATTTATAGAATTTGAGGAAGGTCTTGGGTTAGGAAGGGTAGTTAGGGTCAGGGGTAGAGGTTTAGGACCAAAGGTTAAGCCCTAGGGTCAAAGGGATTAGAATGAAGGGTTGCTCACATGTGTGAGAAATACTAGGGAAGTGTGCTAGGGGACCAAGATGGAAGAAGAGACATAGGCTCTCATTAAGAGGTTGTAAGAGCCATTAATGAGGGTGTAAGGGGTCATTAATGAGCATGTAAGGCTCATTAATGAGGGTGTTGACCCAAAGTCAAAGGATGAGGGTTTAGGCTAGGAGGGATAGGAATAACCCTTTAAGTAGGTTAGGGAGTGGTTAGGGATGAGAGGATAGATTTAGGGTTTTCTAGAAGTGATGCAGGAGCATCTTGGGTCTTTGAGCAATCTTGCATCAACCAAAAACATTTCTTATTTTTGGTTCCTGTAGGTTATTTGTGTTGTAGTTGTTGCAGTTGTTGGTTTCTTGTTATGCGAAGTTAATGTGATGATATGGACCTATTTGTGGACCTTCTCCTAAGAGCGCAAGTCCTAATTCATCTTGAGTTGGGATTTATCGTCGTTTTCCTCGGGCATCAATTTTCCAGCCAATTTCGTATGAAACGTGGAAGCTCTTTGCCTTGCACGAATTCGTATGAGGAAATGGGACCTTGCGAAGTTGGGGATTTGTTCTTGGATCATGTGTGGACCTAAATGTTACTTTGCACCATGTTTTGTTCATTCTTTCAGTAGTTTTGGTTTTCTCTTCCAAAGTGGACCTATAATGTAATTAAATGCTTTACTAGCTGACTTGTGGCTTAGCTGGCTATATAAGTATCTTAGGTTGCTATAGGAATGGCAGAAAGTAGGATAGAAGGTAGAAGAGTATGAGAACATGATTATAGATCATTAGAGAAGAAAATAAGATGTGAGTTGAGACTCTAATTTCTTAATTCTCTTTGTATAAGGCCGAAACCTGGAAGGCCTCACAGTCGGGCATGTTGAAGGAATTATAATAATTGTACCAGTGTGGTTTCCAGTTGCCTTGCCTTATTTTATGTTGTGTTTTCATTGTTTCATGTGACTTATATACTGCTTCTCTATGTAACTCTGAGCAGGGCATGTTTGTTGGTTCAAGTTGAGTCAAATCTACTTGAATCTACCCCACCCTTGCGTCAGGTGGTATCAAAGTGAGTTTTTTCTTGTGGATTGGATCGTGGAGAATCTTATTGAATTGGTTGTAGGGTGGCGGATCTGAGATATGATCTATAACTTGTAGAAGGTTACGATCTTGATGGAACCTAATTGTAAAGATGGTTCATGGTAGAGGAAATGATAATGCTATCATGGATATGTTGAGGCAGATTGCAACTAGGCTTGAAGTTGTAGAGATAGCCCAGAGAAGAGGTGCACATCTTGAAGATATTAGTGATGAAGAAGAGGCAGCACCTAATCCTAAACCTGAAGTTGAGCAAGCTGAGGAAATACTTTTGAGAGTTTTGTCTAAGGCTAACTCTAGACCTGCGGTTGAAGTTTCTTGCTATGATGAAAGACTTGAGACCAATGCACTTTTGGATTGGATCTCTAAGATGGATAAATACTTTGAATATGAAGGTACTACCAATAATAAGAAGGTTAAGATAGCAATCACAAAGTTGAAAGTTCATGCATCTCTTTGGTGGGATCATTTGCAAACTGAGAGATAGAAGAGAGGAAAAGAAAAGATCAAGACATGGATGAAGATGCTTGTAAAGATGAAGAATAAGTTTCTTCCAGCTGACTACCAAGTTAGTTTGATGAGAAAAATGCAAAATTTGAGACAAAGGGACATGAGTATGAAAGAAAATACTGAGGAATTTTACAAATTGGATATCAGATCTAGACATGTGGATGATGAAGTTGATAAAGTGGCTAGATACTTGAATGGCCTGAGGACATTGATTCAAGATGAGATCAGCTATGTTAAAATGGATAGTGTGGAAGAAGCATACCAATTTTCTTTGAAGGCAAAAGAGCGATTGACAAAAAGACATGATCAAAGACAGAGAGGAAGAGGTGGCAAATTTCATAGAAGTAGAGGTAGAACTTATGGAGAAAGTAGTAGATCTAACAATGTAGTACAAGATAAAGAATGGAAAGATGAACTTGTTGGTAGAAGAGGTAATTATTCTAGGGGTAGCTATACTGGTTACTCTAGAAATAACAATAATGGGAAAAGAGAAGAGAAATCTTGGTTTAAAGGTACTTGTTACAAATGTGGTGAAGAAGGACATAGAGCTTTTGAATGTACTAACTCTGGAAAGAAGACTAGAGGTAATAGCAGAAACAATTTGGCTTGTGAAGAAGTTGAGGAATTATCTAATGAACCTGAACACGGTGATAACTTGATGCTAAGAAGGATCTTGTGGAATGAAGAAGCTGATGAGGAACCTATTTTGAGGAAAAGTTTGTTCAGAACCAAATGTAAGATTGTTGACAAATGTTGCAAAGTAATCATTGATAATGGAAGTTCTGATAATTTGGCATCTGAAGAGCTGGTTAACAAATTGCAGTTGCAGAGATTGATACATCCTAAACCTTACCATATTTCTTGGATCCAGAAGGAGCATAAACTACTTGTAAGTGAACAATGCCTTGTTAAATTCAAAATTGGGAATTATCATGATGAAGTCTTGTGTGATATTATGCCTGTGGATTGTTGTCATATTCTTTTGGGTAGACCTTGGCAATATGATAGGAAAGCTTTGCATGATGGTAGATTGAATCAATATTCTATTTGGATGGATGCAAAGAAACAAATATTATTGCCTTTAGTAGAAAAGTTTGATGAAGGTCATTGTACTATAGTCAGAGTATGCTTGGCTGATGGTAAAACGTTTGCAAGAGAAATGAAAGGACAAAATATTTTATTTTCTTTGATTCCAAGGAAAACTGAGAAACAAGATGAGTTAGAACATGTACCTGAGGTTAAACCTTTGTTGACTAAATTTCATGACATCATTTCTGATAATGTACCTGATGGTTTGCCTCCTATGAGAAGTATAAGTCATTGTATGGATTTGATACCAGGAGCTAGTTTGCCTAATAAAGCACCACATAGGTTGACACCTGATGAAAAGACTGAGTTGAATAGACAAGTGCAAGAATTGCTTAAGAGAGGTTTGATTAGGGAAATTTTGAGTCCTTGTGCAATACATGTTCTATTAGCACCGAAAAAGAATGAAGAATGGAGAATGTGCACTGATTCTAGAGCTATAAACAAGATAATAGTAAAGTAAAGATTTCCTTTGCCTATGATGGATGACATAATGGATAGTTTGAGTGGAGAAAAGTATTTCACAAAGATTGATTTGAAGAGTGGTTGTCATCATATTAGGATTAGAGAAGGGGATGAATAAAAAACTACTTTTAAGACTAATGAAGGTTTGTATGAATGGTTGGTTATGCCTTTTGCTTTGACTAATGCACCCAGTACTTTCATGAGGTTGATGAATGAAGTTTTGAAAAGATTCTTGGGTAAGTTTGTGATTGTGTATCTTGATGACATTTTGATATTCAGTAAGAGTAAGGAAGAACATCTTGAGCATATCAGACATGTATTACGAAGATTAAAGGAAGAAAAGTTACTAATTAATTTGAAGGAATGTTCATTTATGAAAGAAGAGATTGTGTACCTTGGTTTTGTAATTTCAGCTAATGGATTGAAGATGGACCCTGAGAAAGTGAGAGTTATACTTGATTGGCCTACACCAGAGAATGTTGGAGAGGTAAGATCATTTTATGGCCAAGCAAGTTTTTATAGGAAGTTTATTAGAAAGTTCAATTCTATTTGTAATGCTATGACTGAAACTATGAGAGGAGATAAAAGGGATTTCAAATGGACACATGGAGCACAAAAGAGTTTTGAAACATTGAAACAAAGAATTACAGAATTACCTACACTTGCTTTGCTTGATTTCAGTAAAGTTTTTCATGTTGAATGTGATGTTAGTGGAAGTGCAGTTGGAGTTGTTTTGAGTCAAGAAGGAAGACCTGTAGCTTTCTTTAGTGAGAAATTGAATGATGCTAAGAGAAAATATTTAGTTTATGACCAGGAATTCTATGCTATTGTTCAAGCTTTGAAGAAATGGAGACATTATTTGACGCCTAAAGATTTTGTGTTGTATACTGACCATAAAGCTTTGCAATATTTGGAAAGTCAGAATAAATTGAATTAGAGACATATGAAGTGGGTTGAGTTCTTGCGGAATTTCTCCTTTTCATTGAAGCATAAAAGTGGACAGTTGAATAAGGTTGTTGATGCCTTGAGCCGAAGAAGAAATTTGTTGACAGAAATGAGAGTTGAGGTACTTGGTTTTGATGATTTGAAGTGTTTGTATGAAACTGACCTTGATTTTGCAAAGCCTTGAAAAGCTTGTAAGGACCAAATAGTGAGTGATAAGTGGACTGATTATTTCATTCAAGAAGACATGTTATTTAAAGGAGTTCAGTTGTGCATACCTAGGGGATCTATGAGAGAGAACATAATAAAGGAGAAACATAGTGGTGGACTTTCTGGACATTTTGGGATTGATAAGACTATGAAACTGATTTCAGAAAGATACTTTTGGCCACAGATTTATAGGGATGTATAGAGAATGGTTAGAGGTTGCAGAATTTTCCAAATAGCAAAAGGAACTAGTCAGAATTTGGGATTGTATACACCTTTGCCTGTACCTGATAGACCTTGGGAAGATGTGAGTATGGACTTTGTTCTTGGATTGCCTAAAACTCAGAGAGGTAATGATTCCATTTTGGTAGTGGTTGACAGATTTTATAAGATGGCTCATTTCATACCTTGTAAGAAGACATCTGATGCATTACATGTAGCTAAATTATTTTTCAAGGAAGTGGTAAGATTGCATGGTTTGTCGAAAACTATTGTTTCAAACAAAGATATTAAGTTTACTGGTTACTTTTGGAAAATACTTTGGAAGAAGATGAATACCGAATTGAAGTTTAGTTCTACATTTCACCCTCAGATAGATGGACAGACTAAAGTTGTGAACAGAAGTTTGGGAAACTTGTTGAGATGTTTAGTTGGAGATAATCCTGCTAATTGGGATTTGGTTTTGGCACAAGCAGAGTTTGTGTATAATAATTATATGAATAGAAGTACTAAGAGGACACCATTTGAGATTTTTATTGGATTTCATCCTAAGGGAACCACAGACTTGAGAGATTTGCCTACCGAGACAAGAAGTGTTGAAGCTGAGGATTTTGTAGTCTTCATGAGAACTTTACACGATGAAGTCAAAAGGAATTTGGAGGACAGTAATTTGAAATATAAACAGAGAGCAGATCAGAGAAGGAGACATAAATCTTTTGAGGTTGGAGATGATTTTATGATTCATTTGAAAAAGAATAGATTTCCATTTGGTACCTACAACAAGTTGAAAATGAAGAATTTTGGACCGTGTAAGATTCTGAAGAAATTTGAAAGTGGAAATGCTTATGAAGTGGAATTACCAGAGGACATGGATATATCACCTATATTCAACATTGTCGATATCTTTGAGTACTTTGAATCAACTGATGAGATAGAAGATTATTTGGATTATCCTAAGAAGAGTAAAGACATCATTAAGGAGATCTTGAATAGCAAAGTAAGCAAGAGTACTAGAGGAAAAGACTACATGGAATACCTAGTTCAGTGGAAAGATAAGCCAGTTGAAGACAGTTCATGGATTACACAAGCTGAGTTGGATCTTTATGATTCAGGTCAGAATATGAGCAGTGCCTGATGTGGACATCAATTCTTTATTTACCTCAGGTGTCTGATGTAGGAGCATCTTGGGTCTTTGAGAAATCTTGCATCTACCAAAAACATTTCCTATTTTCTATTCCTATAGGTTGTTTGCGTTGTAGGCGTTGCAGCTATTGGTTTCTTCTTATGCGAAGTTAATTTGATGATATGGACCTATTTGTGGACCTTCTCCTAAGAGTGCAAGTCCTAATTCATCTTGAGTTGGGATTTATCGATGTTTTCCTCGGGTATCAATTTTCCAGCTAGTTTCGCATGAAACATGGAAGCTCTTTGCCTTGCGTGGATTCGTATGAGGAAATGGGACCTTGCAAAGTTGGGGATTTGTTCTTGAATCATATGTGGACCTAAATGTTACTTAAAATCATTTTTTTTTCATTCTTTTAGTAGTTTTGGTTTTCTCTTCCTAAGTGGACCTATAATGTAATTAAATGTCTGACTGGCCAACTTGTGGCTTAGCTAGCTATATAAGAATCTTAGGTTGTTATAGGAATGGCAGAAAGTAGGATAGAAGGTATAAGAGCATGAGAACATGATTATAGATCATTAGAGAAGAAGATAAGATGTCAGCTAAGACTCTGATTTCTTAATTCTCTTTGTATAAGGCCGAAACTCGGAAGGCCTCACAATCGGGCATGTTGAAGGATTTATAATAATTGTACCATTGTGGTTGCCAGTTGCCTTGCCTTATTTTATATTATGTTTTCACTATTTCATGTGAATTATATACTGCTTCCGTGTGTAACTCTGAGCAGGGCATGTTTGTTGGTTTAAGTTGAGTCAAATCTGCTTGAATCTACCTTGCCCTTGCATCACGAAGATATCTAGGGTTTTAGGATTTAAATAAATATTTAATTTATTTAAGGAGGGTTTGGGTTGGAATCAATTTATTAAATATTTTACTAAATTTGGAGAGAGATAAATGTTCAAACTTGATTTAAACATTTTTGGAAGAGGTTCTTTAATTAAATTTCTTTAATTAAAATAGGACAAGGGATAATGACAATAAAAATTAATTAATTAATGATGATGTCATCGAGACTTTTATCAACTAAAATATTTTTAATTGACAAATGGATTTTTAGGTCTCTACAGATATATACATTTGTATGTGGTCCATCATGTGGAGGGATATTATTTCCCGTGTTGTGATGGATACCATATCCGCACATGTTTTGACATGATGAAATGGGTACAATTCCACACCCCACTAATGTTTCAACATAGTGTGAGGTGATTAGGTCATGTTGTTGATAGTAGCAAGTCGAACTCGAGGACACAATGCCACATACATAGATACGTGAAGGAACAATATATGTATGTTATGTATTTCTACTTGATATAGAGTGATATGGAAATGCTTGCAAGCTTTTAGAGAGGCACCCATATTTACTTGATTGTTCAGGACTTGGTAGGCATATGGGTGAGCCCTAGCCATGTATACCTTTGGATATGGAGATGATCTACAAGATGTTTTCCCTATGCGGGGTGGGTCTTGTGCATTCATTTTTCATGAAGAACATTGTCATGCCATATGACCAGTGTGTGTCTTCTCTACTTGGTGTATGGTCATGTCAGGTGTGTTGACATGCTCATTCTATACCACCCAATGTGGGGTGTTGCCGAGATGAACACCATGTGTCATGTGGATAATGTTCCTCAAGCACACCACATGAAGTGATATTGAGGTATTCTAACAATTTTGATGCAGAGGGTGTCTAGTCCAAGTCAATATTTATATTCAAATAAACAAATTTCCTTCTCATCTAGGTCTTCTACCCTTACTCCACTCACCTTTTCCCTTCTCTAGGATTCATCAAATACACCAAACCTGGTTTCTAACACAAATGACTTGTCCCAACACCTTAGAGTGTCTCAAAACACCCTAAAAACCTTATCACAGAGTTCCACACTCACCCAACCAATTGGGTAGATACCAACATACCCGGACAACAACCAAATGTTGTTTCTACCATCCCTTTCAATTGAGTAATTATCCTTTAACTTCAAAATATTTTAAAACAATTGACGAAAAAAATATGGTTACAAACATCCATTTAAAGTTTACACAACATACTTAAATACCATATATGACTCTTTTGAACCAACTATCTAAACCAGTACCCTACTATTGCACAATTAGGCCTAATTAACCCACATTGACAAAGAAACTACTATAATTACTCATCACCAAACCTGCACGACCTCAAATAGTCTTATATCATGAGTCCAAACAACATATTTTCCAATTTTTAGGTGGTGCCACACTCATCCTCATGCCCAAATACCAAACCCTCACTTTTAGGCCTAAAAACCTAGGGCTTCCTCAAATCCACCTCTCTAAACTCTTCCAAATCCAACTATAGGATCCAACACCATCCATTCAACATGTATAAAAACAATCTATCATAAAATACCCCCCTTGTTCATGGAAGTTTTTAAATCAAATATATGGCACCACACTGGAATACTTTACCATCAACACTTTACCCCAAGGTATGAACCTCACACTTCTATGAGTTCTTCTACTTTCCAAAAGGTATGAGGATATATAATATAATGATCTACACTCATTCTACAAGAAACAACAACAACATAAAGTAAAATGGGTCAGTTCTTTGTTTGGACCCTCAAAACCCTTGTTGAAAAATTGTCAAACAACAACAATCAAGGAGACAGTCAATACAAATGAAAGTTATAGATTCAAAAGGCCTTCAAAATGGCATAAATAATATTAATTAAACTTATTCTACCATTTTCACTTCAAGTTCAACTAACAAAATGAAGATAAAAGGGATTCTCGAGGCAATGTTTCAGATTTTTGCTCCAAATTTGCAGGAACCCGTGAGTATTTTATTGCTAAGTCAATCCCTTCACATAACTTATCCTTCTCCACATTTCCACTCTCTGTCACAAACATGAGTGAGAGTTTTAAATACATTTCCTTTCCTCAAACCTATCACAACCTCCATAACTAACCCTTTGTCTAACTAGCCATTACAATTTAAATTTAAATTTGTTAATTTTTAACATTTTGCCCTTTAGACTATCCTACTGACTCAAAAGGCTTTCATTTTCCCTTATTAAATCAAATATGACTAAAAGCAACTAATCCTTCCCCATTGTGCCTCTTAATGCACTTATTACACATTTTGGTCCTATTACCCTTATTAGATCAATTAGGACATATTGACTCCATGGCCCTACTTATTACATTCATGAGCATTAATGGCTTTATTACATTATTTTATGCCATGCTTGACCTTAGTTACATCACTCATGCCTTGATGGAATCTTAGGCCCTCTTGGACCCTTAGGTGCTCCTACACTAGATTATTTCCTCGTTCCTTGTGAGATAGCCGGATATAGTTACATAGCGATGTAATTAGCAATTTGTGATTATTTTTTTCTTTGTTTGTGTAGGCCAACAATTTATTTATTCTTGACTATGATGGTTTAGCCACAACTTGTGAGATTAATTTTACATTTTATTTATTGTTGCAAGTTTGTGTCTTATTGTTGGAATTGATAATTTATTTTCTCTTATTTATGAACCTTCATTGCTAAACTAGTTTCTCCTTAGTATTTTTTAATGTTGGTCTGGTGTTGTAATTTGATTCCTCACTAAGGATGTATGATGCAGACTTGGTGAATGTATACAATAAATAAAACTCAAGGGACCCTTGAGGATGGGGGTACGTGAGGCTATTATACAACTATAACCCACTACCTACCTATATGAGGTGTTTATTCCTTAGAGGATAAACACCTTACACAAATAAGGAAAATTGCATGTGGCCTTGTATGGAGGGTATCATTGTGTATGTGGCCCAAAAACCATCAATCAACTAAGTGAGGTATGGATTATGGATTATGGATTATTGATTATGAAGATAGATGATACTACTATTACACCCTGGAGTGAGAGCTTTTCCAAAGAGGCATGACCACTCCAAAGCCTTGTGATGTGTAATCCCAATGATGTGGACTGGCATGTTTGTGTAGAATGCACATCTAGTTATGTTAATTTTTTCATTTTAGATGATTGTTGGATATCACTATATGGATACAAGGAATGATTGTATCAATAATATTGGTTAAAGGATCATGTTCAAGACTAATGGGTGACATATTTTCAACTTAACACTTGTGACTTCCATCAGTAACTCAAGTCTCAAGTGGGGAGGATGTAGTGCCACTCCAACCTAGTTGTAGTAAGAAGGTAATATGGTTTAGGACATTGGTTATGGATGCATCTTTGTTTCTATTCGCATTTGTGGATATGTATACTTCTCTTCATCTTGGGTAGAAACATTCCTTATAGTCAATTTACAGTTATGATCATCATGATTTATACTTGGCAAACATAAACTAATTAATATCCTTGTGGAGAAACACAATGTTAATCCTTGGACAAGAAGTTATGATTGGAAGATTAGATGAAACTGTTTAGTTTCCAAGTGGTCTGATTAAGTTTTGAGTTTGATTCAATTTGGTTTAAAGCTTTCGCCTGAAATTGCCCTTTGTTTGATATCATAAAATAAGTTCAGAATATTTTTTGTATATATGTATGTATGTATATATGCCCCTATTTATGCAAATACATACATGCATATACACATGCACATAGTTTCATTTGACAAATACTTGGTTCTTTCATTCTATGATTAAAACCTTATTATTCTAGCTACAAACAAATAGATTATGGTTAGGAAAACTTATAAATTCAGATTTACATATGCATATAAATGGATATTGCATAGTTACCCTTTCTAAAATAAAAAGAAATAAGCATACAAGTATCATGAAATGAATATGTGCATATTTCTTTGTATGGTTGAAATCTATTTATTTTGTTACAAAAACAACATGAGTCTAAAATATACATTTAGTTTGCAATTGTATAAACATAAAATTCTCATTAGAAGATCAATATGAAATAAAACATACAAACCTCTTAAATGTATGTTTCATAGCATGTTTCCAAGTTAAACTTGTATATGATCTCATAAATATTGAATTAATGCAATGATATTCATGATGGATATCATAGGCATGAAAAGAGAAATAAGTTAGTTTTATTAGGCATACGCATGTTCACATGGTTGTCTTCTCTAAGATTGAAGTGTCTTCTATCTATAACAATATAATCAGTTAACATTATACATGTTTCACAAGTATTGGTATTTCAAGGATGTTTATTGACCATGACTACGTCAATTTAGAATATGCATGAGAAGGGTTCCATGTTATCTAAGGGTGTATTTGAGTTATTGTGTACTTATGCACTAGTTTAGGTCTAGTACACATGTCTAATGGTGTTTTCTAATCTTTCTTTGAAAATTATTATATCATTATCATTATTGATGTTATTCCTTAATAATTGTAGATGATAGAAGTTGTTTACCAAAGTTGATTTCCTAGGAGTGCATGATAAGGAATAAATTATCCATGGATAATGCATGTTGATATTAACCTTATGTTTGAAATATTTCTTAAAGAGAACTTGGAGCTTAAGAAGTAAAATTATGTTGGATGTGCTAGAATAATTTCTAGAATGGAAGAGGTTGACATAGGTTTGGGGTTGAAATGCTCAACGGTTAAATATAAATTATCATAGTTAGATATTGCTGAGGTATTGACAAATCTATGCAATGCATATTGATACACGATCTAGTTCTTAAGCTTTACTTTTTTAGAGGAACTAAAGATGAAGTGTTTGATTTTGCCATGGTAATCAAACTATATAATATATTAATGTTTGATTTTTGGCTTTATACAATTAAAATTACTTCCTCAATATTTATACACTATCCTACTAGTTCAGAATACATTGTGATTAGGTTGAACTGGTACCAACATGTGAACTTAATTACTAATAATTTAATGCAAAGATAGATGATTTTTTGAAAATAATGAATGTTTCTTTTTTGTATATGTCTAACTATAACACTTATAGACACTTTATGCTTTTATGAAATCAATTGGGCTTCAATGTGTTCTTTTATACATGTGTTTTCATATTCCTTGAACACTCTTGTACATTCTTGTGAGCTTTATATGCATACTTGTGTTTCCAACGTATATTATGTGTGTGAAGTATATCTTGCACAATATAAAGAAAATTCATGTTTGTTTATGCGGATGTATGCATAAACGCAATTTTTGTGTTCTTCCATGTGTAAGATAAAATCAGATTATGATTTCCATGAGTTGAGATGGAATTCAAATTCTACAAAATGGTAACTCAAAGCATGTATTGTTGCTTCTACTATCATATTTATGATATATCCATTTTGTGAGTGTTATATTTGTATATTATTTTTTGGATATATCATGTTGTCTGAATGTCATTACTCTTGTTAGTTTCACATTATTAGACTCCCTCGTTTCAAATTGGGTATATTTTGTGTCATGAAGGATTTTGGGGGAGCATAACTTCTTTATGGTAGGGTGGTAAAGCACTCCAAAAATATTCTTGCCCAATTTGTGTTCAAGATTAAAGGTGTAAGGAGTTCTTATTAGGATGGTCATCTCATTTAGGTACACTATGTTATCATTGTACTCAACCATGTGATCCGTTGTAAGTTATTCTTTTTCTTTATGTTTAGCATTATTATTGAATTTTGTACTTCATTTGATTTTGGAATAAAATTTTATGTCTCTCTACTTGTGTAATGAATACGTGGCACTAATACAAATTGTACTTGGTTTTGTTTATTTTTATGATTTATGTTGTTTGTGTATTTTGGAGAATTGACTAAATTATGATTATTAGTATTATTTTTATTATCATGGTGGTCCTTACAATATACATGTGCTACCCTAAAATTGATAAGGAAGACAATATTTATGAAGTACATAATTTTCAAAGTTGAATATCTTTTATTCTGAGGTAAAATTGTTACTCGTATAATGGTAGGAGAATTGTTTTTCCATAACCAAATAATAATTAGAATATTCATAAGGTTAGATATGAATTTTCATGGTGATTAGTCAAGTACATAATGAAGATAGAGTTGGGGAGTTAGTTTTGTTTTCATTGTACCAATGCCATGAAAATTCAAATTAAGATATAGTTTTATTATTAGGTATGAATTCCACACACTATCAGAAGAATAACATTTACGATCAATTATAATTGATTATGGGTGAACCCACAATAGTGGGTTACATTTTTTAGCCTGAACAGACACTGAACTCTACATTTTGAGAAAAACTTTCAGATTCGAATGCATATTGTCGTTGAACCGCTCGAAATAGGAGGATGAAGTAAATTAGAGTCTTTTTGGATTTTCTATCTAGATTCTAAATATATATATATTTTTATTTTTTTTAATTTATTTGAATACTTTTTTCTTTCTCCCACGGAAACTTGTATGGTGCTGAAAACGTCATTTTCAAATAGTAACATTGATTTCATAGAGCATAACTTTTTTTGTAAAATAGATATGAATGCGATTCTTTCAAATGTAGTTTTGTAACATCCATATGGAGGGTATGCAATTGGTTTGACAACATTATCACTATTATTGCATATTTTATTAACGTTTGAATTTGACTAAACCAAAATTTTGACATACCTTGACTACATAGCTTATAACTTATTGTGTATTTATCGAATTTCAATTTTATTTTTTTTAATAGAAAGTAGACTCGAATACGGAGGGCACTGTTATTTTTCAAAAAAAAATTCCTTGTTTTACTATTTTTCATTGAACATCAAACTCAGAGGTTTATATTTGATAAAAAACCTACATTCATTTAACGTAAAAAACCATACACATAATAAATTTAAAAATAGTCAAATATATAATCGTTAGAAAGCTAGTTCCGAGTACTTGTTGTATGCAAAAGGATGTCTTCTTATTCATCCATTTGATCAATGCGCTCGAGGCCTGAAGCCATGAAATTCTCAAAATTTCTTCAAAACTTGCAACCATGGCCCAAACCAGGCACTTTTGATTGAAACTTTTAAATTTCGATCGAAAGTACTTTGCCAAAAAATGCAAATTTTAGGCATTACTAAGCCAGTTTCGATCGAAAGTCATTTAGTTTTGATAGAAAGTCAAGTTTGACTTTCGATAGAAACCTAGGTTTCGATAGAAAGTTAAGTTTGACTTTTGATAGAAAGTCAGTTGCTAGAGACTTTCGATCGAAAGTTCTTAAGTAACTTTCGATCGAAAGTAACTTACAATCGAAAGTCCTATGTCTAAGGACTTTTGATCGTAAGTTTAGTACTTACAATCGAAAGTACATTATAGTTTCTATCAAAAGTTATTAACGAATTTTTTGCCAAAATCTCTTTTCGGGCCGAATTCATTCCTCCCAAAAAGTGTAACCCACTATTGTGGGTTCACCCTTATTGATACTTACAAGAATGTTATTATCTAAAGATAATAAAATATTAATACATCGGAGACCGTTTTAAGTTCTTTTGAATAGATATCTCAATAATTATGATCAACGTATCTCTTTTTATATTTTATAGTTTCATAATGAATTATCTCACTTCAAGTTATTGATAAGATGTGTATTGTTCTCTCATTGAATTATATCATCTTGGAAAAGTTCATGTGCATTGTAATGCCCTGCCAAGGAACATTTAGAACAAGAACAAAACATGAACTAAAACATACAAAATATTTTTAAAAAAATATTAAATCTTTTACTACACAATGGTTACATTTAATTTGCATTACAATAAGAACATTATACATAATGTAGAGATATCACAACAGATTATGTCACAAATGATAACAAATGGAAGACTATAATTACTTCCAAGGTTTCAATGACTCACTAGCCTAGTTCCTAGAAAAGCACCAATTGGAAAGGTTCCTACACTAACCAATCATACAAATAATCTTTAAATCATGGGCTAAACATGATAATTCAAATAATTAAAAACAATATCAAACACTAAGAATTTTTAAAAAAACTAACGATCAAGCATATAACTAGCCTGGGCGAAGACGCTAAAGGCAGGTAATAGAACTTTTACATTGATTGGGTTTTCTCAATCTAGAGAAGCATGGGCATTAGTTTCCAAGAGGAGATGTCGATTAGTGCATACGCCAATGGACAAGTGTAGGTACAGTTCTGGAAATCTCTTCCAAACTTAAATTTATTTTGATTCGGCACTTTTCTATCAAGGAATCTTAGCCTAATCACTAGCTAACATACAGTCCTACTAGAATTGAAGAATGATGAAATCATCCTTTTTTTTCTTATTCAAACACATCTACATTAATTTTAGTGCACTAATATAAATGTTCCTATGATAACCATTACCATAAATAACATATAAGTACTAAGAGCATAATAGAAGAAATACCCATTAAGTGTGTCTATTACCAACACGGGTACATTTAAATCTCTACTACCAACCAAAATCAATATTGTACTAATACATTTCAATGTTCCCATCATAGAGAGGGTCCAATATACATAATTATACATGAATACATAGCATAGGAATTGCATCCTAGAGTCTAGCGTATATGAGAAACATAAACAAGTGTACAAGAGGTACATAGAAAAAGAAGATATGAAGATAACTTTGATGCCAAATCTTGTTATAGAATCTTAGGTCTCCAATGGTGGTTGGCCATGCCACCCAACCACATGGTACCCTCAGGCCCACCTACCATGCTAAGGAGATGAACACATGCCCAAACACAAGAAACAAGAATACAGTTGGGTATAGGTTTGCACACATTCTATACACATAGGAAATACTTCATCACATAATCAAAGAGATTCATCATGAATATAGAATAAAATAAATTAAGTGTACTACTCAAGCTATAATGGGTTAGGTGATATATAAATGGTAGAGAAGTGTCATCATGTGGCACCATTATCTTGCGGGGAATGGAAAGTCCTCTCAAGAAGTAAAGGATCCCACTAACCATATGTACTGTCTCATATATATACATTTACATACTTATCAATTGTCACAATTCACCTTAACCACTTATTTACAACTCTCAATTGAAAACCAAGTGATTGCCCAGGCTTGTGACGCATTGAGAGGCACTTATCAATCATCCCTATCATCTACACTCAAGGCTCATTGTACTCTACATGTGCACAAATCACAAATACAACCTTAGGCCGATATCATAAGTTAGGAAGCACCATATATTCCATGCACCATACTTATAATTTATCATTGCACTCATCAATTGCATAAATAACATGAGATATCTATCACTTTTGATTCTCATTAACCACATTATTTACCTCATGAAACACAAAAATAGATACCACTCACTCAATCACCCAAGAAGATATGGTCATGAATCCAAATTCTTGAGCATCAACCAAAATAAACTCAAGATAACAATCACTTTTATTTCCAACAAGAACATTTACACTTGTCACAATTACACATTCCATAAGGTATGGATTTTATTCACACACAAGAAGACATACTTTCAACATCTAAGTTGACTTCAAATTATTTTATTATACTAACTATAAGGTGCTACAATCTATTCTTCCATTTCACATTAAGAAGCAATCATTTAGTCACACACTAATTCTTCACATTAAAATGCCATTATTCACGCATGCCTCCAATCCTTAAATGGCCATAACTACGTGACAACAAACTAAGATTGAAGTAAATAAGAAATTTTCTAATATAAATTCATTATTCCCCAAAATAATATGCCATCAAAACATTAAAATTCCAAGTTTCATTTTTTTTCAAATATCATATTAGCAAAATAGGAAATCTCTATTAATGGAGCTCAAAAAGATTGAAAATTCAAAGTTCTCTAATTGAAAATATGAGAAAACCCATTGGTATAAATACGCCATAAAATACAAAAATGAAATAAACGATTACAAGCATCCCATAAAATTTTGGCAGCATTTCCTTGAAACCCCACATTTTGGAAATTTAAATCAAACAAATTAAATACTCATTCAAATCCAATTATACAAAAAGGAAACATGCCTAAATTCATCCTACAAATCATTTGCAACAAATTTCAAATGAAAATATGGAGAAATGAGGAAGTTATGTGATGCGCTACCTCTTTTTCCTTCAAAATTGAAATGCAAAGAACTCCTCAGCTACCAAATGCATTTGCAAATCTTTTGGGCAGCTTGAAGCTCTTCAAATTCCTAATCTAATGCATCCAAATTCACACAAGTCCATTCATAATTCATTCACATATCACATTTTCAAGAATCAAACAAGAAGAGGGTTTTCTCATCACAAAATGGCTAAGTATCAAATAACTTTGTTTTCCCCTTTTAAAAATTGCATTGCCATTTTCTTTTGAAAATATTTAAAATAATAAACACAAATATTTTTTATTCATTTCCAAATGTCTAATTAACACTAATTAAGTAATGTTGGTTAAAACGAGCATAAATACACCATATTAAGATCTTTAAACTATCAAATAAACTCTTTTAAATATTTAATAAATATATACACTATAAATTCAACATATTAATAAATCACACTTAAAATAAACAATACTCCTCTTTTAAACCCTATTTATTCCCAAGAGCCCCAAACACATACAAACAACATTAAATCATACAAAAATCATTTAAAACTCATTTCATCATAAATAACTATTAAACTATTGTAACGAGAGAAAATTGGATAGAATCAATTTGATAATACCTGCAAAAGAGATTAAAGGATCCAACCACATAACATCCTACTCTACTCATAAAATTCATATCTCATTTAAGAAAGAAAGACTAAACATGATAATCTAATACGTCAATAAATTATCAATAAAAATCACAAAATATATATCACCAATATTCCTTGCTTGTTTTCTCTTTTCTTTGCAATGTAGGCTCTCATATTCACATCCTCTGGTATTTGTTAATGCAAAGATTCGAGAATTGTGGTTGTAAAACAATGAGGAATCACCCTCTTATGGATCTATGGAATTCAGTGGATAGTTCTAATTAAGAGGTGTTTTTTTATAATGAATGGCTAAGATTAATTTAGACAAGACTAATTGATGAGATAACTCAGACTGCATGACAAGAGATTGAATATGCAGTTGATTGTTTTATTTACAACTCATTGAATAAATGAAGACTAAAAATGGAACAAGTTGCATTGACATGAGACTAAATAGATAAGTGATTGCTTAAATTAGTAGACTCGGGAGATGAACTAAAGAATATAATTAGCATTAAATAATTATTTAACTGTGGGTGAGAAAGAATAAATAAATTAAATTATTTATTTATTTTTAGAAGAATAAGTTAGCTTTGTGCAAATGGAATAATTAAATAAAATAACTATTCCATTTAATTATAGAAGGAATATTTAGTAAGAAAATAATTAAAATAATTATTTAATTATAATTAAATGCTTATTTTTATTATTTAATTATCTAATATTCCTCCAATTATTAATTAGCTAATTTTGTTATTACACTAATTTTTTATCTTCAACTTTAATTAAATATTTTTTAATTATTTAATTTAACTAATTAAATAATTAATTAATTGTGGGTGACAAGAATTAAGAAGATTATTTAATTAAATAATAAGTATTATGTAATTGTGGAAGACAAGAATCAAGAAGATATTTTAATCAAATAATAAATATTATTTAATTATTTGTGCATCAGAAGAAATAGGAAATGAAATAAATAAGTCGATTAGTTAAGTCATGTTCATGAAATTAATAAATAAAATAAAGATTTTATTTATTTTAAAAGAGGTCATTTTTTTGGAAAAATGAATAATTAAAGAAATTATTTAATTATAGAAGACTTGATCGATTAATTAAATAATAAAATAATTATTTAATTATGAGGAAATTAGAACAATGCATTTAATTAAATAATAAAGATTTCTTTGGGTAAATTATTACCACTATGGGGGTAGTGTCGTTCATTCATACTCAAAGTGTACAAAGCAAAAAAGAGCATTCAAAAACAAATTGAATCTAACCCCTCCCCTCCCTTACCAGATCAAAACACTAAATACCCTAACAATAAGATCCTTATAGAATTTGATCAGCAACAAGAGTCTATTACAACAAGTTCTTGCAAAAATATCCAATTCCCCTTCTTAAATTCATAATCATCAAGCTTCATTAGAGGAAAAGGGATCTCAAGAGCATAGACTAATCTATGAAGACCTTCAAAAGAGTTCCTCTTAGCTAAATCTTGAAACTCCCACTATATTATATTCATTGGGATCATTTTCTCATCTCCTCTATTCTCGGGGGAATCTTCAAAGTAACCAAAATCCTCTATCACTTCTCCAAAGTAATAACATAATGGTTACCTCAGATTCTCCAACTCTATCTCAAAAATTTGATCCTCTACTTTAGGTCAAAAGGCTACTTCCAACAATCCATCTCCTACCCCATAGCCAATGTCATTTGAACCAATAGTTTTCACAAACGAATAAAAGAATACCTTGAATATTTCTCCATCATGTTTGTGATTCCTCCTTGGGTTGGCTTCAAGAATCTAATTCAAAGCATTGAGTGTATGGTCCTCTTTGAAACTAAATATCCTTCTTGATTCAGCGGGAGGGGTTCAAATTCACAACTTCTTATAATCACTCAAAGTAATGCTTACATTTTGTAACCCTTTAACCATATCAACATACTAGGACAAAATTGTCCACCTGTAAATAGACATCATTAACTTTAAAAAATGAAATAATGAATCCAATCACTTCAGTGAGATTGAATAACATCTAAATAAAAATATTTCCTCCAATTTTTATCATGATCTAACAGTGGAAATAAAAGTTATGATATTTTCCCCAAAACTGCTAACCCTAGAGCAGATTCAGACTTGCACTTACAAAATTGATCATAACTTTTGCAAATCTTAATTAAATTGAGCCAAACCAAAATAAAATGAAACTTAACTCATTAATATTCCAACCATATATTTTTATATATTTATCATTCTGTACCAGGCTTTACCAAACAAAACATCAAACATTTTTCAAGAAAAATAATTCAGAAAACTCATATATAATGGTTTTAAAACAAGTTTTCTTCCATTCCTAACCTTCTCCAAACTTCTCCAACCTCCAAATTCTAGTTTTGGAAATAAAATTTATACAATTTTCATCGTATTCAACTACCCAACTGGCCTAAAACTACCCTTAAACAACTTTTAACAAACTTTTAAAAAGTTGTCATCAAGTTGCAAAAGTTGTCATGACAATTTTGACAACTTTTGAACAACTTTTACAATTCTTATTCAAATGACCCAAAATCTTTCAAACATGTTTAAAATGGCTTCAAGACTCAAATTACATAAATTTCAATCTATTCAAATACATATGAGTGGTTTAGATACTATGAACTTAATGGCTTCAATAGCCTTACAAAATTCTTTGATTTGATTTAAAATGGTCCTTAAAGACCTTATAAAACTTTGACAGGGCATTAAAACCAAAAGTAAATACCAAATTAATCATGACACATCCAATAAATAGATGTTCATGCACCACTTTATCACTATTCCTCCCTAGACTCCTCTCTGTAGAGACATCCAAAAGCCTCGAAGGCCATTGATTCTTCTCTTTGCCCCCCTCTCCCCTTTACTCACTCTCTACTCTATTTAACTCCTATGATACCCATCTACCACCCATTTTAGAAAATAAAAAATTCCCACATTCTAGCCACATCTCATCTAGTCCTAACTCTTTGCCCCATATATGACCAAATCATGTTGTTGCCACTAGCTTGGATACAAAGTACAACACACTTCCTTCTTTAGTCTAATTTTGCCTCAAACCTCCATCCACTTCTTTGTCTTCCCTCTGATATTCTATTATTGTCATTGTTACAAATGGATGCCATGTCATCATTACCCACCCTATAACCTCTATGAGCTGACTTTTCATGCTTATATACTCTATTAGTCAGAAGCCACTCTTCAAGCCAATTCATATAGTTGCCTCAATTTAAACTCATCGATTCCTTATTCCATCCTTCTTTGATAAATATGTTCACATCATTCTTTATGATTCTTACAATAAAGTGAACAATCTCTATACAAATCCTCCAAATCTTTCACAATACATGTCACCCGACAAATATCTTTATCTCGAATCGGGGATAAGTGTTATTTTTTAGAGATCCTCTTTCCTATCCTATGAGGGACCCCTTTCAATAAAAAATGTATCCCTATCTTTCTTTATCAAATCTGAAATTGAAGCCTCCAAATCATGTCCCGACCATATCTTTCCTAACCCTATAAGTTCCACTCCTAGGTTAGCTAGTTTGTCTACCACACTATTGGCTTCTTGATAAACATGTTAAATAAAGAATTCTTCAAACTTTTCTAATAGTTCTCTAATCATAGACAACCATTTCTCTAAATTCCATCTTTGAATATGATTATTATTCACAACATTGATACAAATTAAAGAATCTCCTTCCACATCAATCTTTTTTATGAACTTTCTATTACACCACTCTAGTCCTCTGGCTAAAGCCTCGAACGCTGCCTCATTATTGGTAGCCAAACATAATCAAAAGGCCAATTTCCATACATAGTTCCTTTTATTGTCTATGTTGATGTAGCATGCTCTGCTTGCCTAGGTTGCCTCTCATTGCCCCCATCAAGATTCATCTTGATTTTCCCCTCTCTAGGAGCCTTCCATATGACACCTTTTCTTTTCATGCATTTTTTTGGAGCCAAGGATGATGAGGACTTTAGTCTTCTCCATTTCTTTTGAATATCTAAATCCCAATTAGAAAAGAAGTGGCTCCTTTTTGTGATTTGGTTTGAGATATCAACTTCACAAATTCCCTCTTCTAGATTTAAAATAAATTATTGTATCTCCATGCTCTTCTCCTAGAACACTCTTATGTTCCTCTCCTTCTAGATATTCCAAGCAGGCATGGATGGAGCCAAGGTCCACACATCACTCCAAAAATTCCTTTTATCTACACATGACCAACTATTCAATAAGTCCAACAACTTCTCTTGTCTAGCACATGACCAATTCAACAAGGAGATAATCCAATCCCAAAACTTAATAGAAAAAGAGCATCCCAACAAAAGATGATCATCTAATTCATTATCCATCAAACATAGAGGTCATCTTGAAGGGCCATATATACCAATAGTTTGTAACCTATCTCCTATTAAAATCATCCCATTAAGAGCTTCCCAAAGGAAATCCCTATCCTTTTGGATGTTGTATTTATGCCAACATAGTCTCCTAGGCCAAGACACGTTAGAAACATTCTAGAGAAGATATCCCAATCTGATAGAATATTTTCTGGACTTAGCAACCATCTAAATTATTTTGTCCTCTTCATTAGAGTTCCTAACTTTCCTCTCCTCTATAAGCCTTGAGATTGAAGATATATACGATTGAGGAATGCCCAAATTAGTTAGCTCTTTCCAATCTACAAACATATTTCCTGAGATTTTCCTGAAGTAATATGCCACTTTGTCTCCTATTTTTTCTTCTCCAGATTGAATCCAATTCAGATAACCCAAAATGCTCATCAATAATTCTTCCCCTCCCCATGAGTCTCGCCACATATTTTCAAGTCATTCGTCACCTATCTTCTACAACACATAGCTACAGATGAATTTTCATATGGTTGATCCCCCACTAGGACTAGCCATAGTTATAATTCTATGAGTTTCAGGAGAATCCAATTATTTTCCCTTCAAAATTCTAATCGACATATTGTCCTGATAAAGAATTTTCTAAACTAATTTTTCCCCTAAGGCTTTCTTATATTTATCCATTTTGCGTAGCCTGGCTCCTCCCTTTTCCTTTGATTGACATGCTCTATCCCATCCAATAAAAGGATCTTTTTTACATTCTGTCATCCCCACCCAAAGGAATATTTTTATTATTCCTTCTAGTGTTTTAATCACCTTACTAGATGCTTTAAAGCATGACATAACATATGTCAGAACCGCTGATAGAATAGATTTTTTTAGAAGAATTCTTCATGCTAATGTCAACCACATATTCTTCTTCTAGGCCTGAATTTTGCTTCTGCACTTGCTAATAGTTTCCTCCAAATGTGTTTTCCTACAGTCTCCTGCAATTAAAGGTGCTCCAAGATATTTTTTTGGAAGATCGGTATATGAAAATCCCAACTTTTTGGAGATGATTCTCTTCATCCTCTCTTCTATATTGAAGAATATAATGTTAGACTTTTTTAAATTAAAAATATATCTAGAGGCTGCTTCAAATTTATGCAATACTTATTTTATAGTGGTTTCTTCTTGTATACTGGCTTCTGCAAATAAGATCATGTCATCTCCAAATTGGGAATGGGATAGAACAATATTCTTTGTAACTTGAATACCCTTCCATATTCTATCACTTCTTAATTTTTTGACATACCTCCTTAGAGATTCTATCATTGTTACAAACAAAAAGGGAGAGATCGGGTCTCCTTGTCGGAGACCATTAGTTCCTTCAAAATATCCACATAGAGATCCATTGATAACAATCGAAAATCTAGGCGTAGAGATAATCAAAAAATTTAACTAAACCCACTCATCCACAAGACCAAAGTTCGTCATAACCAAAGAAAGAAAGTTCCAATCTATTCTATCATATGCCTTACTAACATCAAGTTTAATAATCATACCTCTGATACCATTCTTCCTGATAGAGTGCACCACTTCATTGGCCATAATGATACTATCCAAAATCTCTCTCCCAAGAATAAATCCATTTTGTTCCTCTAAAATAATCTTCTCCAAAATCTTCTTATATATGTTGACCAAGGCTTTTGTGATGATTTTATAGATAGCATTACATAAGGAACGGGTTTGTGGTCGTCAAAGCTTAGACATTCCTTCTTTTTTGGGATGAGAGCTATAATTATATTATTCATATCCCTGACAACTCTCTTTTTGTTCATAATCTCTTCAGCAAGCTTCTGAATATCCTATCCCATAAAGTGCCAACATTGTTGATAAAATTTATCTGTGATGCCTAGAGATTTTTTAAGATGCAATTGGAATGTAGCTATTCTCAACTCTTCCAATGAGAATTCTTTCATAAACATAATGTTGTCTTCTTTGTTAATACATTTGGGAATATACCTCAATATATCTAAAGCATCTTGTCTAGTTGGTTTGCTTGCAAAAATGTTTTTGAAGTGGGTACTACCTCATCCTTAATGTCTTCCTCCCTGGTTATGTTAATGTCTTCTTTGGAAGATATCTTATCAATTCTTTTTTATCTCTTTTGCATTTTACGAATGCATGAAAATATTTAGTGTTTAGATCACCTGTTGCCAACCAATTCTATCTAGATTTCTCTTTCTAGTATATCACATCTCTTGCTAGTAGTTCAAAATGAGTACTTTTTAACTATTTTTCCTTGTTTTATTCCTCTTCAAACATACCGTATTGGATCACCTTTCCATTTAAATCTACCAATCCTCGTTCAATTCTGGTTTTTCCTTCAAAGATATTTTTGAAAACTTTAGCATTCCAAGTTCTCAACTTTCATTTCATAATTTAATTGTTTATATAAAGAAAAAAGTAGTGCCTTTAAAGACATCACTAGAAATCCACCACTCTTGCAAATAGTTTATGAAGTTTGGGTCTCTCTACCACATGTTTGAAAACTTGAAGTAACCATGCTTTGGTTTCACAGTTCTTAATATCCAATAGGATTGGACAATGATCAAAGGCTGATATTGGGAGGATACTAGATTTGCAATATATTTCATCTTTCATTAGTTCTTGATCCACCATAAAACTATCCAGTTTCTCTGAAATTTTTGTGAATCTTTATCTCCAATTCGTCCAAGTGAATAAGCCATTTTTTGGAACACAATCAAATATTTCCATTTCCTCAACAAAATTATGAAAACCAACCGTACCCTTTTTAACACCTCACACACGGCCTGATTTTTTAGAGGGATCCAGGATAGTATTATAATCCCCTCCAAGAATAATATTACCTCCTATATCATTCTTTTTACTAATTATTTCATTCTAAAGCTTCAATTTGTCCTTTTTCTTGGTTGGCCCATAGATATTTATAATATTGAATTATTCTCCTATACCACAATATTTGGCCTTGAACCAAACACAATTGGAGAAGGCGACTTGAATCTCCACATCCAATGTGTTGGGATCCCATAAAACACCTAACCCCTATGTTGAACCTTGGTCATCCTGAAAACAACCTTCCCACATAGCACAATATCTGAAAAATTCCTTTCCAACATTTGTCTCAATATTTGTCTCTTGAAATAAATAAGAATCAACCATATATGTGTACAAATAGCACTTGATTAAACACCTCTTTTCAGGGGTTGAAAGACCCTTGACATTACATCAAATAATCTTCATGGTTTTCCAAGGGAGAACCCTTCTCCCATGGATTTTAATAGAAATTTATTGATACTGAGAAATCCTTTCTCAATGGCCTCCTCCTCTCTCTTTTTGTTATTAGATTTTTATCCTCTATTTTTACCATTTTTATTAAAACAGATGTTGTAGATTGACTCAAAAATATGGGCTCCACTGAGTCAAATTCATCAATTTCTTGACCCTAGTCAGATTCCTAATCATTGCCCAAGCTTTCCAAAAATTTGTTTCAGACATTTACAAAAAAAATCTGGCATAATTTCTATCTTATATGTGGATCTCTCCTTTGAAGTTCTATCCTTCTTATTCTCCAATTCCTATGGTAAGAGAGTGCTTTGTCTCTGATGATTATCTTCATCCTCTAGCCTCCTTTGATTCTTCAAATCCTTCTTCAATATTGGGGGATTTGATGCCTCTTTATTCCCCAACATTTTCAATGGTGATATAACTTCTCTCCTATTATTTTCTATTTATGTTGCCTCCTCTTTCGTAACCATTTCTAATTCTTCATGGTTCTTTTGATTGGGCAATTTGATTCCCACTGAACCTAATTCCTACAAACAAATAAAAATAATTGTTTTCTTCTATTTTGAGCCTTTGAATCCAACGAGTCTTCTATGAACATAATAAAATTCTTTAGGAATAGTACAAATGGATTCAACTTTAATTCTAGCAAACGAATAATCATCATTGTTAATTAAATCTTGTTAGAAGATAAATTAATTATCTGTAGCCACTATCGGCATATACCAGAAGCATCCAGAATCATGGAGAATGATCTTGGACTCATCTACATGTATCTAGAACTATCTACAAATAGCTCATCACCTGTCCACAATTAATGATGCAGCTAACTTGGCTCTAGAGTCTTCTTTCATTTAATGTAAGTTTGATTATAAATCAATAGACTAGGCCTATGATCAGTGAGCCCAATTTGGGTTTCCAAAAAATCTTCATCTATTTCAACTATGGGGCCAAGAGTTCTCCCTATCTTTTCTAGACATTTTCCAATACAGTATTTGATCGGGAGATTATATAGTCTGATCCACTTTCCTTCTTCATACGGGCTTGTTTTATAAGTTCAAAATTAATTTCCCTCCTCTTCATATATATTGGTTCATTATGTATATCCACAAACCCCCTTGTAATATTTTCTCTTTTTCTTCCACACTTTCAAAGATGACAGCAAAGAAAAAAATTGGTAAAATCTTAATAATAAATCCAACTTTCCATTTTTCCCTTACCTTTTTTTTAATACTATCTTTATTTTACCTTGGACCTATGACTCTGCAAATAACTGCCAAATGCTCCATCAATTCTTTATCCAATGAAATCTCAATACATAATAATGTATTGCGTAAATCTCCATTTTTACCTTCATTCAGTTCTTCAATATTGCTCTAAAATTTTCTTTCCCTATTCTTCTGGCCTCCCCCTCTCTAGAACTCCATTCAATTCTCTTCAATAATAAAGATTATATAATTAAAGTGGAGAAATTTGATTAATTAAATAATAAAATTATTTAATATTATTTAATTCATATTATAAGAACATTAGATAATTAAAATAATTATTTTAATTATGAGAAGGGAAGAAAATGTTGATTTTTGAATTTGAATTAAAGGAATGTCACTAAACTAATTAAACAATTAAAATCATTTAATTAATTAAGAAGAAAGTAAAATTATTGCTTGCAAGCATGGGACAATTTTAAGAGTCTATAATTATAAAAATAATTAACTAAACTGTTAAATCACAAAAATCATTAATTTAAACATAAACTAATAATTGCAATACAATCCCTACAAAATGCATCTAATCACAAATACACTTATCATGGGGTTTCCACATGGGGATCAAGGTAACCATGCACTACCAATAACATTAGCTGGAGGGTGCACCACTACTCTCATTAAAGCCAGATCACACTCTATTGAGTGTGACGAGGCTAGGCTTAGGGAAAGTTGGCCAATGTGCCATCTCCAAGTAACCCTTGTTGGGGAAAATATGCATGCTCAAACATGTGAAGCCAAGTGAAGTCAAAGCCTAGTACATGTTTGTGTTAGCACCATATACGAGGCACATGTGCATATATATAATATAAAATAGTGGCAAGTAGTGAAGAGGATCGAGACATCGTATGGGCTTCACAAGCGAGTAACTACGACTTCGTCCCCCTTCATACAAACACATCAAACAATGTCCATAAAAACATTAACATAAGCATAATAGTAATCAAAACCTTAGTGAATACATGAAAATATGTGAGTAACCATCATCATATATCATAAGGAAACATATGCATTGATCTTACATAACATCATCTAAACTACAATGTTAAGTATCTATGAATACCATTGAATAACATAATTTATTATGAATTCATTATCTAACATTAACTAACATTGGGTACCGTTTGATCACAATAAAAAGCATAGCATAGATTTCTCAACTGTAAGCAATTAACATCATAGTACTCTACTTAATGCTAATGTGTGCTTCTAAGTATATTAACTAGTATTAATATAAAATATACTTACCTCATTCCACTTCCAAGCCATGTTCTAGCATCATACTACCCCCTTTCCATGAAGGGATTGGAGTGGCACTACATGCATATCATTCAAGAATATACCTAAGGATTTATTTCATTCCTAAATAAATCATGACATTATAATATGTATTATATATTAATATTTCATTATGTATAAAATGTTATGTAAAAGGGAAGCCTTGAAACCTTAAGAGTTTGAACTATGTTTGTTATGCCATGAATGTGCTTATGTCTAGCTACAATGTCATTTGTATCATGTGTTAATGAAATTTTCCCGGTTCATGTTATGTTAGGTAATGTAGTAATTATTGTCTTTAAGAATAGATATATGAATGCATTCTTGTGTATATCTTATGTTCCCTCACATATCGATGTTATTCTTGAGAATAGACTATATTTCTCATTATCAAGTGGACTTGTGATAGTTGCGGATGAAATAAAATTATTGGTGATGAATGAACTTGGGATTGGAATATCTTCATTCAAATTTATTTTTTTAGTGAAACCTATTTGGGATGTGTAGGCATATTTGATCTTTAACCATGATTTTGTCTCTATTTTTCACCAAGTGGGTGGAGGTTGATGGTAAAGTTGTCTAGGGAACTCTATCCTAGAAAGGATTGTGTACCTTCTTATGTATTTTAAATATATAGCTATAATCATATGATGCATGTTGTACCATTACTATGGTTAACCAATAGGAAATGGTTCAAGATTAAAGAGTTAAAACTAAAAAGTCTTTGAGTATAAATGTAGGCAAGGCCATCAATTATGAGCCCATAAGACTTAGGTTTGGCCCCTTTGTATTTGTCTTTTTATATTCATGTTGTTTTCTAGATAACATATTGCTGAGATTATATTTATGATCATGTATCTAATGTTTTGCATCTAGTTGGATAGATATGTGTGCAGTCACAAGTATTGGACATGGTGATCATAATGAAGGAACAAGGTAGTGATGTTCAGATATGTTGTGATAGTTGTTGTTAATTGTCCATGGCATAAGAATGGTCTTTATCTTCATGATTTCTATTTAGATGATATAAGATGGGATTATAGTGTGATTCTTGGATTAAAATGATGCAATGATTTTTTTAAAATTGCGTGTTTTCAAAAATTTTATGTCCTCACACTGAGGGTTCTTCAACAAGGCATTACATAGAGAATTTGGTTCCCTACCCTATTTTCACAAGTCTAATGCTCACCATAGTGCAAGATTATCATGAACATACAGTCAAATATGAATGGGCCCCACCCAAATATTTCTTCTTCTCCTACCTCAAACACGTGGCAACTAGGCATAACTCTAAGGAAACGACATCAAGTTGCTCTCAAAAACATTTTCCCACATGACACATAGCAATACAATCACATTTATGAAGGAAAACCCATCAAACATAATAGGAAATATTCAAAGGTATACCATAGGAATTTTCAAAGAAATGACCTTTCGCCAGGAGTCAAAAAAAGTATATTTACCAAAAGGATATTTGGGGAAACTTTCTAGAAATTATGGTGATTCAATTAAAAAGATACACCCATGTTGGTCGCATAGCAAATAGAAAGGGTACAATTATTCCCCATGTTGAATATGTAACAAACTAATCATGTCAAAATATTTGACATGAAGACAATTGTAATGAATGAAATAATGAAAAAGATCAAAAGCTAGCTTGTAAATCAAGAGAGTTGAATCTATAAAATTTATTCTTGCAATGTAATAAGGGGCTTCTTTTCAAGAAGAAAGACTTTTAGGGTTGAAACTTATAAGTTTAGATCTCAAAGTTTTGGTATTTTGAGAATTCAAAGGATTAATTCATATCAGTTTGATCATTTCAATTAATAGCTAAATTTCATGGTTTAGTAACTTAATTTATAATATGTGAAGCCTTAACATATTTTTTCTTAATGAAATATGAATATATTGCTTGTGTATCCTTTCTTCTTTTGTTAATCAAAGTGTTATGTGCTAATATATTTTCTATTTGGTCCACTTATGTCAATATTTTTGTTTTCTACTTGACATGAGAAACGAGGGATCAAGTAACTTTTTTACTCTTCTCATTACCTCTAATAGAGAAGGTGAATTGTATTGTTTATAACATGTTTTTAGGGAAGATAATCTCTAAGGGTAGTTGTGCTCTCATCATACCCTTTTTGGAACTATTTTTGTCATGGATATAGGGACACTCCTAAGTGTCTCTTGTATGGATTCCATTCAGAAATATTTTTCCTATATTGTGTCTTTTATTACTGAGATTCACACATCCCTTAGGAGGATTTTGCCTTTATTCAGACCCCTGTAGATGCTTCCTACGACTAAGATCAAAATATTACATTTTTATGTCATAATGACTTCATATGTTTTGTTCTTGTATTCAACAATGAAGGGTCAGTGATACATTGTGACGCAACCAAGGATGGAGGATCCAATTAAGGATAGTCCAACCTTGCAGCCAATCAAGAACATGGCGGAATAACACAACACCAAAACCAGATCTGAAAAAAAACAAATAACTTTATTCATCAACAACTGATTACATGCAATGTGTCAGACTGTAAGGCCTTCTCAGTTACGGCCAATTACAAAGAAAGAAACAATTCTACAAGATCACGTAGGATCCAACACACTACTCAATTAGCCTAGGTCTGCAACATAATAGGACACTGGTAGGCACTCCAAGAAAGATCTAAACTTGTGCTCGCAAGCCACCAAGCAATCCTCCTATTCCTAAGCTTGCAAGCTACTAACTCTTCTCTGTCTCCAGATCTCTACTTGACTGACTCCCCCCCTAAACAACTACCCAAGCACCCTCTTAAATGCTAATCTTCAGCCACAAGTTAGCTGGAAGAAACAGTTAACCCCCCAAGCCAAGTCGGCTTCTACTACAAACAAACATTAAATGCAATACAAGTCGGCTCTCAAACAGCCTTACAACAATTAAATTTAACATGTCGGCCTCCAGATCCACATAGGAGAATGTGACATCAACTAGCAATAATAAATGCACCAAGTCGGCCTCCCAAATCTCCAAGAGCACCCATCGATAAGCCAAACTACCAAGTGCCAAGAAATATACCGAGCAAAAATACCAACCGAGCTCCACGAGCATTACCGAGCACCATAAATGTTAAGTCTCCTTCCATGACTGAGCTTCCCTCAGCGACCGAGTCCTCCAATGACCGAGCCACTTCAGTGACTGAGAAATAGACATAAACACCGAGACCCCATCGGTAACCGAGCACCAAGCAACAAAACACCAAGTCACCGAGTGACCATCATCCACTGAGATCCACCAGAACTTCCAACCAAGAATCACTACCAAGACCACCAATATCCATTGGTGAATCCAAGAAGACTCTAATCGAGAACTACCACCAAAGAATTAAAAACTCCAGTCTTCTACTGAAATCAAGAAAATATGCCATCCATTTCATCTTCACACAAGGCTTGTCAATCCATGAAGCCAGGAAGATGCACAAGTTCATCAGCCAAGCTCTCCTTAACTGATCTGCAACCAACCAGTCAATATGTTTGACATCGAGAACAAACTAAGGATTCAACTCATCACCAAGTATCAAATTAAGAATCCCATCTCAGAATCTCATCACAAGACTCATCACTATCAACCAGCAACTCAAGTCTGCAACCAGCAAACAACATTTGCACCTCAGCACTGAGAAAAAGTAATTTGGTAACACCATCATCACAAAGGTGTTCAATAGCAGGCAACTCCTCATCATTAGCAACCTGATCAAGCACAACTAGATGCTCTATAATTTCCATGTCAGGCACAACCAACTGAACATAAAAACCAATATTCTCATCAACTTTAACAAGGTTAACAACATCATCGGTAAGCATAGGTAACTCAGCAACAACCACAAGTTGCTCCGCAGGTTTCATGGTAGAATCCACCAACTGACCATCAAAACCAATCTCCCATACCTCCACATGTCTTCTCTCTTAAACCAGTCTTCTAATAGGTCAGACAACTTTCTTTTGGATTGGCATGTCCCAACTCCGATAAGCTTTACAAAGCTCAACAACACTTTCCTTCGCAAGGTTCTTAACTCGGTTCTCTACATGGCTCAGCAAATCTGTTTCCCACCAAGAAAACCTTTTAGAAATCTTTGCTTCCACCACATCATAGAGATCTGCAATCACACTAGGGTTCAATCCTCTCGAAGACATCTCCAAAGATCTTTGAAAACCCTATGCAACAAACCCAACACCGAAAACCTTGTGACAACCTTTGAGTTGTATGCAAGTTAGATCGCAACCTGTCACCTTGCATGAACAGCTAGGCCAAGATTCCATAAGTTCAGTGTCACAAATTTGCAACACAGATCATACAATCTCTTCACCAATAAGATCAACTTCGCAAGATCATCCTTGCTAGGTCAACCTTCGCTCCACAAGATCAACTCAGCTCTGATACCACCTAACGTAGTCAAGGATGGAGGATCTAATTAAGGAAAGTCCACCTTGCAGCCAATCAAGAAGAACACAGCGGAATAACACAACACCAAAATCAGATCTGAAAGAAAACAAATAACTTTATTCATCAACAACTGATTACATGCAATGTGTCGAGATGTAAGGCCTTCCCGGTTACAACCAATTACAAAGCAAGAAATAGTTCTACAAGATCACGCAAGATCCATCACACTACTTAGTTAGCCCAGGTCTGAAACATAACAGGACACTGGTAGGAACTCCAAGAAAGATCTAAACTTGTGCTCGCAAGCCACCAAGCAATCCTCTTGTTCCTAAGCTCACAAGCTACTAAATATACTCTATCTCTAGATCTCTACTCTGACTGACTCCCCCCCTAAACAACTACCCAAGCACCCTCTTAAATACTAATCTTCAGCCACAAGTCAGCTGGAAGAAACAATTAACCCTCCAAGCCAAGTCAACTTCTACTATAAACAAACATTAAATGTAATACAAGTCGGCTATCAAACAGCCTTACAACAATTAAATTTAACATGTCATCCTAGAGATCCATATAGGAGAATGTGACATCAGCTACCAATAATAAATGCACCAAGTCGGCCTCCCAAATCTTCAAGAACACCCATCGGTAAGCCAAACTACCAAGTGCCAGGAAATATACCGAGAAAACATACGAACTGAGCTCCACAAGCATTACCAAGCACCAGAAATGTCGAGTCTCCTTCCATGACCGAGCTTCCCTCAGCACCCAAGTCCTCCAGTGACTAAGCTACTTCAGTGACCGAGCAACAGACATAAACACCGAGACCCCATCGGTAATCGAGCACCAAGCAACAAAACACCAAGTCACTGAGTGACCATCATCCACTGAGATCCACCAGAACTTCCAACCAAGAATCACTACCAAGACCACTGAGATCCATTGAGGAATCCAAGAAGACTCTGACCAAGAACTACCACCAAAGATCGAAAAACTCCAGTCTTCTACTGAAATCATTAGCCAATTAACTGAACTCCACTAGACAGTTATCGAGACTACCAGAATCTTCAAGAACCAAGGATGCCCCTGCATCACATTATGTGTGTTGTATAAAGGTCAAAGTCTTTGACCAAGAAGGATCAAAGTACTAATACATATCTAATGAATTTCTAAAAGTGCCATAAAATATTTTTATTTGAGAATTGCCCCTTGTAGCTTACTTTGTTTAAGAAAGGAATTGTTTACTTTCCTCTCCACCAAATATGAAGAGTCGGCTTCTAAAACCATGAAGGTTGTTTCACGAGATGCATTTTGTTTCACTCCTATAAAACTTCCCTACTTCCCTTATTTATACATGAGCATCTTAGGGATCAACATTGTATACGTTATTCATGTCTTTTTGTCATCATTTAGCTTTGTTGTAAGAAAGTACAAGCATTTAGGTATGATTGAACAATGATAACCTGAGTATTTCTTACACATATTTTGATTTAACAAGTTAACACAAGAATTTAAGTATAAATAACTAAGATGACATGACTATCGCTTGCATGTATCAATAGAGAAGGATTGTCATCTTTTGTGCTTAGACCCATAATGTGCTCGATGATATTTTGTAAATCATTTTCTTAGATGAGTCCTTACACTACTAATGTCTAATCCACAAACAAAAACCAAATAAAAATAAACTTCCCCCATCATAGCTACTCTAGTCAAAGACATCCTTGAATAGCGTAGGAAACATGATAACAAGAATTAATAAATATATGGATACCTATAATAACCATTAAAACTTCTTTCCATGAATATATTTTCTTGTTGTGATATAAATGATCATCCTGATAGTTGGTGAAGTTAGGCAATGTATTTGTTTAATTTGGTACGTGTCAGTATCTAAGGTCAATATTTTTTTGAGGTTCATTGTTATGTCATTTGTCATCTGGAGATATTATCGCAATCCATTTTTTATCCTATGAGGCATCAAGGATCCAATTTTCTGACTAGGTCGAACATTTGTCCCTAGTCAAGGAGAGGACCTACTTATTATGGATGAAGAAAAATGAATGGACAGATGGATGAAAAACTAGTAACCAATCCATGATGGGATAGGTGAGATTTACACATGGGGAGAAATGTATTATGGCTATATAGATATATACAAAGTAAACATAGATAGATATTTGTTTATTATTAATATGTACAATAGGTAGAGATGCGGCAAAAAACTAGAGTCCTAATAGATGGAGAAACTAATTTATCATAGATAGAACTTATTTCAAGGTTTTCATCATTTGATTTTATTGCACTTTTTATCTTTATTTGAATTTTTTTAATTTTTTGACAAGACAATATAGACAAAGTGGTTATTTTTCCTATATCAAGACAAATAGTGTATGTTCAAGGCTTCAACCAAAAGCCCAAATTTCCAATGGTATATTCACTAGAGGAAACACTTCAAGCATTTTATAGCCTAAGGAATGTCTTCACTTTGATAACACAGTCCACAACTTGGAATATCCTTCAACTCAAGTATCATCACGTCAAGATTGGTGTGCTCATATTTTTGTCTTTGCAAGACCTAAGAGATAGGGACCTCCGAGACTAGAAGGATGACCTGATCACCCTCTCCATAGAAAGATATAAATAGTTTATACAATGTCAGGAATTTATGTCTTTGTTCAAGGGAGCCTTATGGCAAGTATCTTAGGGGAAAACTCGGCTATGCCCTTGCACTATAATGTATTACAATGTTTGGTCAAAATAGGGTGGCTACTAAGTATGGTTTCTAGTCAATATTTAGGGAACCAATACATTAAAAACATCCAACAAGCCACTTAAGGCTTTGACCAATCCTACTAGGAGTTTAATATACTCTCATGGTGTGAGTTGTTTAATGGAATGACTCAAAGGGAGATGAAATCAGAATATCAAAAACTAGTTATAGGAACCTAAAAGGAGAGTTTTGAAATCCTTTTAGGTTCCTATAACTAGTTTTATAACTGTGTAAAGATACTGAAAAGCTTTTTAAATCATTTTTTTGAAGACCCTTCTATTAAACCTTTTTTGGTGCACGATTGCTAAGGGGTTTTGTGTTGTTCCTAGGTTTCATAGGTTGTTTTGGTCTTTTGGATGTTATAAAAATCTTTCATTCATTCATTTCTTCAATGTATGACACACATATAACAAGATTTTAAATATTTTTCATAACTATTTCAGAGCCAAGAGAAGGATTAAAACATCTTAAGAACTCCATATAAAATAAGACCTCATTTTTCTTTTTCTTTTTTGGAAAAAAAATTCTCAAATTTCGGGTGGTTCATATAACCATATGGACATCTGAAAAAGTTATGAGAATTTTGTTTGACTCCAACAAATTTTTTTACCTTGTAAAACTTTTGATGCTGATTTATTTTTTTAAACCATGTATAATTTTTTGAAGTCTTTGCAATATTTTAAAATTCAAATTAAAACCTTGAAAGTCAACAACCATGATACAACTATTGATTAGAGGTTTAATTTTTTAGAAAATATAATTGTATGGTGTGTATCAACTCTAGAGAAAAATATATCATTTGTTTTTGTCTCAGATATCCAAAACTCATATTTTAGTTGTTTGTTATAAAATTGTTCGTTGAGAATTAAAAAATTAAAATCTAAATACACAATTAATACATAAACAAAACAACTATCATCATGAACTATAGAAATCTAATCTCTTGATTTAAATTCCAAATGGTAAGGAAATTTTCCTTGAAAATTTTATTTATTCTATTGATGATGCCAAGAACACCCTTATAAAACCATTTTATTATGTCTTGGATGATCGTTGAGATTTAATTTGTTTGGTTGGACAAGGTTAAAATGAGTGTAAAAACATGCAACATTGACATGTACAATGACACAGATGGGTGAAAAATTATAATTATGAACACAAATTTGATTTTTAATGTTTTTAAATATAAATATACTAACTAGGGTAATACTATTATATGAGTTCAACATGACAATCATTGATAGTTTCCACACAAAGTTTACAATTAGGCTAAAATAAATATGAGTAATATATAAAATACTGTAAAGGGGCCTACTTAACATCAAGAGATATTGAGACCTAGTTATAGGCACAACATAAGTATTTAGACATGGATACCACCTTCTATAGCCACCCTATTGCATGCATGCTTACAAAGGTCTCAGGTTCACCTCTCAAGAAAGGATTTCCTGTTTGCTTAACCATATAAATAAATACCCACTTTTTGGGGATGGCATATTTGTTAGAGAATACATATTTGTTGCATTAATTAGTTGTGTGCATGCTCGAGAATATTCTCATGTAGTATATTCACCGGATGGTGCTCCAGAGTTTTTTGAAATCACTGAGCATGGGAGCTAAGGTTTTGTCTATTTCAGCCAACATGAAGGTGCACTTCAACTCTTTGTCCAATTCTAGTCTCTCTAGTATTATCAGTGGAAGGCATGGCTAGACGTGGAAGGATAAGTTTACAGGAATGGTTATCAACAAGATGAACAATGATGTTTTGGGGGCCCATCTGAATCAAAAGGATTTCAGGGGCTTTTTGGAGGCTAAAACCTCCTCCAAATCTCAAGATTTGTTGGCCAGAAGTATTGTTTGTCTGGTGGATTCACAACATGTGTGTGAGGCATCGCAGCCAAATAGCGTGAAGGGAGATCTTTTGTATGGGGTTAGCATTAACGCTAGAGGTTGTTTGGTGTTGGGTGTAGCCCAAGGAAACCAAAGATAGAAGGTGTTTAAGAGTAGTAAGAAGCCGCAGGGTCAGGGTTTTCACAAGACTTCTAAGCATTGCTTAGGACTCCAAAACTAGTTTGTGGATAGCGTTGGGGGATCTTTGATCCCATCAACTAAGTCAGTTATAATGGAACTAAGCTCAGAGGTAGAGGAGGAGATAAATTATAATGTCCCTTTCTTAAAAAATCTAGGTGTGATAGGGTGTTTCTAGGGGCACTGGCCAAGCTTACCTGCCCTACATTCTTGGATTTTAGATAATTGGAAGCCAATCATTGGTAGGCATGTTCAAATTTATCTGGTACAAAAAGGGCTTTTTATTGTTGTGTTTGAAAATACTCAAGATAGAAATAAGGTTTTGTGTAAACATTTTTGGAGCTGGGAGGAGAAGTTTTCATTTTAATGTTGAAACCTTGGCATCCTGAATTTTTCCAAGCAACTGAAACTTTCAACAAGATGCCTTTGTGGGTAAGGCTACCTAATAGCCCTCTTCATCTTTGGTTTGACTCTCTATTGGAAGAGGTTTGGAATTCGTTAGGTGACTTTCTGATGGTAGATAAGGAATCGTCAAACCTCCTTCACTCTACTTTTGTTTGGATCTTGGTTGAAATGGATGTTTCTCATGAACTTCCAGCTGAATTTTTTATTAATACATCTAAGGGATGTTGGACTCAATCTTTGGACTATGAAGGGGTCCCTTTTAGGTGTAGATGATGCTTCCAAATAGGGAATTTGGCTGCACAATGTGGAAATGATAAGAGGTCTAAGAAGACAATGTGGTGGAAAGATGTCTCTCATCAACACTAAATGGTTGAGAAGAAGGTGGAATAGAAAAAGAGATTTTCACAGGTGGTTGCTAAGGAAAGAGTGTTGATGTCTCATGGGACACCTTCTCAGGCTACTCCTCCAAAGGAGTACAAAGATAACTCAATTTTCTTTACGCAATCAAGGGGGATTTATCATGACAATGTTGTTGGTATAGGCATGCCTAAGGGTAGAAAGAAATGTAGAGATATGGGGAACCAGGGCGGGTTTGGTTTGGAGCCTGAAGGTGGTATGCGGAAGGTAGATTTTTCTTCTATTGGGGAGATTGGGGGAATCTCAAGGGATATGTCTTCAGATTGGTAGAAGGAGGCAGGTAAACTCAAAGATGGTTGGCATACAATTAAGGGGAAAAAGGTAAGGAAGCCAAAGAACTTTGGTATGGTTCTTCGCTCCCACTCTAAAGGGAATGTTAAATGAAAATCTCAAATTCATGTGTTGTAAAGGGATCGTTGTCTTATGGTATGATCTTGGTGATTTTTAATGCCATTGGGGAGGTGGTACTCATGTTTGTCACCACCCTTGTCTTGGGGCAAGTCTCTTCTGGTTTACTATTAATAAAATAAAATCTCTATTACTGACAAAAAAAGAATATTCTCATGCATATTATTATGCATGATTGAGCACATGTTTGCACATTCATGCTCTAGGTTAATTCATTCTAGTTAAACTCTAGTATGCACATTGTACATATCCTGCACTTCTAGTTTACAAATCTAACTCGAGTTTGCTATGTTTGGTTTCAATTAGCTTTTTCTATTTTTAGGACTATTACTTTCTATAAAAAGAAGTTGATCTCTTCATTACAGTTCATCCTACAATCCTATGATCATGTAATTTTGCATATTATATTCATTTTTGTATTGAGGAATATAGCTCAACTATTTTCTTACCACCCTTGCTTGTGGAAGGTGTTATTGTTTTGTTGTTTGATCATTGAGGTTCTTCTATTGTAAACTTTAACATAGTATTAGAGCATGGATTCAGCGAACCCCTTATCAAGAGTTGAGGGTTTCTTTTCACAAGGGTTTTGCAAGGTCTCCAAATTTTGGGCAATTTTTATCATCTTTTGGAGTAAAATGGGCGTCACTACTTTTTTGGAAATTTTCCATTTTTGGGAAGTTTTTATTTTTCAAAATTTCTATTTTGGGAAAGTTTATATTTTTCAAAAGGTCCATTTTTGGAAATTTTCTATTTTGGAAACTTACTATTTTCAAAATTTTCTATTTTTGGAAACCCTTCAAACTCTAGTTTGCCCTAAAAACTATGGTTATTTTTTTGTCCACAACTTTGTTATACAGAATCAAAATTGGGTGAATGAGATATCATTGGAAAGTTGATTCATGTGCAAATATTTTTGTGGTAGTAGATTGACCAAATTCTTCACCAACTTTTCATACCAAGCCTCTAAAGTCGGCCTTTTGTTTTGTGCTTTGAGGACCACAACTTGAGCAAATGAACTCTATTTTTTTACTTTCGCAAATCGTTGGAAATATCACGACATCCTCTCCACATATCTCAAATCTTTTTCTACATATTTTTTATCATGCATACACTAATCTCATAATAGTTTGTTTTGAGATATCTTGCCTATCCAGTTGCAGGAGGGTTTGTTTTTTGTTATTATGGGGGGATCACTTATAGTTATTCAATATGGAGGACTCCACTCCATCTAGTTCTCCTCCTCGGTCTAGTGAGTCTTCCTCCAATACAAAGAATAAGAAAGGTGAGCCTCATTATTTTTATGGAAAGGTGGGACATGTAGTCAATAGGTGTTGGACAAGACTAGAGGCTTTAGAAGAGGACATGCAACAACATCACATTTCAGCTCCTCGGACTTCTTCTTCATTGATAGTCAAAGGTCGCATGCTATTTTTGAATGGGCCTTTCCTTCATCTTCTCCTTAGTGACACACAACTTCAAAGGACCTATTAGGCCTCTCCTTTGTCAGCATTAGGGAGGTTTCTATTGTTGGTCCTGATGCTTCCTTGGTTTCGTGGTTGATCATTTTTTTAGATTATTAGCACCCATAATTTCAACTAAAAAAATTTTATTTCATGGTTGAGTAGTTTCATTGGGTTCACTCGTACATATTCATGTACCATCTGCATCTTTGACCGATAGTTATTTTTCCTTTATTTTTCATATATTCATTGTTTGAGTAGTGTTTTTGGGGGGGGCATTCATGCATATTGTTGTTTGAATTGTATATTTTACTAACAAATATTTTGCCTTTATTTTTCATATGCTCATTATTTGAGTAGTGTCATTGGGAGAACTCATGCATATTGATCTTGATCATCATCTTGGTTTTAGAGGACATTCCTCATTCAACAATGTAATAGTTATCATTTGACAGGTGTCTACACTTTTCTTATGTCTTAGAGGATGTTCTTCTACACTTCATATAGTTGCATCTCTCACTTTTGAAGAATTTTTTTTCCCACTTGGTTTTTCTCCTTTTTTATCTATTTGAGAGGCTTTAATTGTACATGGGTACCTTATTAGACATAGTTGTTAGGACACATTAATGCATTTCATGCTTAGAGATTTTTTGTCTTTGTAAGTCTCACATAAGGGGGGTTGTTAAAGCGTGCATATTTGTTGCATTAGGCATATTTACATATGTTGCAATAATTATTTATGCATGTGCTCAAGAATATTCTCATGCGTGATATCACTGTGCATAATCAAGAACATGTTTGAAAATTCATGCTCCATCTTAAGCTCACATAGTTAAGCTAAATTTAAGTTAGTTAAGTCTAGTTAGAGTCTAGTATGCACATTGTACAGATTGTGCACTTTTAGTTTGAATATCTAACTCTAATATACCATTGTTGGTTTCAATTAGGTTTTGTTGTTTTTAGGATTGTTGCTTTCTATAAAAGTAATTTATATGTTCATTATTATTCATCTTGCAATCATGTAATCTTGCTTATTGTATTTTTTTTTTTGCACTTGATGAATACAACAATTATTTTCTTGTTGCCCTTGATTGTGGAAGGTGTTCTTGTTTTGTTGTTTTATCCTAGAGGTGCTTTTGTTGAAAACTTTAACAATCTTGTGGTTCATCTAGAGATGTTCTTTTCTTCTGTGATGCAACTTTGAAATGATGACTCTTTTAATTCCACTAAAACTTCATAGTTGACTATAAGGAATTTTTCCTCTCTCAATTAGATTAACTTATCTTCTTAGCTAGGGAGGGTTAAACCTCTAGATTGTTATCAATATTAGGATTCACAATACATATGGTGCCTTAAAAATTGAACCTAGTATCTTTTGATGAGTTTTATCCTCTCATATTGGTAAGTTCATATGAGTTCTATTTATGATATAGAGAACTAGGAGAGTTAGTAAATAGTTGTCAACTTCTGACAAGGTTTTGAGAAACTTGTTAGAGGCTAACATTGGTTCTGAAACCTATTTTATTCTTGTGACAAACAGATTTTGATAGATTTGATAAAATAAATACAAAATCAAATTTTAAAGTGCTTCACTAACCAAAAAGCACATGTAAACACAATTTTACGGTCATCCCAGGCTATTATAAAATATTATCATTTCCATATCACTATTACTACTATTAATACTTTAATATAAATGTAATAGTGATGTGATATTATTAGTAGTAATAGTAGTAATATATTTTACTATTATTGGAAATAAGGACTATGATCTCTTGAATATAAAAGTTAAGGAATATAGAGTGATAAAAGACACTATGATCCTGAAGAATTCATTAATAGTTTGAGAAGTGTGGGAAGATTTGGTTTTAAACATGGTTATTTTGAAAGAGGGGAATAATAAGGAATTGCCTTGCTATTGAAAACATGGATTTAATAAGAAAAAACATGAGGGGGATTGTCATAAAAATTTGGGAAGAATGAACAATGATACTGGTTTCAAAGAAGTCTTTAATAAAATATATATTTAGTGCATAGGCTTCACCATTCATTGCAAAATATTAAAAATTTAAAAGTTATGCTTTCAAGAATGACACATGTACAACATGGATGAGCTAAACCTTCGAGAGGTGACATGCAAGGATGTGATGAATAGACAATGCAAGTAATGAAAGATATGCAATACTATAATAGTGGAAATGGGTGTTCACTAGTTTATGCATGAAAACTAGGAACTAAACCTATTTCACAAGTATTACATTAAAAGTAAAATGGATTAAATAATAGGCTCAATCTCCAATTTAGTAAGAAAGGGGTTGAGTACAAGGTGAATTTAGGTATCCTTTATTGAGTTAAAAATGAGCTATGAAAAATTTGTGAATCGAATGTGAGGATTAGGGCTAGAAAGTGCAAAATTGATAATGGACAACATAAAAAAATAATTACATAACCAACCTAGATTTGGAAAGAGGATGCAAAGAGGAACCTACCATATAAATCTAAGCTAACACTAAGTGAACAATGTCACCCTTTTCCTGCTGCTGAATTTATAAGTATTGAACTAGATCTGGGACTTTGAGATCCTCTAACTGCCTTGTTCCAAACCTCAACCTGAATTAGGAGGACATTGGCACCCCAAGTGCCCTTGTCCAATCTGATGGCACCCCAAGCGCCCTTGTATAGATAATTACTAATAAAATTTAAAGGGGTCCTTTGTCTCCAACCCCTAAGCACATTTCCTTATTTGGTCTTTGTTAGAGCCCTACAATTAAACCTGGATCTACATGTAAGAGAATAAAATAGTGTTAGGGGCTAGTATATAGGGATTTTATTAATTCAAACCTTGGGTTGGGACTTAACCCTAAAACAATGGTGAATTGAAATAGAAATATGAATTGAATTGCTTGAGTGAAAATGATTTATTGAAATGATTATGCCTCCAATTGATGATGTAATATTCTTAGGATAATTCCTCTATATGTTGATGCAATAACATGATAAATCATCATAAAATACATCATGAAATCATAATTGAAACATAATCAAATATGTCTTGATGTAGCGTGGTGCTCCTTGAACTCAAATCTACCCTTGGAGAAGAATCATTACTCTTGAATTGGAATGAAAGCATAATATGATATAAGAATGTGATGTGATGTATTGTGATGTAGGAATGGATTAGGGGGCATGTCTTGTATAGGGATTTCAAAGTAAACTTGTCTTTTGGTCGATTTAGAATTATCATATTTTGGTATTAGAGATAGTTCTAGAAATAGAAAGACTAACATATTATCCTTCCAAAATTAAGTCAAAAAGTGTTGGACACTGACAATAAAAACCACCACTATCCTAACAAAATAGGCCCAAATATTTAGGTTCGTGAGATAGTAAGGCCATGATACCAAAAATATAATTTATGTGAAAAATTATAATATTCAAAAGGGAGAAAAGGTGAATTGAGCTTTGAAATGACATATGACCCATATAAGGTTAAAATGAAATAAGATAAAGGGCGCACTTAAAATAAGGGCTCAAATAATAAAGTTGCAATGTATTAAAGTGAAATAGGACTCATAATATTAATTTAAGTATTAATTTAAATCAAATAAATATCCTATAATATATAGACGAATGAGAAAAACTAAAATGAGTGCTTGGAGAGTGTCAAATTGGACACCCTAATTAAAGGTGTACAATTTATGACAATACAAATACAAAAAAATACTCCCATGATAATAGGTCAAATTAGCAAATAAAAATCTATAATACAACCCTTGGTTGATTACTCAAATATTAAATATACTAGAGAAGAGATCATAGAGCAGATGTTTATTCTTAGATACCCTTAAAGGAATGATCATTTTCATGATTAAGAAACATAAGATCACCAATTTTTGTGTTTTCTAAAAAGAGGAATTCAAACATAGAAGTAAAGATCTAGACTCAAGAAATAGAGAAGAACCTACAACTTAAATCTAGAGTTGAAAGTGACCAAGTATGGAGATAGGTGTCCTACTCTTGTAGGTGTCTCCATCTCCAAAGGTTTCTAATTATGGATCAAGAGGCCGTATAGATCTTTCCCTCCAAAATTGAGCTTGAAGTGTCAGACAAGTGAGCTAATCAGCGTAGCCATGGGTTTTTTCCTATCCAAAGTCGGGACTATGCATCGCGGTCTGCTAAGTGTAATTGTGCAACTTTTGGTAGTCAGACTTATTACCTGCGCACATAAAAGAGGGCAAAATATTGTATTGTATAGGGGCTTACCTAAGTCAAACATCGAGATGGAAGTTTCGACCTTCACTACAACAATGTTGGATGAAAGAGAGCTTATCCATGGTAGGAGAGAGGCTAAAAACCTTACACAAAATGTTTGAAATGAAAAATGATACCTTTGATGTGAAATCTTTACCTTTAAGCCTCACACAACGCTTGATGTTGTTTGATAGATAATAATTCATTCTTTCATCATGAAGGAAACATAAAACTTGAAAATGATTTTTTAACTTGAATATTTGATTGAAAACTTCTCCTCAACTACCTTGAAGATGCTTGATTGAATTCTCATAAGAATTGAATGTATTGATAGAAGAGAGAAGTTTAAATGAGGGAGGGAGATGTAATTTTACACAACTTACAACTTTTTGGATTTAATTTTAGGAGGTAAACATCAAGGACCATTTTCTCACTATTCACAAATTTGACTTCTATGATTTCAAATTTGGAGCCAAAATGCTTAGATAAGGGTACTAGATGTCCTACTCTAGGAGGGTAGGGGTGTTAGGCACCTTAATCATAGCATTGTGGGCCAAAAATGGTCTCTAATTAGGGGATTTCACTTAGCCTCTAGAAACAATCCTAAACTTGAGCACAGTGAGACATAAATCAAGAACATGAGGCATAACTGACAAAGTAAGCCCAAAATAAATGTGAAATTGTAAAGGGCTATAATTTACAACAATATATTTACTTTCACTTTAGTGGGAGTATGAACTTATGTCAATACTCTTGATAAAATATTGAACAACAAAGAAATAATTTCATCAAGATATTAAGGAGACGGGATAATACTAAGCCCCAAGGACTTATGATCTCATAAATATAAAATATCAATATAAAAGAAGCAATATGATCAGCATAGGTAACACACACATGGAGCATGCAAGAACAAAGAAGGGTATGACGTCTAGGTCAGTAAGATCCATAGGAACTTACTAGGAACCATAAAACACAAGACATGAGCTCTAGAATTAGTAAGAATCCTTGAATACCTAGTAGGATTCCTTTTACAAAATGGATTCACTTAAGTCTAGCAAGATGTGTTACATTAGGTGAATCATGCAAAATTTGAAAGTCTCACACAGGTCTAGCAAGATTCATTATGCTAGGTGAGTTTCACACTAATGGATATTACAAAGAAAAACCTCTAAGTTGTTTTCTAGGTAATCTGAATATGAGACTACAAGATGGGTGTTTCAGGGACACCAAGCAAAAAAAATCATGAGACTACAAAATGGGTGTTGGAATGGCACCAATAAAAATCATGGTAAGTAATCAAAGTTTTCAAACCAATCTCATGGTGTGTGCACAAAGTGAGATGTATAGATGAGTGTATTCACTCACATTAAAGTGATTGTGTATGCTAACTAGGGGAAATTGCTTCAAGGTAACATACATACATTTAAAGACAAATACATCGCCACAATAAAATACCCCCAAAACATATGCAAACCAAAGGCGATGGTAAAAAAACATGTAAGAGCACATAAGGGATCCATGTTTTGGGGTCAATATGTGCATCAAATAAATTATGCATATCATAATGATTGTTTTGAATTGACCTTATCCTCCAAATGTAGTGGACCTACAAGCGGAGTGAAAGAAGAGCACATAAGATGAACCAAGGGTCTTTATAGGTCAACATGGAAGAGACCAAAAAGCCTCCATGATTTGCATCATCCCTAGAAGATAATGTAATGTCCCTAGTCGAGACCTTACGTAAATTTCTCATTTAAGCTTTTAAGCGAACTAATTTTTTGTATCTCTTTTCTTAATCATAGATGAAATATTCATATTTCATCAACAATAGATATGTTTATTTATAATTAATTTCCTTGCTAATTTATATCTTGATATATCATATTTAATTTATAAGCTATTATTATTTAATGATATATTATATTTTGATTATTATTTATCTTTAATATTTTATATGGTAGTAAACAACCAATTAATATACAACCTTAATGAATAATATTGGTTATGTATTTTCCTTCTTATTCTCCTTATAATTTTTTGCAAAACTGATATTAGTACAAGATATTATACAATATTTATATGACTCATACTCTACTTTAAGTTAGTAAGGGGGGAATTTGGTTCTTAAGGCAGCCTCTAGGTCGGGCTTCACAAAATTCCTGATTCTCGCCTTGAGGGATATAAGATCCACTCTAAGCAACTGGGCTATCGACATGTCATCTCATAGAGCACTGCCCATAAGTACCTCTTGGAAGCAATAAATGCATTCCAAGCCTACGCATATGCATATAACTGGTATCAATATATATATATACTGCCTATGAGATTATAACAATCTCAACTTTGGCAACGGGACTATACCAATCTCGAATTGCCATCAATTATAGATTGGCAATGGGGTTATTGTTAATATGACTTAGAACAACAGAGAGGGGGGTGAATTGGTTGTTCTCAAGTCCAGATGTATTAAAAAAACTTTAAACTCTTCAACAAATCAGATCTAATAACCAACACCTACTCGGTCATTACTGATTGTATAACAGAAACATATAACAGTGTAGTCCACTTATCCAATAGCATCTAACTTGTAAAACACAGAAATGTTCAAACCAAAACATTCACACAAGTATCAACACCAAGATTTATAGTGGAAACCCAATTAGGGAAAAATCACTTTGTAACATGTTACTATTATGTTCACTCTTCTGAAGTGAGCTTGGTGAAAAGCCAACCTTGTCAAAGGTTACAAACACACTGTCAGGTGTGATCCGGTTAAAGAATTTAAACCACTTTGTTAAAAGTGCGCCTTGTTATAGGACTTACATACACTCCATTAGAATGCAACCTTGTTCAAAGGATTTATACCTATGATTGTTAGGTCAACCTCTGTTTAAAGGATTTTGACTGTTACAATGGTTAGAAAGTAGCAGTAATATTGATCTGAGAAACATACAACTCACTTTGCAAATATCAGATCCAATTCTGTACACATACGCTGGCTTACTAACTGTGAACCTTTTCCATCTCCATCACTGATCTTCTCAGAACCCTTCAAGAAATCACAACACTTCTCCTTCAGCCTTCTCTTCTTAGATAGTCAATAACATCAACAATACTTCGAGCATCCACTTCTTACAACAACCTCTCGCTTAGGTTTCCTTAATACTACCTCTATTAGGTCAATACATCTTTTTTCGCTTAATCTCCTTTGTAGATCTTAGGGTTAGGTCAGATTCATTGAATCCATCCTACATTATGTTCTTTGGCTATCCTTCTAGAAATATCTTGAATCTCTTAAAGATTTACAATAAAATATTTTATAATGCATTAAATGCTTTCATACAATCAATAAATAAAGTCAACACATTTTACATAATCCAAGAATTCAACAATATCGGCTAGAAATCTAAATTCTTCATCAAATGCAAAATACCGATGCTCGGTCAATACTGTGTTCAACTTCTCGGTCTTCTCCAGAAAGCTCGGTCACCACATAAATTGTTTCCTCGGCTAACACTGTCTTCCTCAGCAATTAATTGGTGTTCGGTCAACACTGATTTTACTCAACATATACTAGCTCGGTCGACACAAACAACACTCAGCTTAAACTAAATTTCTTCAATTTTGCTCGCTACCAGTTTAGTCTTCATTCTTACTTAGATAAACAATATATTGTCTTATCATTGTGCCACATAATCAAGTACTCATTGAAGTATCAAGATAACTCAACCTTTCCTCAGGTGCTGTTGTTACCAACCTTGCCTATCCCCTTAGCAACACTCAAATAGATATAGTACTTTCTTAAATAGCAATAGTCTTACCAGGTAAAGTTTGACATCAATGACAATACAACAATTGCTTCAATTGTAGTTTCCAACAATCTCCCTCTTTGGCATTGATGGCAACACCATATGAATATCACATGAATTACCAACCAATCCAAAAAGCTTATCTATCCATTAGAGAAATTTATAATATCCTTAGCTTCATTCTAATACAGGATCAATTAGCCATGCTTGACCGTCCACTGAATTTCTCACACTGTCTTGATCTTCTCATTTTGTGTATTCATCTATCATCGTCTCCCTCTTTGACAAAAATGCCGAAGCAGAAAAAAAAAAACATACATCCTGTAGATGTAGATATCATCCTTTCAGTTCAGTAGCAATATTTCTCCCTCTGTCATCTTTCTTATGACTTATTCTTGACTTTGTTGTGCTCTTCACAACTCTAGGTTGCTCCTAAAGTGTGACCTTTCTCTGCATCAATTTGTTAGATGTTCTTTGCAGCTCATTTGATGCAGTGCTCCTAGCTTGACTAGGCAGCCTCAGTTAGGGGAAGGACCCCTAATTGACTTCTCAGAAATTCATGAGCTTCTTTAGGTAAAGCTTTAGTGAATATATCTGCTAATTGTTCTTTTGTATTCACATATTTCATGCGGACCTCTTTATCTTGTACCAGTTCTCTCAAGTAATGATACTTGATGGAAATGTGTTTGGTCTTTGTGTGCATCACTGGATTTTTAGAGATGTTGATAGCACTTGTGCTGTCACAGAAGATGACAACTGGTTCAGTGATTTCTTCTTTCATGCCTACCAACAATTGATTTATCCATATCAAATTTGAACAATTCACAGTTGCAGCCACATACTCAGCTTCAGCAGTAGATTGGGAAATGCAATTTTGTTTCTTGCTTGTCCAGGAAACTAATCTCTGTCCAAGAAAGAAAGCTCCACCACTAGTACTTTTTTTGTCATCTACATTTCCTGCCCAATCAGCATCTGTATATACTCTCAGTTCAAATTTTTCATGCTTCTTGTAGTACAATCCATAGTCAGCAGTTCCCTTCAAATATCTCATGATTATTTTAACTGCCATCATGTGAGTTTCCTTAGGATTGGCAGAGAATCTTGCCACAATCCCAAAAGCTAATGCAATATCTAGTCTGCTATGTACAGCATATTGTAACTTTTCAATCATAGATCTATACAAAGTCTGGTTAACTTCTACAACACCATCATTCTTAGACAACTTATGTCTAATAGCCATGGGAGTACTTACTGGCCTTGAATCTTCCATACCAAAGGTTTTTAGTATCTCATGAACATATTTAGACTAGGTGATGAAAATTTCTTTCTCCATCTGATATACTTGCAAACCAACAATAAATTTGATCTCCCCAAACATACTCATTTCAAATTCAGTTTGTATTTCATTTGAAAATTTCTTACACGGGGCATCTTGTCCACCAAATATAATATCATCTACAAAGATCTTAGCCAACAAGATTCCTTTACCTTCTTCATCTTTCATGTACAGATTGTTTGTGTCATTTGTCCTTGAGAATCCAATCTGTATTAGGTAGTTGTGCAATCTCTCATACCATGCTCTGGGAGATTGCTTCAGTCCATACAATGCTTTATTCAGTTTGTAAACCATGTGTCTTCTATTTGGATCAACAAATCCTTCCGGTTGTTCAATATATACTTCTTCTTCCAATATACCATTTAAAAATGCAGACTTAACATCCATTTGGTATACCTTGAAACATTTATAGGCAACATATGCAAGCAAAGTTCTGACTCCTTCCAATCTTGCTACAAGGGAAAATGTCTCCCCATAATCTATTCCTTCTTCTTGTGCGTAGCCTTTGCATACTAGCCTAGCCTTGTTTCTTGTGATTTGACCATGTTCATTCAGCTTATTACGAAATACCCACTTTGTCCCAATGAGATTCTTATCTTCTGGTCTCAGCACCAGAGTCTAGGTATCATTCTTCTCTATCTAGTCTATCTCTTCATTCATTGCTTCTATCCAGTCTTCATTTTCTAATGCCTCCTTTGTTGTCTTAGGCTCAAATTCACATAGCAAACATGTTGGATCTCTTGCCTTACTTCTGGTCTGAATTCCAGTATCTTTATCTCCAATAATCTATTCAGGCTTGTGATGTCTCCTTACATATTGTGCTAGAACAGGTTCTTCTCTTCTTTCATTTTTCTCATCAAGTTCACCAACAAGATTGTCAGATTCAACTTCTAAATTCTCGGCAACCTCTTCTTGATACTCGGTAGCTTCTTCCTGTCGCTCGGCATATTCTTCTTCTCTCTCGACATTGTTATCCTAATGCTCGGCATTGCTTACCTGAGACTCAGCATCAGGTGCAGGTCTATCACTTGCCTCTTCTTCCTCTATATACATAAAAGATCTGTAATCTTCTAGTTCTTTGTTACTGTCAGCTTCATTTTTCTCTGCATACTCATCAACTTTGACATTCACACTTTCCAAAAAAAATTTAGTGTTAGAATTCAAACACTTATAAGCCTTACTTTTTGTGGAATCACCTAGGAATATACCCTCATCACTTTTAGCATCAAATTTTCCATTTCTACTATCCTTCAATATGTAGCACTTACTTCCAAAAATTCTAAAGTACTTTACATTTAGTGCATACCCATGCCATAATTCATAAAGTGTCATATTTGTACCTTTTTTTTATCTGTACTTGGTTAAGAGTATAAAAAGTTGTACTTACAGCTTCTTTCCAATACTTATGTGCAACATTCTTTTTAATCATTAATGTCCTTGCACAGTCCAAGATAGATCTATTCCTTCTCTTTGCTATATCGTTTTGTGGAGGAGTTCTAGGTGCAGACATCTATCTTTTGATCCCTCTATCATTGCAAAATAGATTAAATTTATTTGATGTAAATTCTCCACCTCGGTTAGATCTCAGACACTTCAGGGTCTTATCTGTCTCTTTTTCAACCTTAACCACATACCGCTTAAAATATTGAAAAGCATCAGACTTTTCCTTTAAGAACATTACATGCATCATTCTGGTATAATCATCAACAAACAGGATAAAATATCTAGCACCACAATAGCTTTGTACACCCATTGGTCCACAAAGGTCAGTATGAACCAAATCTAGGATATTCTCTAAAGTAAAGGTTTTGCTCTTGAAACTAGACTTAGTCATCTTACCCAACTGACATTCTTTGCACATTACATTATCAGGTTTCTTCAATCTAGATAGACCTCTTACTTTCTTTTTCTTGCTAATTTCTACCAGATTATCAAAGTTAACATGACATAGCCGCTTACGCCATAACCAAATATCATCAAGTTGTGCAATCATACATGTTTCTTCAGATAGGTCTAGATAGAACAAATTACCTCTTGTATGTTCTCCACTTCCAATCAGCTCACCTGTGGCATCAAATATTTTGGCCTTCCTGTGATGAAATTCCACTCGGTAGCCAGTGCTATTAAGTTGTGCAACACTCAGCAGATTATAGTTAAGACCCTCAAACCAATAAGCATTTTCACAAGTGATCTTATTAGTCAACTTAATCAATCATTTTCTTCTAACAAGACATGGTGCATCATTACCAAATTTCACACTCCTACCTTTATAATGATTTAAGGTATCAAACTTACTCTTATCTACAGTCATATGATGTGAACAACCACTGTCAATTATCCATTTATCATTTTTGTTCACATAAGATATCAATGCAATTTTCTCATCCTCGTCAAATTCATCTTTCATTGCAACATAGACAACTTCAATTTCAAAATCATCACTATCAGTGTTAGTCTCTTCTTCAGTAATGTAGCAGGATTTCTTACCTTTCCTTTGTAGTCCTTGTATCTTCGGTAACCTCTATCTTCTCTTTTGTCTTTATGCTTTCTGTCTCTTTCTTCATCCTTATTATCCTTGTCAGGACATCTAGCAGCTATATGACCAACTTTATTATATGAAAAATATATAATAGGGAGTTTACCTTTGTACCTTCATTTTCCCCTTTTTAGTCTTCTAGCCATAAGACCTTCTAGATCCTCAAGTTCTTCATCAGATGTGCCACTGTCACTATCACTTTCACCGATGCATCTTTAGTTTTGCTTTTTTGACTTATTCAGAACCATTTGTGACTTAAAAGAAGATTCAATACTACCAACAGTGAAGTTATCATAGTTGGAAAGTTCAAAAGCAGTAAGTGTAATACCCCAGAAATGGGCTATAAGTTCATTAACCTCCTATATCGACACATCGAACAAAATCGACATCGAAGTCCTAACCTAAGGCACATCGGCACATCATCGAATCTTAATTGATTATCTCAAATTCTGCATTGGGGAATATTCCTAACAATATTCCTATTTATCATAATTATCCTTAATTTAATGATTATTTGGCGATAAATCTTATTTATCCTAAAGTTTGATTAATTGAATATTCTCAATATTTAATTAATTAGATTTAATTTTGCCACTTAATTATTTAATTGAAGTTAATTATATTTATTCATAAATTGTATTATTTAATTTTGACAATAAATCCAAAATCCTATCATTAATTAATTAAATTCTTATTTAATTAATTAAAGCAAGTTGTCATATTTGATGATATTATTTTTTAATAAAAGTTTGATTAAATGATTGATTAATCCATAAATCAATTATTTTATTTCAAAAATTAGTTAAGTTGAGAATAAATTACTTTATTTATTTATTAATTCATAATTATCCATGTGCACAATCAAAGAGCAATTAAACTCCAAATCAGAAAATCAATGCAAGTTATTGACTTTTTGGAACTCAACATCATTTTTGAGTTTTAAAGTTGATCTAAACTTCTAATTTGAGTTAAAAAGTTGTTTTTGCATGATTTGCATATTTTTGTGAATTAAATTATCTTTATTTTAAAATAACTCAAAAATCAAGTTGAGTTATTTGAGTGATTTATGGCTTTTATCCATGCACCTCTAAAACCCTAGATTTCTATAAATTAAGGCTTCAGCTCATCCACAAAATCTCATAATTTGCAAACTTATGCGGGTGAATTGCTATCTGGAGAATCGGAGCTTTTTTGCGAATCAACCACATTTTGTGAGATCACTTTTATTTTCATATTATTGTTAAATCAATTTTCATATAGATTTCAAGTTTCATATTCAGATTTTTCATCATATTATTGCATCTAAAATCAAAAAAAAAAAAAGATTAATTGCATTCATATTTTATATCAGTTTTGCATTCAAATCCTTCATTTAGGTGTCATCAAGGTCACTGATCTCAATAACAATCTGAAAACATCATACTTGCACCTATTAGAAGGCAGTAAATCACCTGGTTAGTTTAGCTTTCAATTCATTGCACGATTTTATTTTTGCTAACCTCTAATGTTTTACTAAAGTTTTATGTCTACAAATTAGGTACAATTTTCACACACACATTTCTGGTGCCCACCTTGGGGCAACCCATCTTTACATGCTAGTTTTGATTTTTTGGGGGAGCTAAAACCCTAAAGTTTCAAAAATTTAATTTTATCTCCCAAACAGCTTATATTTTTGCTCTAAAAATTTTTTTACAAGTTGGACACATATCAAGGAAGCTACAGTAAAAAATTCAAAATTTTTTGAGATGTTTTGAATTTTTAATAATTTTTTCTTGAAATTATAGAAAAAATCAATATCTGACGCAAATCAGCATATTTTTTAGAAATTTTTATATTTTTGGAAATATCTTTAAATTATACAGGGGGTTCATTCTTTGTATTTTAAATTTGGACACAATATAATAGCTCAAATAGTCGATTTACAAAAACTAGTCTATTTTGGTAAAATGGGTCTCTAGGGCACAAATGAAGAGATTTTTCTAAAAATTTTACATTTTTGGAAATCTCTCTATTTTTTAGTAGGGGTTTCTATTCTGAATTTCTATTTTTGTGGCCAAAATCATATCAAAAAAATTAGATCTTGTTGACTAGATCAAATGCAGCAAAAAAAATAAAATTTTGTGATGGGTATGCACTTTTTTTTTTTTACATGGTTCAATGAATGGTATGAGTTGTCATTTGGGTTAATTGCTAGTTATTATTGTTGATAATAATTAATTTTTAGAGCTAACCCTAGGGTTTTCATAAGTTGAAGATACGTTGCATATCTTGTTTGCTTGTTTGCTTGTTTTCTTATCGGAGAGTTTGTTGCTTGCTTGCGTGGGATTGCTTAACAAAGATAAAAATCAAGTAAATATCTACTAAGCGTGTCACGAGGATCTCAAGTATTCTACTTGTTCTGATAATATTTTGATTTGGACTTAAAATAAATCTCTCATGTGTCTAGCTTGAGTGCTTTTTTTCATGCTTTTGTTTTACACACTTGCATAATTGATACTAGGTTGTGACACCTTAGGTATTCATTTAAGCAGTCTTAGATACTTGTGATTGATCTAGATTTCTATCTTGAGTTATTGGACTCGCTAATCCATCGGCCCCTTGTTCCACCCCGTGGTTGCAATCTCAGCGCCATAAAAGGGAGGGGTCTAGAGGATAGAAGCGTTAATTGTTCCACCAGGCAACCCTTTTGTGCTTTTTAGAATTCACTTATTTTCTAAGTTGTGGACTCATTTTTAGCTTGTGTGAGGGGTTAATTGTTCCACCTTGTGGACTCACCTCATATTCACTTTAAGCGTTAAGTGTTCCTCTTTTTGCTTTTGGGTACTTTCAGTAGATTTACTTTCAGAAATATATTTGTGCTCACCTAGTAATTAGGCCCTATGAACACTATTTGTGATTCTTGAGAGATTGGATTCCTAGTGAAATCCTTCTTGACGACGAAATTCTTGTAGGTAGGGAGGATACTTAGTGTATTTCACATTCTACTCGATTAGTGCATCTTCTCTTATTGATCGATACATTCTCTCTCCGGAGAGGTTGATAGATCACATGGGGTTGACATCACAGACCTTGGTGAAACAAACTTTGTCTTAGCGTGTCGGATTAATCTACTTGCTTTTTTTGGGTTAAAAGTGAAGAGGTGTCAAAACCTTAGATCTTGAGCCAAGTCCCCTTGTGGTATCATACTGTGAGTCACCTTTAGAGAGGGTTAACCATAGCGGACGATCCCTTCACAGGGAAAACTGCGTTGACAGAACCTCAAGTGGTAATAGTCATTTCAGACGTGGTAGTAACAACAGCTATATAAATGTCCTTGTGGAAGAAATCTTCATAGGTGTGGTTCATTGTTGGGTTGTCAGATCTCCCTAGCAGCTCCTGATTGATTAAATTCTCAGACTGTGTCAAAACCCTGGTGCGTCAGGATTGGAGTTCACCCCTTTGGATCATAAAATTTGTAGAGTCAAACCATTACTAAAAACCCTAGCGAGGCCAAATTTTTATTTTCTAGGGTATATGTGCATCATTGCAAAACATTTTGGAACATACACAATTAGCACTTCTCAGGATTAGAACAAATAAAATCACTTGATTGTTCATGCGCAAGGTTGTTTTTGCCCTTGTTCATTATTTTCAGACATGCTTGAAATCACTTGCTTGCTATTTTGCGTGCTTGTTTATTTATCTAGTTACTGAAAATGAACAAATCTATTACAATCCTCAAATCTGGACATTAAAATTTGCAAACAATCTGAATCTGAAAACTCAAAATTTGCAAAATCTGAAGTAAAATTCTTTTTTGGAGTCAAAAGTCATCTTAGGAGGTTAGAAAGTCATACGAGGTTCTATCAAGTGTCATTTCATTACTGCCCATCTATTGTATGGTAAAGAACCCAGTGTCGTACAAGTCTTTCTGCCAGTTAAATTTAAAAATTCAAATCCTACTAGCAACTATCGTGCGAGTTCTGCAACTGTCGTACAAGCTTTTCAACTGTCATTTTGTAGCATACCCACTATCATACAAGTCTACAGAGTGTCATTTGGGAAATTTTTGAAAGTTGTCAGAAAATGTTCAGAATTGCCAAATACTTAGCTTTTTCAGCCTAGTTCCAGAATCTGTCGAACAAATCACTGTGTCAGGAACAGAGCAGTAGCTATTGAGAATCAGTACACATGTCTCAAAGAATCAGTACACATGAGGAAGAAATTCTAATCACAGCTATGATGAAGCAGATGCAAACTATGCAAGTCAAACTTAACAAACTTGAGAAAGAAAAGGAACCTAAAGAGTTCTCCATGGAAACTCTATGTCCTTTTCCATTTGATAAAGACTCGAACATGTCACCATGCCCCAGGACAGAATTTGAGCAATGTGATAATCCTTATGATACCTCTTCCACGGAGAGTGACACATCCATCTTTGGAGACTATGATGACTATGATGATGGACAATATAATGATACCTATGACACCTCTGTTCCTAAGAGTCCTCGTCATGTGTTCCTGCTTACTGGAAATGGGATGTCACATTGGATAAATCATGATGGTGATCCATATGATTCTGATTTTAAAAAAGACTTTGATAATTTTTGTGAACAATACCTTGATTATGATCCATCTACTACTGTTGAGGACTATAAAATGCATCGTGCTAGCTTGAAGCATCAATACTACAAGGATCTCTCCTCTAAGAACTCTCATGCTGAAAATAAAGATTACACTCTCAAGAAAGATCATGTTAATACTGAACCTTTGTCTTGTGATGGTTCCCTTCCATCCCCTACTTCCTCCAATAACCATACACTTCCTAAAGCTTCCGAGTCTTCCAAATCTTTCACAAATCCTTCATCCAACGAAAGTCCTAATACTTTTCATACGATTCCCTATAGTTATCCTCAAGGGCTACCCCTTGAAGAAACTCAAGCTAACCTTCACTTGGCTACCAATACTTTCAATAATGCTAAACCTAAAGAGCCTAAGCCTTCATATGCTATAATTTATACTTCAGCTAGTCCTCCACCATCTCTTCCAAAGTCTTCTATACAATTACAACATGATCCCTTGTCCTTAGAAGTAGCTCCATGTCAGGAGGACTCTAAAAATGATAAAGAAAAGAACATAAAGAAAGATCAAGATCAAGAAACCTCCATGTCATCCAATCTTTTTCATGATGTTTCTTATCCATTCCATGGTTCTTTTGATCCTACATGCCCTTTCTCATGCATTCAACCATGTCTTAAGTCTTCTCCTAAGCAAGATCAAGCTACTACTTACACTGTTGAGCTTATTGACAATCAAAATAACCTTACTACACTTGCGCTTTCCAAAGATGATACTTTCATTAAGGTTGTTAAAAATGGTGTTGTTACTTCCAATGTTAAGCCTATTGAAAATCAAAAGAAAAATTATGTGCTTGTGCTATCCAAAGATCCTTGTCAAGATCAAAGTCTTCCATCTTCTTGTTCTACCACTCCATGTTCATTTCCACTTTCTACTCTTCCTAAGTCTTTGCAAGCTTTGAACAATCCTATCAAAGAAGGTGCTCATATTCAAGATTTACTTGATTCTATTGAAAATTCTAATGCTCACTCTAAAGATGTTGATATCCTTGGTTGTCATATAGATGTTGATGAACTTATTGATTATCCTTTTGCATCTTCCACTTCCATCCTTGGACCTCTTCCACCACTACTAAAGGCTTCACATCTACCTTCCATCTTGGGTCCTTATGTCCCTTCACTTTCCCCTCCTAACTTTCCTAATTCGCCATCCATCTTGGGTCCTTACATACCTCCATCTCCTATCTTTCCTCAAGATCAACATAGATGCATACCCTTGAATCCTTTTCATCCACCCACCCATCTAAACCAGTCATATCCTCCTTATTCTTCCACAAGTCCCAAGTCTTTTGGAATTAACTTGAATGTTCAATACAAGAAAAAGAAGCAATACAAGAATCCATCAAAAAAAGATCACCGTGTCTCCTCTAATAGACATGGAAGCATAAAGTCAAAAGAGATATCTAAGAAAAAAACTACAAGACAAGTATGGGTTCCAAAATTCATCATTAAAGATATTATCTCTAGATCATCAAAAAGAAATGAAAAGCCTACAGCTATATGGATTCCAAAGTCTCTCTTGAAAGAGTCTGGTGTTGAGCAAAAAGTGAAGTTGACATTCAAGCTTCCAAAGACTTCCACTTCATCTTCTTCCATTATATGCACCTAAACCACAACCTCTGCTATCCATTCACCATATTCCTTCACGTATTCCTTCATTCATATTTCCTCCATCCTCTCGCCACCCTTCAAGGTGTGTTTTGATGTTGATCTTGCCTTCCTTTCCATCTACCCTTTCACAATCCTTCCATTCATTATCCTTCTACCTTCTATCCTTTTTCTTCATTTGCATATTCCTCCTATCTTCCAACCTCACTCGCTTTACATAAAACCCTATCTTCCATTTTTCTCTTCCATCTTCATTTCCCTATCAGCATCTTTGAGCATATCATCTTGAATCCTTGGCATATCATGGTTTATCTTTTCAATGAGCATTATCTAAAAAGCTTGCCTTCTTCCAAAAAAAAAAAATTGAAAATGTACCTTGGTGAAAATTTGCAAACAGGTGCTTGGTAGCAAAAGTAAAGAGAAATAAATTCATCCTATGGTGAAAACCACTCCCTTGTGGTACCTTGGATAAGTACCGTGATAAAAACATAGCAATCAGGCATCATGCGTAGTTCTTCTACATATTTCATCCATTCCATCTTCTCTCTTTGATCTTAACAAAGTTGATCTATATACAAACATTTGGCTATTTTTTGAGTTGTCTTATGATGATCTTGCTTTCATTCCTTCCATGTTTAGCCTTCATATCCATCTTCCTCTATTCATTTTCGCCTATCATTATCCATTTCCCCTTTGGTCTTGATCTAATAAAAAAAAAAAAGAGTGAAACGCGATGCTATTAAACCTCTTGACATGTCTACTCTTTTGGACTGCATCCTTTCCTGCTCTGGCATTACACTTTTGTGACTTATCATATGCTGGTCTTTCATTTCTTGTCCAAATGTGCTTTACATGACAATTTTTTCCTAGCTTTGGTATTCTTGAGGAGTTTTCCCTTGAGGATTTCTTCCCTTCATTCTCTTTCATTCTCTTGTCTTTCATCTCTTCCACCAGCTTGCCAATCCCTCTTGTTCTCCACCTTGCTAGACATTGGAACTACACGATATGATCTTGCTTGGGAGTTTGCAATGGAAAAAGATGCTATCAAGTATACCAAGTATCAAAAATAAGTATCAGAACTAGTATCAGAACCAAGTATCAGAACCAGTATCAGAACAAGTATCAGAATGCCCACTAGGGCTACTCCTTTCACTTTATTTTATGGGTCTGAAGCAGTACTGCCTATTGAGGTTGAAATCCCATCAGTAAGAATCAGAATGCATGGTCTAGTAACTGATGATGACTACAGAGTATCTAGGTTGCAAGAACTTGAACTACTAGATGAGCGCAGACAAGTAGCGTATGATCATCTCAGAGTATATCAGAAGAGAATGTCTAGAGGCTACAACAAGAAAGTCAAACACAGAGAATTTTAGGTTGGTGATCTAGTCTTGAGAGAAAATCTTAAAAATCAATCCCATCGAGAATGCAAGGGGAAGTTTGAACCCAATTGGTTGGCTCCCTTTGTAATCACTGCTACTTTTGGCTCTGGTGCCTATCAACTCTCAATGACTGAAGGAAAACAGCTCCAAGAACCAATCAACGTTCTCCATCTGAAGAAATTCTATGCCTAAGGCATTCAGTCTATGGTAAAATATCCTAAAAAAATCTTTAAAATTGGAAAATATCTTGAAAAAATGAACATCTTGGTGAAAACCTAGCAATAGGCGCCTTGATGATTCCCAAAAAAATCAAAAAATATCATAAGTACAAAAAAAATTGAAAAATTGAAAAATACAAAAAAATGAGAAAAAAAAAAAGTGCCTTGGTGAAAACTTGGAAACAGGCACCTTGGTAGCAAAAATAGAATCTCTGCCAAGATGGTAAAAACTCAGAAAATGGGTGCCACTTGTTTCAAAACTCTCTATTTATCAGCGCAATCTTGGTCTTTCCCAGCTTTCAGTCTTGCTTTAGTTTGTACATATCTCCCAGTTTATTTTCAATAAGTCAGTTTGTACACTAATCAGCTCAAGCGTATGTATCCTATCAATGTTTAACACTTGGGGGAAATCACAGTCATATCCTATGGCCTCCAATGTATCTTAGACGTATCATATCCAGTCAGAGTCTTTTGAAGCTTCATTTGAGTTAGTCAGTCAGTCTTGTCTCCAGAAAGGATTTTGCATCTACAACAACGCAATCAAACACAAACTGAAAACAATCTATGCTTTTTACATGCTTTTATCTCCTTGTATGCTTACTGATTCGCATTGAGATTTTTGCATATTGTGTCCCTTCGAGCTCTTCGATGATGTCCTTTACAGGATTTAGAAAGTGATGACTGGGGGCATAATCTTTTCTTTGTCTTCTGTTTGTATGTGAAAATCTAACAACTTTAGAAATTGTGGATTGAAATGGTGTCTGACTGTAAGAGCCTCTATCTCGAATTGGATGGCCATGCGTACCTCGACCATTGATACCCGAAAAATTCAAGGAAGTTTGATCTAACTATTATCTTTTTGAGTGAGTTATTTCTCCTATTGTGAAATGCGATCTTACCTAAGGATGTGAACAATAAAGGGTCACTATGGGTAATTCACACTGGATTTAGAATGATCTTTTGACTGTTTGATTAGTTTGTAATCGCAAGGCGTATTTAGGTCATCATGATGTTTATGTTTTGATACTTATACAAATTGCTATATCAAAATGGACATGATATTCAAGTCATCTTGGCGCTTGTGCCTTGGTGCTTATATCTAATCTGACATTCCGAAAATAAAATCAATATTCATATATCCATGGTTTCCTAACTAGTGGGTGTTGTATTGATTCTTGCACATACAAATCGATATTCATATGTCTATGGTTTCATAGCTAGTGAGTATTGTATTGATTTATCTGGTTACCTAAAAGTTCAATGATGATAACAAATCGACATATGATCAGTGAGTAGGTCCTAGGTCCTAGGTTGCATTTCATTTTGCATGTCTCTTTGCATTTTGCATGTTTGCATGATCTCACAGTGGTTGGCTAAACTTCAATGCTTAAACGATTCTTCAAATCGCATCTTCAAATCTAACAAGAGCTGAACTTAACATGAAGGTTCCTCCAGCGAAACAACAAGTAGAATCCTTTTTCGGGATCAAAATCAAAATCTGAGATTGTTTATATTATTAACTACTTGCATAATCAACCTTCAATCATAGTAAAAATCCATTTTTTAACTTAACTGATTATCTTACATCAAACTATCAAAATTTTAACTTGGTCAACTATGGTCAACTCATGGTTTAACCTAGTCAAACTTGGTCTTTTAGACCCTCCAACGATGCAGAATGTGTTCCCGGACGTGTTTAACCACTTCTCAAATCAATTAACATGCTTCTGAACTATCAACGCTGACTTTTCTTATCAGATTTCAATTTTAATCCCGAAGGGGGCATGGTATTACACATCATTCAAAGTCTGTAATCTAGATTTGGAATCATATCTTTCCTCAGTAATCAAGACAACAACCACGTCTAGTTGTTGATTCATCAAAAGACCTCATCGCTCAGGGCAAATTAATCATCACTAGGGGCATATCAGATTCATCGAGATCCATATCAATCTGGTATTCTCTTAATCTTGTAAATTGTATCAGTTTTTTTTGTAACTATCGGTTCAACTGTGTTATTTCCTTGATTCTTCGATAACTGAAGGGTTCAGATGTGATACCTACATGGTTCTTCTAAGACAATCGAGTCTGGAACCGGTCACTCACTTCTTTGCAATCATAAGGTTCAAAATTAGGCGTTTTGACGCTTTTGTTTCATTGGTTCATTGTTGTTATAGTTAACATTATCTTTGGTCATTCAGGACCTATTATTTTCATATCAAATCTAATCAGCTTATGTCTCATATCAATTATCAATTTCAAATCAGTTTCATATCTTTATCGTACACAAACTATCTTTGAACCACTGCGCTTCGCATAGTAATTCAAAGAGGGGCAAAATGTAATACCCCAAAAATGGGCTATAAGTTCATTAACCTCCTATATCGACACATCGAACAAAATCGACATCAAAGTCCTAACCTAAGGCACATCGGCACATCATCGAATCCTAATTGATTATCTCAAATTCTGCATTGGGGAATATTCCTAGCAATATTTCTATTTATCATAATTATCCTTAATTTAATGATTATTTGGCAATAAATCATATTTATCCTAAAGTTTGATTAATTGAATATTCTCAATATTTAATTGATTAGATTTAATTCTGCCACTTAATTATTTAATTGAAGTTAATTATATTTATTCATAAATTGTATTATTTAATTTTGACAATAAATCCAAAATCCTATCATTAATTAATTAAATTCTTATTTAATTAATTAAAGCAAATTGTCATATTTGATGATATTATTTTTGAATAAAAGTTTGATTAAATGATTGATTAACCCATAAATCAATTGTTTTATTTCAAAAATTAGTTAAGTTGAGAGTAAATCACTTTATTTATTTATTAATTCATAATTATCCATGTGCACAATCAAAGAGCAGTTAAACTCCAAATCAGAAAATCAATGCAAGTTATTGACTTTTTGGAACTTAACATCATTTTTGAGTTTTAAAGTTGATCTAAACTTCTAATTTGAGTTAAAAAGTTATTTTTGCATGATTTGCATATTTTTGTGAATTAAATTATCTTTATTTAAAAATAACTCAAAAATCAAGCTGACTTATTTGAGTGATTTATGGCTTTTATCCATGCACCTCTAAAGCCCTGGATTTCTATAAATTAAGGCTTTAGCTCATCCACAGAATCTCATAATTTGCAAACTTATGCGGGTGAATTGCTATCTGGAGAATCGGAGCTTCTTTGCGAATCAACCACATTTTGTGAGATCACTTTTGTTTTCATATTATTGTTGGATCAATTTTCATATAGATTTCAAGTTTCATATTCAGATTTTTCATCATATTATTGCATCTAAAATCCAAAAGAAAAAAATAGATTAATTGCATTCATATTTTATATCAGTTTTGCATTCAAATCCTTCATTTAGGTGTCGTCAAGGTCACTGATTTTGATAACAATCTGAGAACATCATACTTGCACCTATTAGAACGCATTAAATCACCTAGTTAGTTTAGCTTTCAATTCATTGCACGATTTTATTTTTGCTAACCTCTAATATTTTACTGAAGTGTTGTGTCTACAGATCAGGTACAATTTTCACACACACAGTAAGCTTACCAACCAAACTTTCTAAAGTAAGAGCATTAGGAGAGTTACATCTAGATTCTTAAATTGCAAAAATTTTGATTGCATAAATAGGACGTAGAGTTCTCAATACTTTTCCTATTACAGTTTCATCCTCAATAGTTTCATTTGCTCCTCTAATAGCATTTACAACTTTTATTCTACCACAATATTGTGCAATATTCTCACCTTCTTGCATTCTCATTTCATCAAATTTACCTCTTAGGCTCTCGGCTTTTTCTTTCAACACATTTACATCACTGCCATAAATGCTTGCAAGGGTGTCCCACATTTGCTTTGTAGTACTACAGTCTTTGATGTTTTCAAATTCTGGATAACTTAGGGCAAACGCAATCTCCAACATTGCTTGGTTGTGCTCTTGTTTAGCTTTCATCTCCTCGGCAGTCAGAGGTGCAGCAGGTGTGACATAGTCATGCTCAATGTAATACTTTGTAGAATCACCAATACCGGCCAGATGCAACTTCATCAAGCTTTGTCATGCAGGAAAGTTTTCCTTATTCAGCTTTGGTATCTCCTTATACATCTTGATCATTTGCTTCAAGTACCTTCAAACTTGTTCTTTGTAAGCACCAACAGCTCTGATACTAATTGTTAATATGATTTAGAACAACAGAGAGGGGGGGTGAATCAGTTGTTCGCAAGTCCAGATGTATAAAACAAACTTTAAACTCTTCAACAAATCAGATCTAATAACCAACACCTACTCGGTCATTACTGATTGAATAACAGAAACATATAACAGTGCAGTCCACTTATCCAATAGCATCTAACTTGTAAAACATAGAAATATTCAAACCAAAACATTCACACAAGTATCAACACCAAGATTTATAGTGGAAACCCAATTAGGGAAAAATCACTTTGTAACATGTTACTATTATGTTCACTCTTCTGAAGTGAGCTCGGTGAAAAGCCAACCCTGTCAAAGGTTACAAACACACTATCAGATGTGACCCGGTTAAAAGATTTAAACCACTCTGTTAAAAGTGTGCCTTGTTATAGGACTTACATACACTGCATTAGAATGCAACCTTGTTCAAAGGATTTATACCTATGACTATTAGGTCAACCTCTATTAAAAGAATTTTGACTGTTACAATGGTTAGAAAGTAGCAGTAATATTGATCTGAGAAACATACAACTCACTTTGCAAATATCAAATCCAATTCCGTACACATATGCTGGCTTACTGACTGTGAACCTTTTCCATCTCCATCACTGATTTATTCGAAACCCTTCAAGCAATCACAACACTTCTCCTTCAGCCTTCTCTGCTTAGACAGTCAATAACATCAACAATACTTCCAGCATCCACTCCTTACAACAACCTCTCGCTTTGGTTTCCTTAATACTACCTCTATTAGGTCAATACATCTTTTGCCACTTAATCTCCTTCATAGATATTAGGGTTAGGTCAGATTCATTGAATCCGTCCTACATTATGTTCTTCAGCTATCCTTCTAGAAATATCTTGAATCTCTTAAAGATTTACAATAAAATGTTTTTTAGTGCATTAAATGCTTTCATACAATCAATAAATAAAGTCAACATGTTTTACATAATCCAAAAATTCAACGATGTCGGTTGGAAATCTGAATTCTTCATCAAATGCAAAATATTGACGCTCTGTTAATACTGTGTTCAACTTCTCGGTCTTCTCTGGAAAGCTCGGTCACCACATAAACTGTTTCCTCAGCTAACACTGTCTTCCTCAGCAATTAACTGGTGTTCGGTCAACACTGATTTTACTCGGCATATACTAGCTCGGTTGACACAAACAACACTCGACTTAAACTATATTTCTTCACTTTTTCTCGATTAAACCTACCAGTTTAGTCTTCATTCTTACTTAGATAAATAATACATTATCTTATCATTGTGCCACATAATCAAGTACTCATTGAAGTATCAAGATAACTCAACCTTTCCTCAGGTGTTGTTGTTACCAACCTTGTCTATCCCCTTAGCAACACTCAAATAGATATAATATTTTCTTAAATAGCAATAGTCTTACCAGTTAAGGTTTGACATCAAAGACAATACAACAATTTCTTCAATTGTAGTTTCCAACAGTTATATCAACCTTGAATTGTCAATTGCTTCAATTGCAGTTTCCAACAATTATATCAACCTTGAATTGTCATCCATCTCAAATAGCCAACGAGGCTATACCAACCTCGAATTGTCATTAATCACAAATAGTCAACGGGGCTATACCAACCTCGAAATGTCAATCACAAATAGGCAACGGAGCTATACCAACCTCAAATTGTCATTAATCACAAATGGGCAACGAGACTATATCAACCTCGAATTGTCATTACTTTGATCTCTATGTAGCTTGGGATGAATATAAGATTCATATGTACGACTACTAGAGGAAAAATGAATATAAATTAATTATCAACAATTGTATAACAACGATTTTATTATCTACATAAGGAATGTCAAAATAGTATTTTCATTAATATAAATCAAAAATGTTACCAAAATATATATATAATTAAAATATATATATATATATATATATATATATATATATATATATATATATATATATATATATATATATATATTAGTTCATTCTTAAATATATATAACTTAATTAAAACTAATTCATATATACATATATATATATACATATATATATATATACATATATATATATATACATATATATACATATATATATATATATATATATATATATATATATATATATATATATATATATATAACTTGAAAATATGTTCATATATAGATATATATAATATTCAGTAAATAATTAATTAATTTATATTTTAAATGACATACCACAATATTGAATTTTCATTTAAAGTCTTTTATCTTTCACTCTCTTTTATATTATTTTTTCCTCCCTTGAATTCCTCCTACATTTCCTCTTCTATTTTCTCCTATCTTTTCTCCTTAATTTTCTCCTATATTATTTTCTCTCAAGCTTTCCATATGTTGTCCTTTCTTTTTTTCCCATGATTGTTTTCTTATACCTTTTTTATTCCAAAAGTCATGTCTTTTGAATAATTATGTTATTTTATTTATTTATATTTACTATATGAATAATATATTATAAATAATAATAGATTATACTTAGTGTGATTGCTTACTTATTATTTATTATATTTAATAATTTATTAATATTATTATATTAATTCATCAATATATTATATTTATATATCATATTTTTATTATTATTTTAATAATATTTTATATTTATAATATATTAGTATGCTTATATATTATTTTATTATTTTAATAATATATTATATTATATCTGTTAGAGTAAAGTATTAATTATATTAATTAACTTTACTCATTTCTTAAGATGTCAACACTTTTATTTTTAGTTGTTTATATTTAAACACGCATGCACTAGTTGATTTAAACTTATGCACTTGTTTTAAATATAAATTTGCATGCATTAGTCTTGTAATAATTTAACTAATTATTACATGCACTAGGGTTGCCTTTCAAGGCTTTCGATCTCCTATATAAGGTTGATCCATTCTATATTTTATTTATTCATTAATTAAGGATATTTTCTTCTTCATTTTTTGAGTCAAACCCTTGTCCTCTTTTTGTCTCTACTTCCTTGCAAGAGGTTTTTGTATGCAGGTGATCTTCGAGTTTTGTGGATTTGTATTGCTCAAATCCTACATGGTATCAGAGTCTAATCTGCTACAGCTTGTTCATGTTTGAAGGATTAAGAGATCAAAAATTCATCTGTTTTAGATTAGGGTTTTTTTTTGTTATTTTTTATTGAAATTAGGGGGTCCCTAAATTTTGGAGCACTTTGAGCTCAAACGGACCTCGTCGTTGAGCTCGCAACACCCAAAAACCCCTATTTCAATATAAAGCACGTCCATTTTGGACAACTTCGCATTTTGGGGCTTTTTTGTTACCATATGCTTGGCATGCTTCCCGATGTGAAATTTGTATGGATTGGCATGCTTCCCAAAATAAATTTGTACAACTTGTCATGCAAATCAAGACAAAAAAAATCTATTGTTTGGCACGTAAACCAAGATCCAAAAAATGGCATGCAAATCAAGGCAAAATCTAAAAAGCTTGGCACAGATCCCAAGATGCATATGCGATTTTAAAAAAAATTAGGTGGCGACAGCTATTTGGCCATCAAATTTAAGCCTATCATTTGATGATGTCAGCATGCATCATCCTCATTTGCACCATTTTTTGGGCTCTCTAGCGCACCAATTGGTATTTTGCTCATAACTTGAGCATACAGTGTCTAAAGCTGGTTCCGAACCCGACACTCTCATGGAAGTTAATCTGGTGTTTTTTGTCTTCTAGCTTGTTATTTTTGTTGTCAAAGTCAGATTCTCTTTCTTGCATTCCGGAGGGGCTAATTTGCTCAAATTAGCTCCATTTTTTTATCCAGAAGAAGCGTCGGAAAGCTCTTCTCGAGCACCATCCAAATTTTTGCCTATTTTCATCAAAAAAAATCAAGGTACACAAGATTCACATTTGAAGCTTTTTTGCTCTTCTCTTGATAAAGCATATCATTCTAAGCTTAGGGGTTCGATATTTGGATTGTGGGAGGGTGTTATTTTCTTGTTTCTATCAATTAAACCAGATATTTATCAAAACAAAAACTCTTTCTAAAAAATATGGTCGAGACCTCTTCTTGTCTAGAACTTTTGACCCCACATAATTATCACACATGGAAAACTTTGATGACACAGCTTCTCCATTCAAAAGGGCTATGGTCTTGTCTAGATGCAGTGCAACCAGTATTACAGAGGCCCTTTGAGATCATGCAACATCGAAACAAGATGGATGAGGCTATGGGGTTGATTGCTTTACAGGTATTAGACAGCTTGCAGTTTCATCTTGATGGGTGCACTACCCCTCTACAGATGTGAGCTAAATTTGAGACATTATTCGGTACCATCAATAAGTTCAGAGCACTTCAGATTAAGGCAGAGCTTACCTCTCTTATACCTGATTCTTTTCCCTCTATTGAGGGCTTTCTGATGAAGTTCAAACAGCAAAGATCTTTGTTACATGGATGTGGAAAGCGAAAGACTGATAAAGAGTGCATTTATTTGATTTTGTCTAAGCTTAGGAAAAACTTTCAGATCTTCTCTTCTACCTTTCATTCTACCATGGACGCTTTGGGACCTACAATCACCATGCCCACTTTTGAGGTGTTCTGTGATCGTTTGACTAGAGAGCAGGCAAAGCTTACTCAGTTGGACTCTCTAACAGGATCAAAGAACCAAGCATTGGTTGCCCAACCATCCAAAGAAAAGCAGAAGCAGAAGCAGAAGCAGATATCAGATTCCTCTTCTCAGCACTCTATTGGCCCACCATCTTCTTCTAAGAAGGAGAAACAGAAGACTAAGAGACCTACATGTTCTTATTGTCAGAAGGGACCTCATGATGAGTCACATTGTTTTCAGAAGAGATTTGATGGCTATGAGAAACAAATTGTAGATTTGCAAGCTCTTCTTCAAAAGAGCATTGTTTCCTCTCCATCCTCTTCTACCTCACAGGGGTCTGCTTTTCAGTCTTCTTCCACCTCTTCGACATATGGACAGGATTTTGGACAGGGTCATGCATTACGAGCATCCACTGCATCCCCTTCACAAGTCCCTTGGATACTGGATTCAGGTGCTTCTCACCATATGGCATCTTCTCAATAGGTCTTCTCTACTGTTGAGGCTTCTCCCATTCCTCATATTCTCATGGGGAATAACATTGTCTTGACAGTCTGCGGAAAACGTTCAGTAGGCATTCAGGATGGCACAGTCAATGATGTATTGTATGTTTCATCTCTGTCTATAAACCTTCTATCGATTTATCAGATTACACACAGTAGATCAAGGAAGACAGATGAGTTCACTGCAGATTCAGTCTTCATTCGGGATAGTGTGACAGGAGGCATTGTTGCTAAAGGGACAGTTGATCATTCCACCCGTCTCTACACCTTCTCACACTTTGGTCCACCATCTTCATTGTCAGAGCATGGCTGTCCTCTTTCACGAGAGCATCATGTGGTGCAATCAGGTTGCTTGAACCTTTGTATTGATCATTCCACCCGTCTCTACACCTTCTCACACTTTGGTCCACCATCTTCATTGTCGGAGCATGGCTCTCCTCTTTCACGAGAGCATCATGTGGTGCAATCAGGTTGCTTGAACCTTTGTATTGTTCCTGAGATCACTGCTATGATTGTCACACCACATCCTATTGAGGTCTTTTCTCTTCAGCAGGATTCTTCTTCAGCACTGCCTGACCTTCTAGCTCCACTCATCAAGCCACCAGGTGCACTTGTTGAGGATTCTACAGAGGACGTTCATCCACTCTTTCATGACAGTGTCAGCACACCTGTCACACCACCTACATTGGGGATTCCCTTTCAAGATCCTCGTATTTTCTCCTTTGAGCATCAATTAGGCCTTCCAGTTTCACCTCTCATTCAGGGGTTTCCTTGTTCTGTGCCTTTGTTTCTTCTACATTGGAGTTACATTGGTTCAATCATTTCCACAGGGGTTCCATCATTCTGGGGGGGCTTTGGTGTCTCATCCCTCTCTCATGGGGGGGCTGGTTGTACTTATGGTTTTGAGAGAGTCTCTTGAGCCATTTGTATCTTGAACCATTTCTTTTTCATCTTTTTTGTATCTCTTTTTGGAGTAAGGTTTTTTCCCATTAGGTTTTCTCTATTTCTCTGTTTTACAGATATTTGGTTGTGCTGGGTACCTCATCAGGCCATGTTGTCGGGACCCATTTTTATGCTTTCAGCACTATAGTTTCCTTTGCTTTCTTCTTACATTGTTTGTAATTGCATTGTTGTTCATCTTAAGGGGGGTGTTAGAGTAAAGTATTAATTATATTAATTAACTTTACTTCTTTCTTAAGATGTCGACACTTTTATTTTTAGTTGTTTATATTTAAACACACATGCACTAGTTGATTTAAACTTGTGCACTTGTTTTAAATATAAACTTGCATGCATTAGTCTTGTAATAATTTAACTAATTATTACATGCACTAGAGTTGTCTTTCAAAGTTTTTGATCTCCTTTATAAGGTTGATCCATTGTATATTTTATTTATTTATTAATTGAAGATATTTTCTTCTTCATTTTTTTAGTCAAACTCTTGCCTTCTTCTTGTCTCTACTTACTTTTAACAAGTTTTTGTTGCCCTCTTCTTGTCTCTACTTACTTTTAACAAGTTTTGTATGCAAGTGATCTTCGGATTTTGTGGATTTGTATTGCTCAAATCCTACAATATCATTTTATTTATTAAATTTTCTTTTATTATTTTATAAAATATTAATTTCTATTCAAAATGGGGACATCACAAATAACACAAGAGCACATCTATGTCAAAAGCTTCTGTAACATATATATGACATATTGAAGAATGAAGATAGAAATAGAGGAATGTCATTAAAGGATTGGTCTCAACATTGATTGCTTTTCTTTCTTTGTTCTAGGAACATAAGGAGCCTCTAGAGGTTGAGAGGTAGGGGTTTTAGATGGTAGGAAGAGCTACTTATATAGACATAGACATCAAAGGATTCTTAGGGGTGGCAATCAAAGCAAAAGGATAACTCAACTATTCTCTTGGCTTTAAACTATTAGTAGGGTAGGAAGACGACATCTTTACAAGGTTTGATTGGTTGAGGTTTTTGAGGCCAGAGAACCTCAAGGATCATCCAAATATAGTTTAAAAAATATGAAAAAATGTCAAGAACCACATTATTGGGGAAGCACAGTACATACAAGAAAACACACAAAACAAAGTTGTCATTCCACAAATGAGCTAGTTTAGTGAATCATCCACCACAATAACTTTCAGAGGCATACATCTCTCAATAGCATGTCCAAGTTGACAATGGTATTGACAAAAGGCCTTTGGATTAAAGTAAGGGGACAAAGACTTTGAAGGATCTATTGGAAACCTTCATAAAGTTGTTATTAATCAATTAAATCATAATGTTATGTATGGACTCAAAAAGCAATGTGAAACTGTGACTCTTTGGTTCGAAGGAAAAGTAAGCCATAACAAAAAGTTTTGTTAGGATTGTAGGACCTTGCAATCAACATATTCCTACAAGAAAGATTTCAAATAAACACTAATAGGAACAACTATATAGGTTGTAGAGATCATCATCCTCACCATCCACAACATTTGGTCAAATTAAATCATCTACTACAGTGTCCTTTCTCAACGTCAAATTAATTAAGGTACATCACCACCAACACCACGTGGAGCAACTAGGGCATTGACACCAAAAGAAACATCAAAAGCAACACCCTATGGAGTAAAGGAGCAATATCAACCAAAAAAACACCTAAGACCACCTCATTTAACACTAGAAGAATAAAAAATAGGTGAATCATCATATAAACCTTGTATATCTTACAACAAAAATATAGTTACTTTTTTCGAAAAAAACCAAAAAATAGTTGTCTACATCCCTAAGATATCTCATTGTTCCTTGCAACCCAGTGAACGATAAAATCAAAAGACAACCAACTACAGCCTACCCAAACAAAATAAGAGCACGTCGAATTTTTAAAAATAATAATAAATAAATAAATACATCCATGTTAGTACGTTTACCAACACAAGGAATGAAATAATTGGATAATTGGCACATTCTTTTTTTCCGAAGGCACTCGTAACAAATGAACAATAAAGTAGACATCGAACAAACAAACCAATAAACTATACACCCCACAAACAAAACAATATGCAGGCCCAAGGTTCAACGTGTTAGAACCAAGAGCCAATTTATCAAAACAATAACAAACATCCATAAAATATACTCGGTATAATCAGACCAGATAATTTTTAATGTCTTTGGACCAAACATTCTCCAAGTCATGAAGTTTACATGTTAACACTACTGCCAGATTACTTAAGATAATAACAAACATTTATAAAAAATTACTCAATCTAACAAGAACAAACTCTCTTATTCTCTTGGACCAAACATTCTCCAAGTCATGAAGTTTACATGTTAATAACTACTGCCAGATTACTTGAGATAATAACAAACATTTAAAAAAAATTACTCAATATAGCAAGAACAAACTCTCTTATTCTCTTGGACCAAACATTCTCCAGGTTATAAAGGCTTGTAATGAATTTAACTTAGAACAATTCCAGAATTAAAAAGTGTAAAGCAAATGCACAAATTTAGGTGTCATGCAAAAAAATTCTTGCCCAATCTCATCACAAAGTATACATCTTCTGCGTATTGGCAATAGCTAACTTATCTAAATAAGCTCCCCAATACAAAACTTGCAAAACAGCCTCCAGTATTAATCTGTTCTATTAAACAATAACAATCTCTAACTTTGCTAGGAAGATGAGAACAACCTGAAGATCATAACGACAAACCAAAACAGAGCAAAGGAAGATGAGAACAACCTGAAGATCAGATCCATTAGATTTCCACAATCCATAATATTAAGTGCTAGTTTCTGGATTCAATTGTGTATTCCTTTTTGATGGAAAAAAGGAATACACAATTGAATCCAGAAACTAGCACTTAACCTGAAGATCATAACGACAAACCAAAACAGAGCAAGATTATCCAATTATATGAAGATGTAACGTTACACTAACACCACAGTAACAGTTAAAAGATAGATATACAACTTCCGTCATGCGGACATATACTGATTTCTTTGCACATGCATAAGAAAACTCTCTTGCATATAGAATGCAAGTTCTGAATCTTTCTCCGTTTCTGTTGGTAAAGTCTGCTAATTCTCAATATATGTTCTGCTGGGAAATCTCTCCCCCTCTATATGCATTACGTCTAAGTCAACCCCTTTTCTTATGAGATGTTTACAGAATTTCTCTGTGAAGCTAAATGCTCTCTTTCCCAATATAAGTGCCGTTAACAATAACCATACATATACAACAACACTAATTTTACATTTCAATTGATTCCATCAGTTGTTTGCATAATATGGAATAAAGCTAGATTACTAGACAATTACACACAACACTTTTCCAAACATTAACCCTGATCTTTTACTTGGAAAGAACTACCTTCAGTTTCAAAAAGAGAAAAATAAAGCAGATGAAGTATTAACCATTTAAAGAAATATGAAATTCCGACAAAGATGTGTTTCCTTCACTTAACCAATACAAAGGGATAATGAAACTAAGTCATACAAAGAGGAATTAAAAGTTACACAATACAAAAAATATTACATAATATTCTTAACGCAGATAAACATATCAGAAAAGTTGTGTATTATGAACCTTTAATTTCAATCCTTGGCAATCAAAATATTGTAATATATATAAGACCAGTATTTATAAACCAAATCAATAATTTAGTTGTCGTTGAAATCTAAAAAAATTCTCATGTCTTGCTTTGTTTTGGGCTATGCTCTGTAAGCCGCCTCTAAAATTCAAAGAAAATATATTGATATCATTGAAAACCAACGTGCTGGAAGCTAGACAGTAATTTCACAGTCTTCTCGCTCGAGCTTTGGAACTTTTTGTAAAAACAAATGCTCCTTTTGATCCTCGTCAAGATAAGATTCAATGTTTTCTGAATTGTAGGGAATCTTCTCCTCCAGTCCAGTAGAAGTCAATTGGTGTTTTTTGGTTAGACATCCATCAAGAGGTGAAGAGTGTTTAGAACTAGGAGATTGCTCCCTTTGAGGTGAATCATCAGGTGACTTTTTAGTAGGGTATGGAGCTTTTGTACCAATCCTGAAAGTCGTGCCAAATAGAAAAGCCCATAAAAAAACATCTCAAATGTCTCTCTATAGGCAAGTTTCTTCATGAATCAGGAGAAAACTATGAGAAATGAACTCATACCTTTCTTTTCGTTTTTCAAGAAAGCGAGCAAGAGATGCTTTCCTTGCCTGTGGTACTGCTGAAAGCATGAAGAGAATTCCAAAAAGTGAGAATTTTGTGTTCCAAGAATACATATTGCTTTAGCTCAAATTATTGAAACCCGTTACTTCAGAACAGTACTTACCTCGTGGTGCAACAGGTGCAGGGGTTATCACCATGGCACTTGACATTGAAGCCTCCTGCTGACTAACCGAAGTTACTAGATTTTGATTTGCCTGAGAGTCTCCAGTGCTTAAGGATACTGCTGCTGATGGATTAGGCTGACTGCTTACCTGTGGCTTTTGTAAAGGAGCTTGTGGAGTCGCAGGACACACTCGACTTGGCAAGCTTGGGGGAAAAGGAGATGAAATTGATGGAGTATGACCACCAGTTGCCATGGCCATTGGCATTAATGAGTTTCGTGGAGGCTGATTAGTCATTTTTGTAGGCCTTGCACTTGCAGCCAAAAGCATGAGACCTTGAGCCTACAGGAAATAGTAAATTTTAAGTATCTAGAATGTTATTTATGAGAATTGAATATTGCAGTGTACAGAAAAATATTTCTACCAGTGAACATTCTGTCAAAATCAGTGTTTGATGCGTTATGAAATCTTTGGCCAGATTTGAGCTTCACCAGCTCTTAACTGACTACACAAATAAGAGAATATGATGACTGGGGTTGGAGAAACCCAGTGACCATATGATCTAGGCTTGAAGTATCCCAGTGACCTGTTGGTCATTAAAAGTCCATACGAACAACAAATATACAATGGCAACAAAGACTAACCAATCAACCCAAACACTTAACGAGTATTAACAATGAGTATTAGTTTCTGGATTCAATTGTGTAGCATTTTTCTAGCCATCAACGTTTCGGATCATACTACATGATCCATCATCAGGATGCTGCTAGAGAGAGAAGAAACATAAAATCATATGTTGCAGATCTGGCATACAATAAAAAGAAGAGGGAGAGAGGAAGAGGGGAGAGAGAAGACACCTGTGCACGTAGATCCACAATGACAAGACCTACAACCAATGACAATTAGAGAAGGGGAGGAAAAACACCATTCCCAATGAGATAACAAGCGAAAATATAAAAATGATATAGGGCAAAAGTAAATTGACATAAAAGAGAAAAAAAAAATTTGATATATATATATATATATATATATATATATATTCGTAAGTAAGCACAAATAAATAAACATAAATAAATAAGCAAGACCAAAAATAAATTTACATAAATGAAAATAAAACATGAACAAAAACAAATTATAAATTTATTTACGTTTATGTTAATAAACATAAACATACATAAATGAACATAAACAAGAAGAAATAAACATTAACTAAAAACAATTATTAGTATTTATTTATAATTTGGATCTACGGATTGTGGAAATCTAATGGATCTGAGTATTAACAAGCAAAATGATTCGCTCTCTAGGCCAAAACCCATGTTGAATAAAGGGTTTTTATGTCTGACACACTGGTAGGCAGCCAGGGCAGGAAAGAACAAACGAAGACCCTACTGTGCTTTGAATTGGTTGTAAATCCAAATTGGCTCTCACGGGTCTATTTCTTGTCATTGACTAAAATCTAATTCATTATATGTCTGTGCAATAAAGATGTCCCACAAATAACACCTACCTTGTCTGCAGGGATATCATCATACACATTCACTGTCCCAGCATAGAAAATTGTAAGCTGTGCAGTAGGTGGATTTCCTGGCATGTTAGGTGACTTGCTGCCAAAATCAACCAATAGATAGTCTGAACACAAAAGTCTGTAGTATAGCTCTCATATATAATCACAATAATTGACAAAGGAAAGAACCATGCAACCACCATCGTCCATAAGATCTTATGTTACCTTGTTGCTCTTGCGCTAGGATAATTACCCGCAAAGTCTGGAAAAAATAAATGTTGAATGGGAGAAGGATTAGCTATAGAAGGCCCACCACATGTACCAGACACTCCATTCTGTCCTTTCAAGATAGACGGTGCTCCTACATGCTGGCCAAAATTTTGCATAGGAAATGGAAGATTCGAGCTTAAACCCTCTGTTGATCCAGCTGAATATGCTTTTGGAGGAGCTCCAAAATGTTGACAGGGTACATTATTTGAAGAGTTGTGGCTCCCATCCTCCATAGGAACATCAGTACTCAAATCTTTCTGTTATGAGAATGAATGCCAGTATGAGACACAATATAAAGAACGGACAAAACAGAATGCAGTAAACCGAAAATTACCGTCTTGAACAAGCAGATAGCAATTGCTTTGCACATTAGTCAAAATTTAATAAGAGACAAAGTTAATTTCATAAACACAAACATGCAGTTTTATAGAATAGAATTGAAAGAAAATGCTACCGGTGCCTTGTTTCCAACTGAAGCATGACAAAATAACTGTGTTTTGACTCTCCAGCGCGATAAAGCAAATACCCCTTTCTTGCTTTATTGTATATTTGCTTCAAGTCTAGGGCCCCTTTTGCCTAAAATTTGCCTGCTGTGCGTGATGTGCATTCCAGTCTCTTCAACCTATTATTGGTCTTTCACGGACATTATAAGAATTCCTATCTAATTTCTTTTCTGAACAAAGCATCAGAGTGTCATTTAAAATGTGATGTGCATTCCAGTCTCTTCAACCTATTATTGGTTTTTCACGGACATTATCGGAATTCCTATCTAATTTCTTTTCTGAACAAAGCATCAGAGGGTCATTTAAAATGTGCCTCAACTCGCATACTCATATAATAGCTAAAGAAAAATTTACCCACATATACTTATCTAAAAATGAGGAGATTAATTGTCATAAAAATATAAGATCTCCCAATGGCATTATTTAATTAATTTAATATTTTAAAATAATTTAGAACCGAATGAAATGTCTTCCAGTTTATTAAGAAACTCCATCCTTATTCACACAATAATTAAAATCCTAACTGCAGCTTTCAGATCCCCTCCCAATTTAGCTTCTTTATTTCAAAAAGCTTTGGCAAGCTTTCAGACCTGGAAACTGAATGTAAGGTAGAAATTCTTCCCTTAAGCTTTCTGACATTATCTGAAGTTCAAGTTATGATGTTACGTTGAGCTAACATGTAGATAAGATCAGAAATATAGACTATACTTCTGAGTATTATATGTTGCTTACCCTTGATCGCCATCTTTTACAGGTGACAAAAAATGCAAGGCAAGTTTATTTTCAATCAATAAACCAAGCACAGAACCCAGAAAATCGTGATAATTCATGGAGCAAAGGCAAGGAACACATGAAGGATGTAACTGCAAAAATATGGAAAACTATAATTGTACATCAAACAAAATTTGAACTGTAATCACCAGGTCTAAAAAACTGCTGTGATCCATGTGCAATCGAATCAAAAAATTGAATAGTTTCTTGCCAAATTCATGCTTTAGAATTAAATTTACTTTTAACTAACATTTATGAGCTGAACGACCCAACATTGAGAGCTAGGATGAAATATCACTTAATAGAAACTTTTTCAGGATATAAAAATCAGATCATTAAAGTTGACTTAATTGATTTTTATATTTTAGTCTCTTGAAAATCCCCCAATACAACAGTATTTAGAGGACCCACTATTTTTCTAATACATGATAGCAGGTTTACAAGAGCTTAATGAAGTATAGATATATTTACTTACTAAAGAAGGAAATGGTTTCCTTGGGAGGTCAGTGTAATTTTTAAAGTCTTCCCCAGTTTGCACGTTTTCTGTTAAGCATGGTCGGATGGAAGTGACTAATGCTTTAGTCTATCCATATGAAATCTTAATTAGCTGGACGTATCAATCAACATAATAGCAGATGATGCATGATCATTTTAGTTAAAAAAGATGATCCAAATTAGTGTTCAAGGCTATGCATGGTACAGGAATCTATCTTTCAAAAAGATAAAATTAGAGAAGTTGAGAAAGATTCTAGACAAGAAAGGGGGCACCAACATGAAGGGGTATCTGGAATAAAGATTATAGAAGTAAATAGCTCTAAAGAGATAGACGGTGCTTTTGATTAAGAGACAATCTAAATCAAGATGATCCTAGAGATCAAATGAATCCAATTTTGAGTTTTAACATACTGTAGTCAACAGAATGTTAAACCAATTTCATCTTAGGCATTGAGGCTTTTGTGCTCCCATAAAATGAAAACTACATAGTAAAAAGAATAGCAGGCTGTCCATCATCCACTGATTCTTTGTAATTTTTCATGTCTATTACGGACCTCTTCTTTACTAGGTAATCTTTTTTTTTCAAAAACAGGACCAACAACATTTTGTCTTTCACTTTATTAGATGAGAACAAGACAAATTTTCATGATCGGCCATGCAACACTGGGACCATAAGGATAGAGATAGAAGAAAATATCTCCAAAACAAAGATTCCCATGTACCTTCAAGAGGACAAAGATCATATAGAAGAATGCTCAAGCAAGATATAATTTTACATCAAATATAATTTCCAGTACACATCAACTTGAGCGAAGAAAAGACATTACCCTATCCAATTAAGGGGTCCTGGGCATAGTAAGTCTTGCAAGTCCAAAGATAGCTAGAGCTTTCCAGCTTGCAAGAGTTGACAAAGATATAAAAGCCCAAGGTGGATGTGACACTAGGTTTTAATGCCATAGTACTAGGAATTTGCTCCATTCACATCAGTAAGGAAGCTTTAACTGTTGGCCTCAAGATAGAACTTAATTGCAATCTCAAAGGTATTATTGTAGTCTGTAGAGGTAATTTGGGCTTAAATAGCATCAATGTGCAAAATGAAGATTGACAAAAATTGGAGGAAAATCACCTTTATTGCTGGTTGTTGATAGCAGTTTTCCTATATAGTTGAGATAGGAAAATATATCTATAGGGACTGAACACCGTAGATGTAAATGTCTGCGGGTTGTTAATCTGTAGCCAACGATGGTCAAAAAAATAAGTATTATTTTCTGTTGTATTCCTGAATTTGGTTCCAATTAACCAATTGCTACTTTAGATGATCTCAATAAAGAGAAATATGATGACCATTGAACATTTTTCTGTTGGAAATATTCCATGCTTTGAAATTTACTGTTTCATATTTTTACCACAATGGGGTGACCCAAACACCCCACCAATTTGACACCACCCAAGCCCACACAACTGATCTGCACACTATTCAACCCCTGCCACATATTCATGCAAAGCGACAAGCATACTATTTGCTTTAGATGGATCCACTTTCAATATGGAAAAACTGAAAAAATACATTGCACCAAATATATTTTCTGATGCCCAACTCACCACCATGGCTATTATGAATGTTTCAAAATGCAAAAGACATTAAGATATACTAATTACAGCCACATAACAAATATTTAAGAGATAGATAAGAAAACCCTCCTGATCGAAAACCAAATTAAAGCACAACTTCAGCTTGTAGCACATGCAAATCAAAAGATGTTTTTGTATTATTGATAAGTGGTCAAATGCTTCTATCCAACTAAACCTGGAAGAGCTTGGATACTTACAATCATATTTGCATATTTTGGCATTCACTCCTCTTCCATAACCAGCACGCAATTAAAAAACTTTCAAACAACTTTAAGAAATACAAAGGCAAGAAAAAGTGGCATGGAAAGGTGTTGCGAAGTCATGTGGAGATCACCAGAAAAACTCTTAGGCCCTTGCATTTCCCTACGCGCATCCTCTAACCTGGATAAAATCGACCAATAATCCAGTACTATCTATATTGAAAAGGACAAGGGTAGATGCATTGTTCTATCCACATTTGTGACCTCTCAGTTCTCTAAGAGCAAACCGAATTGGCAATCAGATTCGAAAGCACTATGGAAGGAAGCCACCTAGGATCATTTTCAAACGAAAGATGGGCTTCAACACATAATTTTTCAATCACAAGACAAGGGTAGGGCAAAGGAGATGGCGTGGACAAACTTAAAGCCCTAGTCTAAACCATGAACAATTTTTCAAAAAAGAGGAAGGTGCCCTTACAGAATGAACCACATTTGCTATAAAGACCCTATTGCCCAAGTGCCCAAAGGTCCTACCAAAAGCAAGTTTGTCCAAGAATGGCCCTATAAACTCTTTCTTCGTAGCATTACCTGGGAGACAACACTTAATGAATAGGATTCAAAGCAGAGGTGTGCCACAAAATCAAAGATAGAAGAACATCAACTCCCAAGAAGACATGTGGATAAGCAAGCTGTAAAACATGGAACAAAAGACTTGGAAGAATGCATGGAACACTTGTCGATTGAATGGTACATGTACTATGTGTGTAATCATGTGGCAGCTTCGGAGATTGCTTTCATAGTTGAAAAATGCTATAAACAGGGATTTTCCCATTGTTAAAATGAGATGCCTGGTTCTCTTAATGTATTGTTAGATCATTGGTTCTTTACATTGTTGCTAGTGTTGTTACTATATAGTTGATAGCAAGAGTAATTCATAGGGGCTGAATGTCATGGATGTAACGTCTGAGGGTCGTTAATGAATCAACAATGATTTAATACAAAAAGTATTATTTTCTGTTGTGGTCCCAACTCCCACATTTGATTCCGCTTAATCTTAGATGCTCTCAATAAAGAGCTGGCATTTTTTGTATGGATGTATCTAAGTTATATTAAACCCAATGTCCCAGAACAAATGTGAACCTTTGTACCAGTATCTTGGTAATATAGTTTGGATGTCAAAGACCAAGGTGAACAAAAAGTCCAACTCAATCCCCCTCCTACTATCTCTGCTTCCCACCTCAATTCTCACATGAACTGTATAACCTTTTAAAGTCCTTCCGCCAATGATTTTCCGTAAGCCTCTTGAGTGTTGCGCATATTACCCATCTTTGCTGAGGAATTTTGATCTTAAAGTTCTTGAGGGTTGGGCATATCACGCATCTTTGCTGAGGTTCTGATCTTACTTGTCCCAACGTGGAAGCTTTTGTAGCAGAGTTTTTGAGTTGTATTATAGCAGCATATTCTAGGAGAAGAGAATAGAGACGTGATATATAAATTTATTCTCTATTACTCCTGGGGATCTATTATTCAGATTCCTTTTCCATTCGTTGTACCTAAGCAAATCTGGTTATGATCGAGAACTCCAACTGACAAACTCAGATAATCAAATCACTTAAAGTGCACCTTACATCACAAGCTTTGAATTTTATTAACACAGAATCAAAATAGCAAATTCATAACACGGACTGAAATCACACAATAATTCCCCTTATGGGAGCTGTCCACATTCCTTCCTATCAAGGGCTGGAATTAGAATTATCCAAAAGCAAAAATAAGATTACAGGACACAGATAGTACTTTGAAACTCAGAAATAAAAAGCAGATCTGAAACATTACATAGCTATGTATAATGATTACAGATATATGAAATAATAGACATATTCGGAATATTTATAATTCAATCCTTCTTTATTATAGCTGTTAAGTGCCCATGTAAACTTCTAAATTCTTTTTGTTCAAACTTATTACAAACATAGATCAACATCAAAGTTGATTGACTCATAGGGATGGGTATTTATCAGCATACCCTTAACAAGGATCAAATCCTTAAAGTTGCATGTTATTGTACTCTACACCCCATTATGGCTCCACTTTTGGGAAAGTATTTGAATGAAGCCCCCAATAATGTAAGGTATTGAGGATCCTACTACAAAATGATCCCCTCCAACTGCTCAATGACAACAAATTATATTAAACGGGATGCTCTGAACCAAATGGCTGGTAGCATTTCCAGCTAGCTCATCTCAACCATCTGCAGAAAGGAGGAAGTTAAGCAATTTGCATTTCAGGACCTCAAAGCAAGGATGGATGAAACTTGATCAAGCAGTCACCACAAAACTGAGAACAGGGATCACTCTAGAACACTTGCCTTTGCAAGTTACTCCTAGTAGCAGTAGGTATCTTTGCCACTCTCCTTGCTCAAGTCTGAGCACAGGTGGAACCCTAACACCTAAAACAAACATCCTGTTGATTGCAGTGATTCTACATTGTGCTTCATATAGGTTAGCTGTGAGTGATCTGGGTCTCAGGTGGTCTGGGGACAACCCTATCCATAATTACTGAAATCTGAGACTGTTGTGAATGAAAGAATGAAAAGGCTACACTACCAGATGCAGACAACAAGATTGAGAATGAAGATTCCCATGACCAGATAAGGTTGAATACATCAAACAGTTCACATCCCATAACTCTTGTCAATTGACGTTCCACTTGCTGACAGTTGAGCTTCTGCTGATTGATCATCCATATGCACAGTCTACAGATGAGATTGTTTGCAAAAGATGTGTGCACAATTAAAAACCGTACAAATGGTCACTACAGGTTGTGCAAATTGTGCTAAAAGTTACATAAAGCATAAGTTGCCTAAATGCTTTTGCAGTTGCACAAGGCAACACAGGCAATGCAAAGTTGAATGGAAGAGTCAGCTGGACAAAGCAAATTAAGTTGAGGTGTGCAGTGCATAGCTGTACACAAATCATTCACCCTTTCTTGAGAAGTGATGGACCTCATCACATCTTCAGAAAGTCACAGTAACTAAACACAAAGCTACAAATTTAATCACCCATTCCATTAGTTTGATTTACTGCCCAGCCTTGAATACTATAAATAAATGGTGTGTGCCATAGACTGCAAATAGCACTGTCTTCTGAGATCCGAACTTGAACAACTGTGTGTGAATTAGTACAGTTGTTCTGAGATCTGATCTCAAACAACTGTGTGTGAATGGTCAAGATCCAAATCCAAAGGGTGTTCGGCAGATGTTGACTAAAGAAGAGTAGAACAAAAATAGCTTGAATGCCAAATTAAATGCTTGACGAAAACATAGAAATTGAGGCATATCAAGAATCAATGTGTTCTCATCAGCTAAGTGCAAGATGTTCATCCAAGTTAAACAATAAAAAAGAACTTGGTGAAGGGTCAAAGATGTTCATCAAGCACATGAATGTTGTTAGCACAGTGGTCAAGCCAAACAACACAACCATCCACCTCCCCTTGGTTTTGAATGTTATCTTCCAAATACCTTCAAGTGCACTAGTGCCTAATGATATCCTAATTTGAGGTCAAACTCAGTGAGTATTGCACACCGTGGAGCATTCCAACAGTTTGCTAATGTGTAGTAATAGATATTTGTTTTCACGTGATTTTCTTAAGCTCAAAATAGTCATGCAGAGGCACCATGTGTTGTATTTCTTTTGTGCAAGGACTATCAGTCTAACACCTACGAGAGTTGAAACTAATATTGCCTTGATCAGTCAGCTCCTAGATCTGGCATTGAACTTCATAATTCTCCCAAGCAATCTATAAATAAAGGAATATTTAGATGAGGAGATACAAGAATCAAATCAGTTTTGTGCCATACTGCACAAACTGTATGAATAGGCTTTTGTCCCTCAAAGACGTCTACATACTATTGCATTACCTTGTCAAGTTGTTCTTCCTACAACAATGCTTGCACAATCTTGCATACAATCAATGCACACTTTCTTGCATGGGCACCTCTGAACAAACCATGAGCTGCACTAACTCATACTATCACATTACCTTGTCAAGTTGCTCTTCCTACAACAATGCTTGCACAATCTTGCATACAATCAATGCACACTTTCTTGCATGGGCACCTCTGAACAAACCATGAGCTGCACTAACTCATACATGTGGAAAATGGTTGTGGCATTTTTTGGTAGATACCAAGCTTACCTTGGGCTTCAATGAAGACTCCAAAAGGTTGAAGTAGCGGTTCCCAACATGCATTGTCCACAACTGTGGCTTGGCCTGATGGACATCATCCCTTTTGTACACATATGGTCTTCCAAGTAGAATGGTGCAAACTTAAAACAACACACCATCCCAAATGACTAGGTCATGCTTGGGCTTTACTGCATACGTAAAAGTCCAGTGATGTCTTACCTAAATGTCTTTTCCTTGTTGCAACCATCCAAAGACAGGCTTTAGGTGTGCTTCGATGCAGACCTAGGCACTTGACCCCGTCTTCAGAAACAATGTTTTTTAGGTTCCACAATCAATGATGATATGCAACAATATTAGAGATGCTCACAATCCTCTGAAGTGCCAATAGCTACAATGCTAGCACTGACACAAGTTGTCTTTATATCAATATCCTCAACTTGTGCAAGACTTGATACAGATTATGCAACCAAAGATTGTTCCACACAACATTTAGTCACTCTGAAAGCTTGTAAGACAATACTGGTACCATAATTACCTTGTTTATCCTCCTATTTGTCCTAGTTTGGCAAAAATTAAGCACGATATTTAAATTTGATGTAGATGATTTGGATTTTTGTGACTACTTCTACACCTAAGTGTTATGATTTTGCCCAAATTATTTTGTAGTCAAATCCTACACATTATTGTGAAAGGTATGGTTCAACTTGATCTTAGCTTTAGCTTGAATATTGGATTCATTAAAGAACACTTGCCCCAAGGTTTTTTTTAGTTAAGAACCCCATCTTCGCACAAATATAACATGATACACTAAAGATGTATCTAAGCACTTATGTTGTTTAGGAGTGTCCTCGTGCAAGTACGCAAAATAGTCATAGAATTTGTTGGTGGTTTTTTCTAGTTGTTTGTCACTTACATGGTTGCAACTACTCGAACTTCATTTGTCATCCTCGTAGCATCTAATAGGTTAAAATTCCTCCTCACAAGAAACTTTAAAAAGGATCCCAATTCAATGAGCTCAAGATCTTTCTCAGATTATGCATTGAGTGTTTGCCTCCAATGAGTTGTCAAATCAAGATATCCTATATTGAGGCATCAAGTTTGCCTTCGAACATTCTCTATCTAGATTGAATTATAATTTGAATAGGATTTGATGTTGCTTATGAGGGAGAGTAAGTTGTTTTAAGGTGTTGTGCAAAATGGGCCCAAGTTGTGCCATGAGTTCGCATCATAGCACAAAGAACTCCTAGGGTCGTATCTTATGAGCATCTTGAATTATCTTTTGAACATCTTGAATCATCTCCTCTTCTTGAAGATGGATAACTAAATGTAATCCGAAACTCAAAACGTCAAATGAATAATTTACACAATGAAAACCAAAAGCAAGAATAAAATTCTTCATTAACTATGGAAAAATCATGCCAGCTATCATCTAGAAATATTTTACATAGTCATTTCTGGTCAACCCTCTTGGTCTTGCTACAATGTTTATCCACATACTCTAAAGTTGAACCAAAGAGGCAACCTTCCTTCAATTGTTGTGCTCACGAATGAACATGATTGTGCTAAACTCTACTTTGATGTCAATTATTTAATCCTAGGTGGTCAAAGGGGCAGGTCTATCTTCAGATAGTGAAAGACAAAATTATATAACATGTGGAAGAAAAACACAAAATGTAAAAATTCAAAGTAAACATTTGAAAGCAAAAGACTTTAGCAATAGGAACCAATTCTATTCAATGAAAGAATGAATAAGGTACAAACAAATAGCAAGGTTGAGGATGAAGATTCTTGTGATCACAAAAGAGGGGTGAACAAATCAAATAGGAATGCCTAAACTTCTAACCTCTATGGTTTTTAAGAGTCAAATGGTGAACCTTTTATGTGTATAAGAGCTTACACAAAGGTCGTTACAAGAACAATTCGCATTCCATAACTATTGTCAATGAACTTTCCGACTGCTAACGGTTGGGTTTCTATCAATTGAGCATCAATATACACAATTTGTAAGCAAGGTTGTGTTCAAATCATGTCTCCATGACTAAAGATAACACAGATGATTGCTATGCAATTTGCAAATTGTGCTAGGTGTGTAGCAAAGCAAGGTTGTGTGCAAGTGACATGCACACATGACTAAAGACAACACAGATGATTGCTATGCATTGTGCAAGTTGTGTCAGATGTTGCACAAAGCTACACAATTGCTCACGCAATTACGCAAAGCAACACTAACGCTTGCATTGTAGCACAAGGCAATATGGGCTATGCATGGTTGCAAAAAGAGTGCACTAGAAAAGTGAAAATGCTACATTACATCAAGTACAAATGACTTTCTAACAATTGCAAGTGGATCAATAAGTAAAGACATGGATGCTCACAATTGGCCTCGTGTAATGTTATATTCAAATTGCTTGTTCTAATTTTTATCACTACTATCCTCTATAATATCTCGATGACTTGCCCAATGGATAGACAAAAGGTGAAACAAATGTGAGATGATCTACAAGAAATGGATAATTTCCCCCCACTTAAGAGAGACAAATCCCTCATATGGGGGTTGGCAATTTTGCATACTTTTGACTTGAAAAGACTATAGAAACAAGAGATTGAAATGGGCGAAAAAGAGGAGATGCATGCATAGTGGTACAAGAGACAAGGACTGGTATTGGTACAAGCAACAAGTACAAAAACCAGTCCACCATTTTCAAAAAAGTTAAAAAAGGGTACTTAAAGATGGGAAAAAAAACAATATTTAGATTTTTTTAAATATACAACAGATATCCAACTTTAAAGAATGAAAAATGCTTTTAAAAAAACAACATTTCAGTGTACAGAAATAGATGTCAATGAACACAAAAATTAATTATATTAATATTTGATAATCATCATCATGAAAAAAATTAAATGTTTTATCATAATCACCAAGTAATAATAGAGGAATACATATAATTTAAAAACAAGACTCAAGGTGCTTACATGGCTATAACTTTAAGCTTTAACAATAGAACTTCAATGCATGTACACATCTTAAGATTTATCATTGTTTCTATTCCTACTGTAACCATCTTTGAGATTTGAAAAGCAGAAAAATTTCCATAAAAGAAATCATAAAGTTACTTGTGTTGAGAAATATACAAGTTCTAATACCAAAGGTTGTGAAATTCCATCTCTATCAAAATAACCAATCAAAGGGTGAGATACAAAGCTTGGACTACTACCCTACAGCAGGGTGGGGGGCTAAAGTTCAGGGTTGGGTGGGCATAGAAGGTTCCCCTGGAGGATTATAGTTGAAATATGTGGGTTGACAATAAACCCCGGGTTCTTCAAAGTTCCAACAACATTCCCTGGGGGGAGGGGAGAGGAAGAAGCGCCAAGGGCCAAAACTTATATGCAAATCTCAAATTAATTTGCCTTAATGTAGAATTACCATCATTAGATCCTCCTTTATAAGCTAAAAATCAGCCTTCATATCATGCTTATTAACATTACATTATGTGAACTTCTGACAGAAATAAACAAAGCATAACATCACCAATTCACCATAAGACAGCAGCAATGATGCACAAATCAGCAAACATAAGAGCGTTGCATAACACAATTTACATCTTGCTAAAAAACTCCACCAAGAATAAAAGCCAAGCATGTATTATCTTTGAAACAATATTATAATATGTCACACACTTCCATTCTCCTCTTTGCCTCCAACATAGCAGCACCTGTATACCTGTGAACAAGCTCCTTGTGCCTCCCACCCATCCTTGTTTCTACGAAGTAACTCTACATTCAATTGTTCATCCTTATTTTCTACATCCAAAAAGTTGTTTATATCATAGTTTTAGGACTCTGCCAGTACTCTCTAGAACTCACCAAACTCACAAATCCTTATCTTTGGACAAGTCCACTCACCACTGGCTCATGTGGCAAGTCTAGGAAGAGTTCTAGGGAGTACTCGTCCAAGTCTTGCCCTTAGAGTCCTAGACTTGGACTCCCAAGTTTCGGCGCGGACTCTCAAATCCACCTCAGCACAGCAAGAAGATTAAAAAGTGACTTTTTCTTCACTTTTTTAGCCCAATCTTGTCCAAAAGAGGTCTGAACAGCAAAATAGGAAGGGAAGGAGGGGAGAAGAGTAGCATTTGAGATCCAAAAAGACACGATCTTGCAGAAGCGGAGGGAGAAGCAGCAGAAGAAGCAGAGGCAACAGAATTAGGTGTAATGGAGGAGAACAAAGACAATGTTGAAGAAACAAATCGTCATCATTTTGATACTATAGCACCTTCTAGTTTGAGGCTTGACAATTTGAGTTAAATTAGTAAGAGAAAGAGGAAGATGTAGATTGTATTTGGTTGTTTTTCTCATTTTGACATATCATCATATGTAAACATTTGTAAACTTCTACTGCTGTTATACATTTGAAAGTTTGAAACTATGAGTACAAATTATGAAATTTCTACTATTGAGTGTTTGAAGATCATATGACATGTGTAATGTTTGAATGATGACAAATTGATAGTCAGATTAGGCTTTTATGTTCTATAAAATTCTAAATGCATTAATTTATTCTTTTTTGGAAAACTCCGGCTTTTTTTTGTTGAGTCCTAGCCAAGTTTTTCGCCTAGTCCAATCTTGGCCTGTCGAGTCCAAGTCCAAGTCCTCAAAAAACTTTGACTTATATGGAATGACAAGAGTACCAAAACCACCAAACAAGGCATCCAAAGATACTCCTCATTCCAAACATCCCCAACCCTTGGATTGCCTCCATGGGATGCAAAAGGGCAGTGGTTTTGTCTCCAATACTTTTTCTCCAACTTGTGCTCCCAAACAAGAAAGATAAACATTACATTAAATGCAATAAATGATGGAATACCAAGAAAAACATGTTGTCTCTTCCAAGCAACCACTTGAAAAGAATTCTTTTTCCTCCTCACATGTCATTAATTATCCATTCTAGTGGAACCCAATATTAAATAAATGTGTTCACAACCCACCCTTGTCACTACTAGTGGAACCCATCAATCCTTATGAATGTATTACAACAAGAGTGAGAAATAATATTACAAAATGTTTTTCCACTACACCCTATGTGCCTTGGGACAATTTCCATGGATGTTGGAACCATGTCATAGGATTTAGGTAGATGGCACCTTAATCCTAACACACTATACAAGTCTAATACTGTTTTTTCTTGTTATTTTAGCTCTAGTCAACCACATATTAGCATGTGGGGAAAATCCACAGTACTATATGTTATATTTTGAGAAACCTCAAATCTTCCTATAGACTTTGAGAGATGCAATGAAACTTCATCTAAAGTCTCTAGATGTCTATAGATATCTCCGCATGTGTCTTTAAGTCAAAGAAATATTTTCAATATGGGAGACAAGTACTAGGAGGCCAAGAACAAGTCTCCAAGTACCTATAAGACTATGTAAAGAAAACAACAAAACTCATCATGAAGCACAGTCTTCTCCATATCTAACCACATGCAAGTGATTCAAAGCTTCATTCCAATAGCGCAAGTGGATCGAAAAATGAAAATTACATATAGATGGCATAAGCATATTTGCAAAGAAAGATATATGAAAACCCTTTTCAAAATTATTTGACTACCATACAATAAAAATACATTCCATTCACATAAACAAAATATGTAGCACTAAAATTTGCAGCCCTCTTTAAATGTAGATGAAAGAACACTTTTACATTCACTTTGCTTTCTTTTATTATGTCAATTTGCTTAACTAGCTCCAAAACTCTTTTACATTCACTTTACTTCTTTTATTATATCAATTTGCTTAACTGACTCCAACTATTACTTAACCTCTAATCCAATTCAAACCTAACAAAGACTTGACTCACTTTTTCTTGGCCCCTAAATGTATCTAACACTTCTAAATGATAAGTACATGACATAAATCATTTTCCATATTTAAATTAATGACAAGTTCCAAAAATAACTAATAAGCTCATTCCTATGCAAAAATTAAAAACTTGATTATGGCCCAAGTTACTTAAAAAGGCAAAAAATACTAACAGCTTGATACATGTTGACACAATCATACACCTTTATTTATATTAGCTTAATATTGAGACCACCAAACACCATAGACTACAACATGACATGTGAACTATTAGCAAAGCTTACCATTGGACAATAGAATCATGAACCTATCAATGGATTCAATGATGCAAAAGAGATATCACAGTTTCATACAAACTAGCTACAAGGAATCGGTCTATTAGCATTCCAATATCCACTTCCTTACACATAAGGAACACAAAAGGATGAGGAAATGAAGCATTAGGATGTAGACCTAACTCATCTCAGCTCGGTTGCTTCATTGCACATCATCCATTTGTCAAGATCATGAGAGTTCATGAAACTCCTAAACAAAACCAAAATAGCAAAACTAGGGGTGTAGCACTGGTGCTGCTTATGGTTTTCCGTTTTAATCAACAAAAGATGATGTTGATGCTCTTCATGAAAAGATAAGCAACAACTTTTTTGAGTTTGTGTATTATGCAGTTTGATCACCATGTATATGTATATGTTGAATAGGTACTGTAATTTTGCAAATTATTTTGATTAATCATATGTCATATGACATTTGACAATAAATTATCAATTATAAAGGAGTCATTTGGTATATTTTGTATTTTCCGTACATATTGTGGTTAATTTTGTATATATTTGAAGAATTGTTAAATCTTAAATATTTTTGGTATGGCTGTTCCAAACATGGCACAATGGAAATTCTGATGCCCATATCCATAATCAAGTCATACCAGGACCAAGAGTTTCAGTTCTTAGAATTGTGATGAACCTGAATTCTAGCTCTTGTCAAACAATAAAGAATCTCAGATGTGCACATGGACCATGAAGAGATGTGGCTTTTTCTGTATCGTTCCAATTTTATCGGATGAAGAGATATGGGCCATGAAGAGATGTGGCTTTTTCTAATCTGCTACAGAAGCCTCTTAATGCAAAATCCTTTTGCATTTGGATAAGGTCCCCATTAATTAACCCTCTTTTATCTATCAACAAATAAGGAGAAACTAAAGGTGTTACATGTTCTAAATTCTTATGTTCCTACATACTTCAGAATGAAAAGGAACAAGATGGAAAAGTACTTTCACTTTTTACTTTGAGAAAGGTATATGTTCTTAGTCATAAGTAACTGTTTTTACTTTTCAAGGGGAAAAACGCTTGTGTGGAAACTTCAGAAACTTATTTAACTTGTTTTTCCTACTCTCTTCCATGGCATATAGCTGACCAACTCAACTTTAATGTTTAGTGAAGTTTTAACTTGGCCGGTATGGATAGATAATTTGAAATTTAATCATACTGTCAAAGCATTTTCATTTTGCAGCAACTTCTAGCCTCTGATAGGGGGAGATCCAGGCAGGCTATTCTTTGGATTCTAGCATAATAGTTTTGAGTCTTTTGATCCATACAACAGCCAGAGTAGTTCATCACCAAGGCCATCAAAACTATATCGTGATGGTCAACTCCCTTGAAAGACACAAGCTCAAGCCTCATATGTTTACATGGGTTTGTCTTCTATTTCATGTGGTGGCTCCCAAATTTAAATGGCATGATAATTTATCTAAAAAAGGATCATTCGCTCAACTCTGACTTGCAAAGTGGCTCACTTACCTGAGTGGATCCTCTACTATATAATGTTACATTTAATTAGATCTAACCCTTGTCACTGTTATCCATGGTTTTCATATAAAATTTATTTTCATTCTTATTCACCGGGACAATAGGCATAAAGCCTAAAGGTTAAGGAGAATTATACAATATGAGGCACATTTTGGGGAGATCTAGATAGACCCTGCAAATTTCAAGAGAAGGGTGAAGGGTACGCAGGCCTAAGAAAATAAAATATTATTCAAATACACAAAAGAAGAAAAAAATATTCTCTGCGTTAAAGGATGAAATCATAATAACACAGACAACAATTTAATTGTACAAACAAATGAAGATGCAAAATCTCATTTTTCCTTTTAGTTGAAAACTATTTCCAAATCTAAATTTAGATACGTTGAATAAATCCGTTTCACACTTAACATATTTCACATCATCAAAACAGAATCAGATATAGGAATGAAAAGAGTTTATTGATATGAGCCTCGATAAATGTAAAAAGAGCACCAAGTCAGCTAAAGATTCCCAACAACGGCGAAAAGAAACTTAAGTTATAAACAACTACATGATTATAATGATTAAAAAAATCAAATATTACATAGCAGGAAAACAAAGCTGCAGATTTGACATAAAAACTAAGAAAAAACAACTGAAATTTCAGTATAATATAGGATAAAATTAGAAATGTATGTAATAGTATTTTTCTTGCACTGTAAGAGAAGATCTGCCAGCCTTCTCTATTTTGGGGCAAAATATCGCCTGTATTTTGGAAAATATTGACTTGTGCCTTCAACATAAAGAAACAAGGGGAAGGTGTCTTGTAGTCCTGGACAGCTTCCTTTTTGGAGCAATGGAATTACTACCCCTTCTCATGTATGAATCTGTAAGTAGTTAGTAACATTTTACATTCATCCAAAGGCAAACTACATGACCTTAATCTACATAGACCTTGATATAATTCACATCTTCTCCAGAAAATTTTGAGGAGGATCGTACATGTTTTAATTTTACTTATTAAATTTGGGAGTAATTCTTTCCAAATTAAAGAAAGATGACATGTGTTTCCCGACATGGTCCCATGCAGGAAGCTATAGCTTCTCATTCTAAGAAGCCAGTGGTCCCATGAATATTTCATATGCCATATACAGTCTATTTTGGAATATCTCAGGAAAAGCAGGAGCATCTCTGTCTCCAAATAGTGAGAGCTGAAATTATATAGCAACTGCCTCCAGAAATTTCAATGTGGCTGAAGAGCACATCCTTCCCTCCAATATACTCTATATTTGTATTCCAAAAATAGTTGGAAAAAGAATTTTGACAAAATAAATGGAGATGGTGTTTATTGAAAATCGACAAATGCATCATAACAGCTGAAATATAAGCAGCTACAAATATGATGTGCCCACTTGGTCTGCTACGGAAGTCGTCTCGTGGAGGGAGACTTCAGGAGCAATAGATCCTATGAGATAAACAAAAATCTGCTACAGGCTAAATTTGTTCTCAGCTTTCTGGTGGTCTCCAAATAGTGAGAGCTGAAATTATATAGCAACTGCCTTAAGAAATTTCAATGTGGCTGAAGAGCACATCCTTCCCTCCAATATACTCTATATTTGTATTCCAAAAATAGCTGGAAAAAGAATTTTGACAAAATAAATGGAGATGGTGTTTATTGAAATTCGACAAATGCATCATAACAGCTGAAATATAAGCAGCCACAAATATGATGTGCCCACTTGGTCTGCTACGGAAGTCGTCTCGTGGAGGGAGACTTCAGGAGCAATAGATCCTATGAGATAGACAAAAATCTGCTACAGGCTAAATTTGTTCTCAGCTTTCTGGTGGTCTCCAAATAGTGAGAGCAGAAATTATATAGCAACTGCCTTAAGAAATTTCAATGTGGCTGAAGAGCACATCCTTCCCTCCAATGTACTCTATATTTGTATTCCAAAAATAGCTGGAAAAAGAATTTTGACAAAATAAATGGAGATGGTGTTTATTGAAAATCGACAAATGCATCATAACAGCTGAAATATAAGCAGCCACAAATATGATGTGCCCACTTGGTCTGCTACGGAAGTCGTCTCGTGGAGGGAGACTTCAGGAGCAATAGATCCTATGAGATAGACAAAAATCTGCTACAGGCTAAATTTGTTCTCAGCTTTCTGGTGGATACCTTTAGGGTAGAAGATCCCACCGCCAGCTTGGGAGGATATTTTTAGCCACACGTCATGCATTTAAATTTTAAAACTTGTAACATTAATTATTAAAAAAAGGCATTTCAACTGTTACTAAAAAAATCATGTCAGCAGCAGCGCCTCTTCTTGAGCTTAAAAATTTAAACTTGCCGATTGCTACAAAGGACCAGATCATCCGGGTTGTGAAATGCTCCTCAATATTTTCAAGAGGACCCGCTGAAAATGTAGAAATCCCACCTCCATGGACCGCTAAGCTCGGAAATTTTTAATATTATTTTTTTAAGGAATCCCTCTTCATGGGTTGCTTCTGAAACCGCACCAAAAAAAGGATTTACTATTAATACATCTGTATTTTAACAAATATATCAGTTTTATGTGGACATCATTCGAAAACTTGACTAACGGTTCTTGGAAAATAATTTTTAAAAATTCTCTTGGCAAAGAACATAACCCACAAAAAACTACCTTCCAATTCATCACGGGATTTTATTCACTACAATTTTAAGCCTCCTCTTGTGCTTCCTTAGGCAAACCAGCCTCCTTGGCATTCTGACCTTTATATATTTGCTAGCAACTCAAATTTGCACCCTTATACCTTAGTTTATTTTTTCTTTTAAGGATCATAGAGTATGATCTGAACGTCAAATATAAACATATATTGAAACGCGAAGTTATCTCCAAAACTTGTATTACATATGAATCTCTGTTCCTTGACACTTACAAAATATGTTGGAAAATAGATCATCAAATTTTGTTAACATTTGCCTGTAATTTTCTTCATCAAGCATTTTACCAAATTTGTTATTAAAAAAATAAAAAAATTGTTCATCAAACAGATACAAATATAATTCTATGTCAGAATGTAACTTCAACATTTACACTAATTGCGACAAAACAAACTTATAAATTATCAGTTTCACCCATATTCATCTCTTACATTATCTAACCATGAGTTGACCATGTTACAAATTGGGCATAAGACTCGGTCAAAATAGGGGTTCACAGAAGGCAAGAAAAAAAACTTGAGTTGCTGATAAATCCATGCGATTCATGGCCTCCAAAGGTCATGAAAAATCACAAGCGCGCCACTACCATTCCGCTTGCATCCCGATTTGCAGCTTATTTAGCTAAAATTACATTTCCAAAGAAACAAAACCACCAGAGTTATTTTCCTAAAAACACCTCGAAAGAAATTTCTGGAATAAATTTTACTCCGCCTTGAACATAGCCACAATACAAACCACTCAACAAAGATAAAAGAAAAAGAAGCCAAACATACCGGGAAAAAGGAAAATTTTCAAGAAAAATAAAAACAATTCAGAAACAAACACATTTACTTCATGAATATGTAGCTGATGAGCATATACTCAAAATCTATATACTCACAGTCCCTGCATCCGTCTCTTTTTTCTCTGCAATTTCTTCGCAGTTGCTTAATCCCATGAAATCTCTTTCGACGATCTTCTCTCGGTCCATTGAGCGGAAAAGAGACCAAACCCGAAGCTACGAACTCAAATATATATATATATGTCAAATGGCGTTCACAGAAAACGGAAAACCTGAAGAAAAGTATACACAGAGAGGAATTGTGAAGAGCAGAATTCCTCTTCTTCATCTTGGTTGTGTGTTGACCGGAAGTGCCGGTGACCTTGTCCGGGCTCTGCCTGTTTCCCACGTGCCTGATAAGATGGATAAATATAGGGCAACTGTGACGAAGTTGCCGCCACTCGTACGTCGCACATGCGTGTTAAACATGCTTCATTTCTCTGTCAAGGTTACCTAACTTCCTTACAGCTTGTCACCACTCACAATAGGGGAAACTATATTATTATTCATAATTTTTTAATATTGTTAGGTTAAATTATACTAGCACTTGTACTTAAAATTTAATTAAGTTTAATATAATTATTATAAAATGTTAGAGTAACTTTTTGGTTCTTCTTTGGTTGGTAAAAAAAATATATATATAAATAATATGTATTAGTAATGTAGTAAAATTCATTAACATGGTTCCAAAATTACATTTGTATCTAAAAAAAAAAAGGAATTAAATAGTTTGTAGGTATCTAAGAAGGACCCGTGTTAAGCTCTAGACAAAATGTATCAAAGACAAAAAAAAGTCAAACTTTGTTACATAGTGATTTTTTTGCAAATTTTTTGTGGTACAAAATGTGCATATCATAAAGGACAGATGCTAAAAATTTCGCGAAAATCTGTTATATTTTACGTTTTTTGAAATTTAGTTAACGTTGCATTTGTCCGGAGCTAGTACCCTTCGTAGCATTGAATGTAGAGGATAGTCAAGGACTAATTTCATGAAAAAAAGGTTGGACAAAGAGGCTTGTGAGTTAAAGTTATGTTGAGCAATAACAATTTGGTGGAAAATTATATATCCATAAAATTTTGAAAGCTTGGAATAAAAATTCATATGCTAATTGAATTTGTAAATACAAATTTTAATCTATTTTATCAAATAAAAAAGAATTGTTTATTTTTACTTTATCTATTTGAAGACATAAATGTCAATATGTATAAAAAATTCAATATAATTATAATTAAAATAGTTACCACCAACACTTAGTTCAAGCATAATGATAAAACTAACCAATCTAGACATTTAAGAAAATATCATTTTAATATTACTTCAATACTTGAACTCGAATATCTGCAAAGATTAATGTCAACAATGCACTTAGAAAAGTTTTTATAATGTTTGGTGTACACGGTATCTCCCATTTTAGCTTAAGTCTTAAAAAATGAAAATTTCAACTATAAGTCATCTTGATATGCAATCTAGAGTGAAGGTACAATGTAGAGGATGAAAGTGCAAAACACACCTATATCCCCTCTTAGTTTACCCCCACATTTTACCTTGCCATAAATATATTGGCTTGGTACTCAAATTATCATATTTTATGCACATGACCAAAATATGAAGCCTATTATCCATTATCTTACTTAATGTAACTCCCTGCTAGGGAACCCATGAGGATGACATCTAAACTAACATAATGTTGTGGCCAAAAACAATTGAAACAAAGTGCATAAAAAAGTACAATTATGATTTCATGTCTAAAATAATGAGTGGAGAAGTAAAATAAATTAACACTTAACTTAAATATCATTAAATCGTTCAAGAAATATCAATCTTATCTCTAACCTATGTCCTCTAGGGTTCCCTTGATGTCACTACCTAAGCAACATAATTGAACATATTTACCTAACTAAAACCATAAGGAATTAAATAGAAATAATCATGAATGACATCATTATAATATTTCCAGGTTTATTTTAGAACATCAAATTAAAAAATTTTAATTATTTTTTCAACATAACAATAAAATTACATAACCATAAAACAATTTACATATATCTCATTTATCACAATCCATATATTAGATGATCATAACTATTAGATCAAGGTCATTTATCCAAATCACTACTTATTACATGTTTACAAGTACATCACCAGGAGTACAATTACTATTGGCAATTTGGCTGAGTTAGATACTTAGATGTTGTCATTATGGCAACATATGATCTACATGAAGATCGCAAAGGACAGAGAGCAAGTATGACAGAGCGCAATGCAAAATTGTCTAAGTATGGTTTTTGCCAGTATACCTGAAGACAGTTTTGATTAGCGATGTTGATTGGAGTAAGTTCAGTGCTTGTGCACTTGAACATAGATACTATGGTGACTATAAAAGACTCACCTGAGAGTGCAAGTTAGTACGGCATGTACGGAAGAAGTTATGACAGTTCTACTGAAGACAGTGTTAAGCCGACATGACAGAATATGAAGACAGAATTGGTAAAGAGTTAAGGGATTATTTTGTTTACCAAAATAATGTGTTAACAATATAAAGGGACGACATCCTAGATGTTAACCCTTGAGTAAAGATACATTTTGTATAATGCTTATGTCAAGCCGATTGTAAGAGTTATTAGCCTTAATAACTTGTATAAAGAGATGTAATGATGTAATTGTAATTACACATGAAGAAGTTGTAATAGAGCAATAGCAATAGTGAAAAAGCAAGCGAAGAGACATTGATGTGAAGTTGCAAGCAGTATAAAGTTATGTACCTTGACTTATTTTGTAATCAATAAACATTGTACATTACTTGTTTGGGCAGTGGGCTCATCCGGTAATCATAGTTTGTACTACCAACTCTTAGCAGAGTTGAGGCTTCTAACAAGGCCTATAGTCCCTTAATCAGGACTGAGACACTATATGCATGTAATAGGCTCCTAACAGGGTCAACATCCTTAACAAGATACTTTTGATTAGTGGATCTTTGTGGGTACCATCCCCACCAGGGTTTTCCCTTGGCTAGGGTTTCCTCGAGAACAAATAATGTGTTATGAGTTCATTTGTTTTATTGTTATGCATGTTATTTAGTTTACTGTGTTATACATGCATTAAGATAATATGTCATATTCATAATTGGGCAAAAGTAAAATTTTATAGAATACCAATTCATCCCCCCTCTCAGTATTTCCTATTTCTAACAATTGGTATCAGAGCTTAGTTACTCAAAAAATAATCATTCAAGGAAAGCCTAGCAATTTGAGTAAGATCTCTATGGATATGGATCAGCTACAGAAAAATCTTGAAGAAGCTCTTGAACAGATTGATATGCTTACTAAAGAAAGAGACACTCTAAAAAGAAAATATAATGATGCAAAGACCCTCATTGAGAAACTGAAAAACAAGTTGGAAGATCTGAAATCAGAAAAGGAATCCAAAATTCAAATTGAAGATTGTGATGAAAACCTAGAAAAAGAAAATGAGATCCTTAAACATGAATTGAAGATAGCAAATCTAAAGTTAAGTCTACAAGATGGAAATGGCAAGAATGAAGCAAGTCTGAGATCTGAAAATGAAAATCTAAAGCTTGATAATGAAGGGTTAAAATCTAAACTTGGCAAAGTGACATCTGAACTTGAGAAAACCAAATTGCAGGATGTTGAGCTTGAGAAATACAATACAATTGTGAAAGGTGAACTGACACAATCTAAGCAGCAACTTGAAAGACTATATTCAACTAGTGAGAAGATTGATGAACAAATGTCTTATCAAAAACCATTCTATGATAAAAATTGGTCTTGGATTCAACTCATCTAAAGTAGATGAAGAAAGCAAGGAACCAGATTTGAAAATGTCTGAAAGCATAGATGAAAAGAAAACTAATGAAGTTGACAAATCTGAAGATACACCTAAAGAAGAAGAACCACCTAAGCAAGAGGAGTCACGTAAAGGTGCGCAAAGAGAATTTAAAGGTAGATGCTTTGCTTGTAATACTTTTGGTCATATGAAGAAAGATTGCACAGATAAGCAATTTAAACCTCTTAATGGCTATTGTTATAATTGTCATGGTTTTGGACATAGAACTATTGAATGTAGAAAACCTAAATTTGTTGAGAATAATAATAGTAGTAGAATGTTTAGGAATACTAACCATGCAGATAAGAGACCTACTGAAGATATGAACAGGAGAAATGGAGAAGTATGTTATAGATGCAACAAAGTTGGACACATTGCTAGAAACTGCAGATCACAGATCAATCAGTCTGGACCAAGATATGGGAACAATGGAATAGTTTGTCAAATATGTAACATGATTGGACATACAACAAGGTTTTGCAGAATGAACAATAGGGTTTCTCATCCTAACCCTAACCCTAGAAGTCATGCAAGGAGAAATGAAAATGAAAGCAACAGTAAAAAAGGATGTTGTAGTAATTCAGAAGAAGTGAAGTTTGTTAAAGGCACATATCAAGGAGACACATTCAGCACTGAAGGTAATCAGAAAGGTGAAGTATCAAATGGTAAGAGTGAATCTCTACCTAACCCATCTCAAAGTACTTAATTCATGAAAATTACAGTAGAATAGGAACTTAGGATAGTATAGAAGTTAGTATAGGATGAATTGAGTCTTGTGTAGTTAATGCAAGGTAGTATATGATGTATTGATGCTATGGTTAAGAGTGCACAAGATAATATTGTGTTATGCGAGATCGCAAGAAGTTTTCAGTTTTGCAGTTAAGTAGAAATAGCTTTTCGGAAAGAAGTGGCAAAGGAATTGAATGCGATGTCAAATTTATGTGAGATTGAAAAGTTAAAAGGTCATGATTGGTATTATTTGATCATTAAGGTGAATACAAGTGCTAAGGAGATCAAAGAACAGTTATTGTAACTATTTTGTAAGGATTTGGTGAAGGATTTTCGTGTCGAATCAACGCAAGCCCTAAACCGTGAAATCGAGGTATTTTAATTAACAGATCTCTAAATCAGTTAAGGAATTTGCAGAAGTTATGGATGTTTCATTGATTCATAATATAAGGGATAATATTAGACCTAAAGTCAAAAGGGAACCAGTATAACCCTTGGAGGAAGACCCTAAGTTAGCTTTATCATCTGTACCAGCTGGAGTTTTACACTTAGAAAATGTTCGAAGTTATTTGGGATGCAAGCTTGAGACTCTCAATGATAGTGACTTTACTAAAGAATATGAAAAGATTTACAATCAAGATATGTCATTGAAAGTAGGGTTTGAACATTTGAAATATAATGAGATTATTAAGTATTCTCTACAATATGAGTTTGATGATGAAGAATGTACCAAGATAATCTTAAGCAGAATTCATAATGGGAAGTTTTGGTTAGATGACAGAGTGATAGATATCATAGCTGACCTAATTCATGAGGTAACTGGTCTATCTAAAACTAGAGTCATACCTTTGAATGAGAAGAACATGAGAAAAATAGTTATAGACAACACAAAATCATCTTACAATGGCAAAGGAATAGTAATTAGCAAGATACAACAGGATGATGTTAGATATTTGTGCAAGTTCCTTACAGCTAAGTTTTCTGCAAACTCAAGAGAAGATGACATGGCAGTAAGAATGATACATGTAGCCTATTTAATGTGTGTAGAAAAAGTTCAAGTTGACATGTGCGAAATTTTGAGAATTCAGTTGTTTGAGAATTTGGAAAAGATAAAGAAGACTAAGTACTCTCAGTTTAGATTCTCATCATTGATCACTTATATGTTTTTCCATTTGTTAAGAATATTTCCTTACACTGTTGGTGATGATTGAAATGATGGTAAAACTACAATGGAAAGGATTAACAAAGTATACAGGAGACATCTTATTGACAAGGTCAATGAGAGTGCAGTGTTGGTGATTAAAACTTTTCATAATTTGATGACAAGCAGAACAAGGATCCCTCAGTCTTTAGTAGAGAAGTATAAAAATGAGATATGCTTTATGGTTGATACTGGCTTTACATTCATTGAACTAGTAGAACCTAGAGTAGAATTCATAGACCCTCTTGGCTATGAAATTTCTGAGATTGAAACAAAAGAGTATGTGAGAAGATTGCTTAAAAGTAAGTTGGACATTCATAGCAACATATTTGGAACCTTTGAGGAGAACTCAACTCTGCAAAGACTATCTTAGAAGAAAAATAGTCTAAGAAGAAAGTAGAAAGTACAATAAAGAGGATTTTAAAGGACACAGGGATGACTAAACAAGAATTTTTGATAGCTAAGCAGACAACAGCAGCAGTCAGAGGCATAGGACAAAAGGAAGTTTTGTCTATTCCACCTCTATCATCAGTTGCAGTACAGCAAGAAAGCATTCAGATCAAAGTGAAAGTGGAAGAAACTAAGAAAGATCAAGAAATCATGAATTCCACTAGATCATCCTATTCTACACCTGGTAAAAGAGTGAAAGAGATTACTACTGGATTGGGCAAAAGACATAAAACTTTAGTGCCACCAGTACAAAGGAAGATTGCAGAAATAAAAGATGATGAAGAGACCCCAGTAAAGAAGAAAATTTGGAAACCAAAGATAGAAAAAGTTAATGAATAGATCATACAAAATGGAGACTTTTCAAAGATGAACAAGTACTATGACCTCTACGACTATGCAGAAAGATTGAACCTTGAAAATGCAGTTGTGAAACACATGATATTGACTGACAAGAAGTTTGACACAATTCAAGGAAAGATACTTGATGATTTGTATGAAAAGTTAGTAAACAGGAAGAAAAGAGCAATAGAAGAAGACATCAAAATCAGAGAAAATCTTGTTAGGAAGCTATGTGATGTGAAAGATGAAGAACACTTCAAGCAGATCATGAAAGATCTTAACACCCATTTGAGAACACAGAAAAGAACAATTTAGATTATGGGAGGTAACTATGAGGAAATCAACAAGGAAACACAACAAGCAATAGTTAAAGTGATGGCAGAAACTGTTGAAAGACAATCAGATGCAACAGAACTAGTAGAGCAAACAAAGGAAGCAGAATAGCTGAGAATTCCCTCTCCACTAGCTATTAACATTGAAGATGAGACAATGAATGTGGAAGGAACCAAAATCACTCTAGATAGTAATGATAATCTTTTTAAGAACCTTGAGAACATTGTTGATAGTTCGGCTTTTGAAGAGCAGGACAGTGCTAGAGGAGAAGAACGTAGAGACACAAGGATTGAAGAAGAAAAGGAGATAGAGAAGCAAGTAGCAACCCCCAGTCAAGAAGAAATCAGTCTTACACCTGAGACTGGTAAGAAAACTCAAATTGGATCTATATTTGAAAGCTTGGGAAAAGAAGTAGATGATGATGATCAGATGGAATTGATCACATCTCTAAATAAGATTATTAGGAAGAATAAGAAGGTAAAAAACCTTGAAGGATCCCTTAAGGAGTTAACTGAGAAGTTACAAAGCATTGTGACTACACAAATTGTAGAGGCAGATCCACTTGAAAGAGAAAAGAAAGTAATGAATACATTTGATGATGAGTTTACCAACTTATCAGATATACCTAAGGTGAAGGCACAAGCAGCCTATGAGGCCAAACTACTTCTGGACATAAGTTAGAATATAAGGAATGATATCAACAGTCTTGATATTTGTATAAAAGACTTGAGAAGGAACTTAGACAGAGGTAAAACTTTGCACATTCAGTGTACAAAATCTGAGAACCTTGTATCTGAAGAAACTCAAAATTAAGATCAAAGAAGCAAAAATTAAACAGAGGTAAATCTTCTTTCCAGCCCCAATGTGAAGATACTCGACATTGAGAAGAAAATTTGCAAACTTTATGATGAAATAAGGATTCTACATGATGACAAGGATAGGAAGCTAAAAAGATTCACTCTTCTAAGAGAGCATATTTCTATTAAATTGGGCATTATTGAAGGACAATTGGAAGAATGTCTTTCATCAAAGAATCTTTTCAGAAGTTTAGTTTTGCAAATCTCCAAGCCTGTGAAATTACATCTTATGGATTGTGTGCACTACTCAATGTTGTAGATTCCATTAAGAAGGCATGGGAGAAAGAGATAGAGGCCATGAAGATAAACTTTGCAGATTGTGTTGCAAGCCTACCAACTTTGCAATATTGAATCTAAGTATAACATTTTTGTTTGAACACACTTTTGACACACTTTTTTTGTCATTGTTGTCAAAGGGGAAGAGATATATAGCAAAAAATTGATAAATATGATAAGGATGTATATATGAAGTTATAAGGATAGTATATACATATTTTTTTGTTATGGCCACAATTTTGAGATTTTGAAGTTTTATGACTTAGCCAATTTTCTCATATGTTGCCACCAATGACAAAGGGGGAGATTGTTAGAAATTTAGCTGAGTTAGATACTTAGATGTTGTCATTATGGCAACATATGATCTACATGAAGATCGCACAGGACATAGAGCAAGTATGACAGAGCGCAATGCAAAATTGTCTAAGTATGAGACAATGTTTTTGCCAATATACCCGAAGACATTTTTTATTAGCATTGTTGATTGGAGTAAGTTCAGTGCTTGTGCACTTGAACATAGATACTATGGTGACTATAGAAGGCTCACCTAAGAGCGCAAGTCAATACGACATGTACAGAAGAAGTTATGACAGTTCTACTGAAGACAGTGTTAAGCCGACATGACATAATATGAAGACAGAATTGGTAAAGAGTTAAGGGATTATTTTGTTTACCAAAATAATGTCTTAAAAATATAAAGGGACAACATCCTAGATGTTAAACCTTGAGTAAAGATACATTTTGTATAATGCTTATGTCAAGACGACTGTAAGAGTTATTAGCCTTAATAACTTGTATAAAGAGATGTAATGATGTAATTGTAATTACACATGAAGAAGTTGTAATAGAGCAATAATGATAGTCAAAAAGCAAGTGAAGAGACATTGATGTGAAGTTGCAAGTAGTATAAGGTTATGTACCTTGACTTATTTTGTAATCATTAAACATTGTACATTACTTGTTTGGGCAGTGGGCTCATCTGGTAATCATAGTTTGTACTACCAACTCTTAGCAGGGTTGAGGCTTCTAACAAGGCCTATAGTCCCTTAATCAGGACTGAGACACTATATGCATGTAATAGGCTCCTAACAGGGTCAACATCCATAACATAATACTTTTGATTAGTGGATCTTTGTGGGTACCATCCCCACCGGGGTTTTCCCTTGGCCAGGGTTTCCTCGAGAACAAATAATGTGTTATGAGTTCATTTATTTTATTGCTATGCATGTTATTTAGTTTACTATGTTATACATGCATTAAGATAATCTATTATATCCATAATTGGGCAAAAGTAAAAGTTTGTAGAATACGGATTCACCCCCCCCCCCCCCTCTCAATATTCCCTATTTCTAACAATTACATCATTTCTCATGGAATATCTCAATCCATCATTAAGTATAATGTTATAGTATACACGAAGTGGTACAAATATGATGAAGCATCTCCAAGTGGCGTGAATATGTAAACAAAAACTATGAACCATCCATGAATGTAAACAAGTTCACCAAAGCTTGATGGAAGAAGAATCACTACTACCCAGTCGTGTAGAACCTTGAGGTTCACCCCACCATGCTGGGGAGATAGACCAAGGCCCCACATACACAAGAAAGAACATACGGATACTAGGATGGAATATAGCTCAAGGTATAAAACAACATAAAGACTCACAAAATAATCATAATAATCCAACTACCAAATACTAGAGGCAACCACATCTATGGAGGAAACCCAAGGTACATGCAGGGAGAGTGTCATCATATGGCCTCCATCTCGAGTTACCTAGACTAGTCACTCTAGGACCTCGTACCCTCAAGTGAGACTTGTGCAAAATCAAAACATCCTCTCATGAAAACAAGGAAATATAATCATACCTTCTCATTAGGTATCATCTTGTTCTCATTCTTAGCCTTATTAGTGCTCAAGGCATGGGTGAGGTCCATCAATATTAATCTTATTTAATTTTATCCCTAATTCTATTAATTAAGTTATAACTTTTTATAACCCACGATGGGTTACCCTAGTTTGGCCTCTTTAGGCCCCCATTATCCTATTAGAAGCTACTCCCCTACATTGTACCTACATAACCTCCCCTAATGCTCAAACATTAATACCAATATGACTATAAGCATGTATGGGGAAGAAAATAGTACACCCACCTAGAGACTCGAGAGATGAACTATCTCCTTGCACCACCTCACGTTGCTAGCTAGGAGTGTTAGGGAGATCAGACGCGATGAAGAGTTTGCTTGGTTACTTAAAAGTGGTTGAATGTGAGCATTTAAATGTAGATATTTTGATGTAACTTAATTTATTAAATGTAATTCAGATGTTATAAGTAAAGCAAATGAACAACTAAAAATATTATGATTATAGGAAATGAAACAGCTAACTATAACAAACAAATATCGAGCTCTGCAAGCTCACTATCTTAAACAACAACTTGAGTCTAGGACTACAACACATAATTCAGACCCCAACAATGTGCGTTGACATCTCATATGGATAAGGTATGAATGGGAAAAATAGAATATAAAACTAATGAAAATGAATTATTCTAAGAATGTAAAAATAAGAAGGAAATAACAAAATGACAAACTGTGAATGTAGCATTGAAATAAATTGAGATAACAAGATGGTAAATGAACTATACGTAATGTAAATGATGAAATTAAAGGATAGTTAAGAACCTGATCATGATGATCGATAATGTGATTCTATCAAAGTCCACGAAGAACCTACACACAAGAAAGAAGAGAAAAGGGTTTGGGTGGCTATTTGGAGACTTGCCTCAGTCAAGTACCTATTTTGGTCTCCACCTCCACAACAACTGTTTAGACATGATAAAACTAGTGATAGATAATTGAGTAGAGACAATAAAGTAAATGCACAATGAATAAGAAATAGATACGATAGATAATATGCTTCAATGACTCAAAAAGAGGATGAGAATACTGCACCACAAGAGAGAGAAGTCCAAGAAAGAAGTGTGGATCCAAGACATGTGAGAGCTTGAAGACTTCAATGGAGAAACTTGTAAAAAGTGGTGTGCATGGAAAGCCAAGAAATTTTTGAAGTGTGAGAACTATAGCCAAGAAGTTGAATGAATCACCAAGAAGTGTGAATGAGTAGTCAAGAAGACCAAAATGAAGGCAAATGAAGGGTTTAAAATGCATTTTGATGGAATCTCACACACACAATCCCATCATTGGGGCATTACAAACACAGGTTGACAATTCATAATGCTCCAGCAATAACTTGCATGCCTGTAGATTCACATACATTAGTGCGTCGGGCGGACATCTCCATGATATGCACTTGTCCAAAGCCATCAGGGTTACGTGGCAAGAATCTTGGAACAAGCGATGCATTGGCTATAGGTGGAAGATGATAGGGATTGCGTATAATCTTAGGCTAAGGTAGGAAATGCTAAAATGGCCTTTTACATGGGGGTATAAAATTTAGGCCATTACATTTTTCCCCCACTTTAGTGAGCATATTATATTTAAGAGGTGTGAAACTAAAGTAAGAGAAAGTCTTGCCTGAATTACCTGTGGAATTTTTGTCACATGGGGTTTCCCCTAGCTAGGAGTTCCTAAATTGTTGATGAGTTTCATCTAGCACACAAGATGCACATGAGCATGTTATATGATGAAGACAACATGTTAGTCATGAGATCATTAATGGTACGTCGATATGGCTGGCAAGTTGTGTTATGCCAAGTAGCCATATGTCAGGGACATTTTTGATAAAGCTCCAACATGCATAGAAAATACTAGATAGGCATGTGATAGAGAAACTTTGATAGTGCGTTGACATGTGTAGGGTTGAGCTAGATAGGCATGTGATAGGATGACTTAGAGACAGTGCGTCGACACATGTAGCATTGAGTTGGATAGGCATATGATAGAGTGGCTTAAGATTGTGTCAATACACATAGTGTTAAGCTAGATAGGCATATGATAGGGCAAGACCAAGACAAAAAGATAGTGTTTGGCCCCCACAAAGGTAGATAATGCTAGATTTTAAAAATATTGCAAGAAAACATGTGGTGTAGATTCATTGTTAGATAAAACCAAATCAAATACATACAAATAACACAACTCCCCTTAGATGTGTTGACATAATGATCAAATCTCCCCTCGGGATTTGCAATATGGATTAGCTACCTCATGTGTCTTCTATAAGTCTAGTGGTTATATCAAGCATTAACAGGTCGACCTTTTGGTGCAATGACAACCACTACTTCTAACAAGTGGTATCAGAGCTTGGTCATAGGTTTGAGTCCCCTCAGGTAGTGCTGAGGTAGAGATTATTAGCATAATGGTCAGTGCTCCCCTCAGGATTTGCGACATGGCTTAACCAACTCTTGTGTCTTCTATAAGTCTAGTGGTTGTATCAGACATTAATAGGTTAATCTTTTGGTGCAACAACAACCACTACTTGTAACGAGATGAACTATGCTACTCAGCGGGGAGCATAGACCATTATAAGGAAGGAAGAGACGTTGTGGCATGCCAACATACGAGATGTTGTCATGGAATGTCACTTCCTAACAGGTGACACATGTTTCCACAATATCTTCACAAGGACATGGGGATTTGATGGATTGTCATCAAAACTTAGAAGCGTAGACATATATCTACTCTTAAGGGATATTTCATCACTGCCAATCGAGACTTGGATCTAAGGAATGAAACATGAATACAAAACAAAATTAAAATTTGGGTCAACATGGAAGGGGTTCCTAAATGCCCCCAACATCATCCCTGTAGGAGATCCTTGTGGAGGTGTAGATGAAGAATTATCCCTGTCAACCTCTACAAAAGGGTCGAAGACAAACTTAGGAGAAGCCATATCTTACTCCACTACAGGAACCAAAATGAAAAAGAGGGCTTGCCAAAGTAGACTTACAATGCCTAAACTTTGAGATAGGGCCCTACTCAAACTTCCTTTTGAATGATGGAGGTGAAGCCCTCTTATCCACTATATAAGCCTTAGGACATATAGGAAGCTAACATGGTGATCATGGGATGAAGTAGACATAGACTAAGTGGAAATTACTGCACTAAACCCCATTTGTGTGCGTACCATGTTCACTAGTTTAGGAAATGGCATGATGTCTAACAGAGTTGTGATTAATAGTAGCTCCTGTGAAGGGGAAATAAACACATGTACCCTCTTAACGCAAGGTGTGATGGTTACTCCTGACGTAGGGGAAGCATGACAAAGGTAGCTAGAGGATGAGGGGCTATAGAAGCAGGAGAAGAGTTGGAAGCAAATGCAGAAGTAGCGATGGACACAAGATCAAAATATGCATTCTCTAACCTCACAAAAACCTCATGAGCCAAAGCTATATCTCATTGAGGATGCTTATACTCATGTGCAAGCTAGTTTCGACATAGATGAAGGCCTGGTTGGGAAGCTGGTGGGAGCACAAAGTCATCCTTATCCATGAGGGAGGTCATTGATGCCATTACCAATATAGAAGATGACCCAACCAATGGAGTAGGAGGTAGGGATGATGATGAAGGTGTTGGAGGCTTAGTCACAAGCGAACTTCCCCTTTTTCCCTTGTAGGTAGCTACAGGAATAGGTGATGCACTTGAAGACTGAGTTGTCGGTGCTAGGGGAGATTGTGCAATCTTGTGAGGTTTCCTACCCTAGCCATAAATGGTAGGGTGATGTATGTTTGGAATGATAGGGATGGTGGGAGGCAGGCACACCTTGGGCTTTTGCAGCAAGGGTGTCTTTCCCTTGTCTACATTTGATGTGGATGCAGGAATATAAGACATTGTTGGAGGCTATGTAACCTTTTGTGGGTGAGGGGGTTTCCCATGGGGCACACACTTTTCCTAAGCCCCCGAAAAAGAAGGGGTAAAGGAGGAAGCATGTTGAGCCTCATGAGATGGCTGAGTAGTGGAGGGTGCTACAGATCATAAGCTCACATCCCTAGCCTTATATGCCTGATATGCAAGAACGCAACATCTTGTTGGGGACACAGGACTCCTATTGGAGTAGGCCATAAATGATCAAGGTTGAAGCCCCCACGAGACACTAGGGGATGATATCCAGTTTCCTAGACATTATGGATATTCCCTTTGTGCGAGAACTTTAGGCATTTATAGATGACCAAAGGGATGACTCCCATGGAAGTCAACTAGGGGATACCCAGTTTAACCCTAAATAGGTCTGACTTTAGGATCACCACAAATGTCAAAAATATTGCCTTGTGTCCCACCTAGATGGTCAAGGTGGTTGATCCCAATGGACATAAGGATAGATCATCATGTGTTTGTATGGTGGCTTGGAATTCATCATATTTTTCTTGATTGAGGTCATTTACGAAGAGGAACTCATCCATAATGATGTTGACTTGACATGTGGGGTCTATCAAGACACCCCTAATAATGATGTCATTGATAAAAGTTGAGACATATAAAGGATAAGGCTCTTCATTGTATGGTTCATCTAGAGGGGTAAAAGAGAGTCATTTCAGGCACCATATGGGCTTATGGGGAAATAGGAGTGATGGTCACCATTCATGTAATGAAACTGTTACGAAGTTTCAAAAGGATTATAGTTCACCTTGGGTTCACAAAAATGTGGGGAAGAAAATAGTACACCAACCTAGAGACCGGTTAAAGTCTCAAGGGATGAACTATCTCCTTGCGCCACCTCACATTGCTTGATAGGCAGATCGAAGACAATGAAGAGTTTGATTGGTTACTTTAAATTGGTTGAATGAAAGTGTTTAAACATAGATGTTTTGATGTGTCTTGATTGATTAAATATAAATTAGATGTTATAATTAAAGAAAATGAACTTGCTAAAAATATTATGATTGCGAGAAATAAAAGAGCTAACTATAATGAATAAATATCAAGCTTTTCAAGCTCACTGTCTCTAACAACAATGTGAGTCCAGGACTACAAAACGGAAGTCAAACCCCAACACAGTGTGTTGGTGTCACATACAGATGGGAAAAATAGAATGCAAAACTAATAAAAAGGAAGTATCATAAGAATGTAAAATAAAGATGAAATAACATAATGACAAACCATGAATGTAGGATTGAAATAAACTGCGATAATAAGATGGTAAATGAACTATATGTAATATAAATAATAAAATGAAAGGATAGTGCAAAACCTGATTACGACAGTCGATAATAAGATCTTATTGTAGTCCACAAATCCATGAAGAACCCGCACATAAGAAAGAAGAGAAAAGAGTTTGGGTGGCTATTTGGAGACTCTCCTCAGTCAAGTCTCTATTTTGCTATTTCCACCTCCACAAAAGCCATTTTGACACGATAAAACTGGTGATAGATAACTAAGTAGAGACAATAAAGTAAACACACTATGAATAAGAAATATATATGATAGATAATATGCTTTAATGATTCAAAAAGAGGATGAGAATACTCCCCATGAGAGAGAGAAGCTCGAGAAACAAGCGAGGAGCCAAGACATGTGAGAGATTGAAGACTTCAATAGGGAAACCTTCAAAAAGTGGTGTGTGGAGAGCCAAACAATCTGTAAACTATGAGAAAAATAGCTAAGAGGTTGAATGAATCACCAAAAAGTGTGAATGAGTAGTCAAGAAGACCAAATGAAGGCAAAAGAAGGGTTTAAAATGCATTTGGATGGAATCTCACATAGGCAAGCCCATCATTGGGGCATTACTAACACAGGTTGATAGTTTGTAACGCTTCTATAGCAACTTGCACGTTTGCAGATTCACAGACATTAGCGCATTGTGCAAATGTTTCTACGGTGTGCACTTGTCCAAAGTCGTTGGGGCTGCATGGAAATGATCTTGGAATGAGCGATGAGTTGGCTAAAGGTGGCCGATGACGAGGATTGTGTGGATCTTGAGTCTAATAAGGCTAAGGAAGGAAAATACTAAAATGACCTTTTATACAGGGTGTAAAGTTTAAGCCATTACAACATGAAACCTTATTTGGATCTTTTCTAACATTTAAAAATCATAGAATCTCTATGAGCATTAATTACATAATTAGACCCTTATACTCAAAATAATATATAATAAGGATACTCCACAAATACTCATACTAAAACAATTAGGCCACAAAAACCACATCACAATTACATTTCTGGAAAAAATAATATATATACAATATTGGAATAATCACAACACCCCTAGCCTCTAATAAAGAAGGATAAACCAAAACACCAACCTAGAAATTAAGTCACACATTACACATTAAATTACATGCTTCATAATACTCTGCTATTTAAGAAACACGTAGATATTTAACATGATTATTAATAAGATCTTTTTTTTATAATTTTACTTCAAACATTTCCAAATTAAATAAAATCATAAAATACAATTTCTACATATAATATAGACCCTAACTAAAGTAGTTATTAACATGTACATAACATCCACAACTTACAATCTAAAACTTTAATTATAACACATAATCAAATAAATGATCAATCTTAAAATATGCTCATATAAGCCACATTACTAACTTTGACCATCTATGAACAACAAAAAGAAAGGTTAAGCAATACATGTAATTAACACCAATCTATAATTTATAGACCATATGTATAACCAAATGCATCTCCTATTTGGAAATCAAAATGCGGGATAAACAAAGACAAGTTTTCAGCGAACAAAACATAGTCCAAAAGCATAATTAAACGTACACCAATTCCATCTAAATATGTGGTTTTGAGTCAAATGTATGTAGTATTGAGGTGTTTAAAAAAGAAAAGCATGGGGAAAAGTATGTAGCTAAAATACAAAGGTAAGACATATATAGTTTTCTCCACCAAATTGTGGTCTTGTGGAACTTAACGTATGCAAAGTAAAAAGGTTTTTTTAATGCTAAATGCGTTGTGTACCACTATGTAAAACATAGGAGCATAACAAGTACCATGCATTAAAAAAAACATAGAAATAAAACCTTATAAGTCCCCACAAAAATGTAGTTTCAAAGATGTCAAAGCATGTTAAAGGAGGCATTTCCAAAGGCAGCATGTGGAAGATAAACCAGACAAAAGTACAAGGGTATATCCTTGCCAAGCTACTAATAACATGGTTCTTTTTTCTTTTTTTGGGGTCAAATGCATGTTTTAGGAAAAATGACCATGAGGGTTCTTTGTGTAAGGAGAAAAAGGTAGAATGTAAGGTATAAGCATACTTTCAAATGACAATAATAATATCAAATCAAATGTGGTTTCAAGTTGTCCAAAAAAAAAAGTGGATTTACACACATATGTCAATCTTCAACAAAGAGTAGTTTCTAAGACTAAACACATGCAATGAAAAGGAGTTTATGATAAAAAAAATAGATTAATACAAGTGAATAGAGAACACATGAAGCATATCTAAAATGTGATAACATCATAATCAAACTACGCTAAAACAAGGAGAGAAAATGGTCCAAGTAGTGGATAAAGAAAGAGCATTATTTATAACAATGAATTAAAAGGCTCCAAACATGATTTATGTGCGGTTCAACATAGAGAATCCATGTTTAAAAATAAAGGACAAAATCAAAGAAACCTAAAAGCATAAAAGATAATTAACAATTTAATAGACAAAAATTACATACTTCTAATTTGTAAATCAAAATCAAGAAAAAAAAGAATGATGATAAAATTCAAGCCTCCAATCTTCCTCCAAGAGAACTGCCAAAAATCAATCAAATCCTTTCCCTAATTCGAAACAAAACAAAAAGTTTTTCATTAAAAAAAGAACTCCCCCAAGAGTCCACATTCATCCCTCTTATATCAAAAATCTTAGTTTCTAAAACTTACCAAAACTCAAACTAGAAACCCTAACGCTCAAAAAATCAAAAGACAAGATTTTAAAATAGAATTATCCAAAATCAAACTTCTTAAAATTAAATACTTTCCATTTAATAAAACACATAGATTTTGAAAATAAATATCTAAAATTAATAATGCACATTAATATCTACTAATTAAAATATTAGTAATAATCAATAAATTTAAAATATATATTATCCAAATCATCTTATAACATCATTTAATAAATCTTTCTTAATATTATTTCAATAATATAAATATTTATATATACACAAGTGTTAGCTTGTGGTGATTGATCAGGAAAGTACTATCTAGGAAAGTATTGTACACTTTTCCTCCTGACCTTGTCGGGGTATAATTTTTTTGAGGCCGACATATTTTCGGTTATTTTTGGGCCGACATGATTGTAACTCATTCTAACCCTAAAGCGAAATTTTTTTGTATAATATGGCTTAGGGTTAGGGATTTCATTATGTATGATTTTTTTTAGTACTTGCAGTGGAATTGAGTTGTAAGGGATTACAGATTGTAATCAGGTTGTAATCACTGGATAATAAAATATTGGACTTGATGTTGGTGGACGTAGCCTACGGATTGGGTGAACCACGTTAAATCTTTGTTGAGTTGTAAGGGATTACAGATTGTAATCAGGTTGTAATCACTGGATAATAAAATATTGGACTTGATGTTGGTGGACGTAGCCTACGGATTGGGTGAACCACGTTAAATCTTTGTGCCTTGTGTTCTCTTCTATATGGTTTATTATTTTCTGATATTGGTTATATTTGCATGTAATTGTTATTTTTGTCTTGTTAATCCTAACAACAAGGATATAACTATCCTTATTAGTAACAACCATATTACTTTTAATTATTATAAATAATTAATTATGATAATATATAAATTCATTATCATAATATTATTTTCACAATAAGTCTTAATACTCATAATAATATTTAGGTTATAATTTAAAATTATAACAAATCAATATGTATTAAGATATGTGTTATATATATGTGTGTGCGTGTGTGTGTGTGTGTGTGTGTGTGTGTGTGTCCACCATACAAGATAAAATTGACGAAACTATCAAGCCAAAACCATACACACAAATCAAGGCGATTGGATACATGGGGTTTTAAAAATTCCAATACGGTAAGAGTCAATAAGCTAATTGTTCTTATGTAGGATAATGGCTTAGGTTAGGTTTAGTTTTGGGCCTTAATGCTACCTCCCCTCTTCCATCATCAAGATATCTATGTGTGTGTGTGTGTGTGAATGTGTATATGTATATTTACACACACACACACACACACATGTATACATATATACAAAGGCATTCTCACACCTATTATTTCAAGTGAATTCGATGTCTAGTATCTGCAAACTTGCATCACACACACACACACACATCATGTTAAACAATAATAATAAATTAAGGGGAATTGAGATATCACGTGGGCCTCACATGTGAGTAATAAGGCTTTGTCCCTCTTTGTCCAAACATGTCAAATAGTAACATAAGTATAGCTATAATTAAATAATCTAAAGATATATAGGTTAGTACCTTAGTAAATAATAATGAAATTATTATCTCTATTTGAGCATTAATGATTGTCATTAGTATCAAAGACATCGGTCGGTTACTTATATTAACCCAGTCGCTAACTGCAAGCAATACAAGCCAGTCGGTTAAGTCTTCACACCAAGCACAAAATAGTTTTACCAAGCATCAGACACCGATACCGAGCAACAGTAAACACTAAGCACTAGTATAATTACCGAACAATATATACAGTGTTTACCGAGGATCACATAAAACAACATAGGAATCAAAATTGGAACATCTATCTATGCAAATGGTTACAACAGAATCACAAAATATTTTACCAAGATTGAGGATCATTTATTGTAAGATTCCATCATTAATTGTGATGATGATCTTTTGTATTTGTTAGATCTAGGTTATTTTTGTACACCATAGATCTTAGGGTTTTCTCTAAGATATTGTAACCTAATTTTGTTAAACATAAAGCAGTATGTTATATAATTGTAATTTTTGCATCACTTTGAAGTAACTGATGTATGAACGAAGAAGTTCTTGAAGCTTTAGCCAACTTCAAGATTATCAGTTGACAGATAGAGCAAATCAATATTCAGAGGTAATCAGATTAAAGCAGAATCAGAATCAGGCTAACCGAGCAGTTTAGAATAAAGAATCTTCACAGAAAAGGTGATATATATTCAGTATTTCATGGATCTGTATCAGACAAATTGAGTTGTCATTAGCAGATAGATACCTATTGCTTTCTAATCATTGTAATAGAATTTTGGTAAAATCTCTTAACAGAGTAGACCTAACAGTCTTTTTGTAAATCTCTTAACCGAGTGCACACTCAAGAAGTGTTGTTAAAATCCTATCACTAGGTAGATCTAGCTGATCTAATTTGTTACTCCTAACAGGGTAAGATCACCAGAAGTGATCACCACTTGTAGCCCTAATAGGCAAACTTTTTCTATTTGCAGTAGTGAAGAATTTGTGGCCGTCATCCCCACCACAGTTTTTACCTTCTAACAAAGGTTTCTGCATTACCAAAATACTTGTGTTATGAGTTAATTATCTTGTTGATTTCATGCTATTTACCTCTGATAGTTAAATGAATTAATGATGCATGTAATGGATACAAGTATTGTTTGAAGGTTACTATTATTTTCTATTTTAGATCTAAAAGGTTTATAAGTGAAAGTTTTTGTGGGTATTGATTCACCCCTCCCCTCTCAGTACCCTATCTCTCCAATCCAACAATTAATATCAAAGCGCAGTTCTCTTATTGAACAGTTTAACCATTGAAGGGTAAAGATCTAGTCATGGAGAGGTATAAGTTAGATGAAACTATAGAGAATCAAAATATTCAAATGCATATGTTTGTTGAGCATTATAAGCAAGCTAAGGATGGACTGAAGAAATTATTGGTTGAAAGGAATAACCTAGCTATTTTTCAAAATGAAATTGGTTACCATGAAGAAGTGATTGATGATGTATTTGATCATATTGGATCTAGTTCAGGAAGTATTTCTGATGGATCTAAAAGTATAGTCTCTAGCTTGTCTGAAAAGAATCTTCACTTAACCGAACAAGTGAAAGCACTGCAAATCGGTCAAGAATCTCAGATGGTAAGAATGGTAGAAGTAATGAAAAATGCTAGACAGGCTGAGAAAGAAAGGAATCTAGCTATTGAAGACTGTAGACAGATAACTGAACAACTTCAAGCAAAAGAAAATGAGATTCACAGACTCACCGAGCACCATGTTGAAATCTCAAATCAGATGGTGATTATGAATCAGGAGGTCAATTGAGTTAATGGTGAACTGTCAAGAACACTTGAAGATATAGGTTTTCTCAAAGAAGAGAATGAAAAGCTGAGAAATGAAGTGAAACTCAACAACAACATCATGAAATGAAGAAATTGGCTGAGGATAGTTCTAAAAGGATTGATGATTTTCTAATTAATCAAAGAAGATTTGGAAGCAAAGCTGGATTAGGCTATACCGGTGAAGGAGAATCATCACAACAAGCTGAACAAGTCAACAACAATCAAAATCAAAGATCTAAAGTGTTGACATGTTATCACTGTGGCAAACCGGGACATACTTCTAATGTGTGTAGAAGCAAAGCACAAGGTAAACCTCCAGTCACTCCTAAGTTTAATGGATATTGTTATTATTGTGGAAAATTTGGTCACCAAGCTTATGAGTGTAGAGCTAAACTGAATAAGAATGCTAACAATCCTACTATGGAGAAATTATGTTACACTTGCAATGAACATGGACACACTGCACGAGAGTGTAAGGCAAAAATGGAGCAAGTATGGACTCCAAAGCAGAAGACACAACACAAGCCTTATCAACCAAAGAGACAAGGTAATTCTTATGTTTGGGATTACAACACTTGGACTAACTGTATTGCATGCGGTAGATATGGGTACATTGCAGCAAACTGTAATAGGAAAAGATGGGCTGGACAATCACGAAGCTGGACAAGTACTGGAATGGCATGTTTGCAATGTCATAAGGTCAATCATCTAAGCAAGGACTACAGAGACTAAGCACCAGAATAAAATCATGTATTTGAGAGTGGAAGCACTATTGTAGATATCATGAGAATAAGGAACGACATGTGGAAGAAAGCATCAAATGAGAATGCTGAGTCAAGTAATGATGTCAGTGAAACCTCGTCCACTGGATTGGGTGACATTGGTACTTCCACCTAAGGTGATATAGGTATGTATGGGACTGAAATTTTAAAATGATCATATTTTACATGTAGTTCCTTATATATGATGAGCAAATACCAAATCTACATGAATAAAGATGTATTGTGGTTTATATGTTATGAGCTAACAAAGTCCCATAGTCAATAAAAGTTAGACCAAGCAAATGGTTAACCGTCGGTAATCACTATTCAAGGTTAATCGAGTATCAGTATCAACCGAGAAAAGAAATCATGTGTTAACCGAACTGATGAAAGTTTGTAGTCGTCGTCGAGTTGACAATTTTCACAAACCGGAAGTAGGTCAAGCATTTATTGCATAAAGTTTTGAGCAGGAATACGGAAAATTCTATAAATACACGGAAGACTGAGTTCATTTTTCACATTGTGATTTTGGAGAGTGAAAATTTCACAGAGTGAGTTCAAGCAAAGAATCTTTCAAGATAATCCAAAGCAGTTGTAGATCGAATCGAGCACATTCTTTGAAATATTTTGAGTAAGTTGAAACCCTATTGAGCATATTCTTCATACTTATTGAAAACCTAGTTTGTTGAAATGACATCTACTGTGAGTTCTTCTAAAATTATGGAAGAGGAAGTTAATCTTATAGTGTCAACAAACTATAATGAACCGAATTACAAGTTACACCCTGAAGTAGCATCTAAAACGGATTTAGCGGACACTTTTTCGAGCATCCCACCTAGGGTTTTATTGGTTGAAGACATACATTCGTACATTCACTATAAAATTGGGGAAATAGGAGACTTTGACATGTATGTTGCATGTGAGTATCAGTTTCTGGATTCAATTGTGTAGCATTTTTTTAACCATCAACGTTTCAGATCATACTACATGATCCATCATCAGGATGCTGCTAGAGAGAAAAGAAACATAAAATGATATGTTGTAGATCTGGCATACAATAAAAAGAAGAGGGAGAGAGGAACAGGGGAGAGAGAAGACACCTGTGCACGTAGATCCACAATGACAAGACCTACAACCAATGACAATTAGAGAAGGGGGGGGGGACATCACTCCCCAATGAAATAACAAGAGAAAATATAAAAATGATATAAGGCAAAAATAAATTGACATAAAAGAGAATATATATATATATATATATATATATATATATATATATATATATATATATATATATATATATATATATATATATATATATATATATATATATATATATATATATATATATATATATATATATATATAAGCACAAGTAAATAAACATAAATAAATAAGCAAGGACAAAAATAAATTTTCATAAATGAAAATAAAACATAAACAAAAACAAATTATAAATTTATTTACGTTTATGTTAATAAACATAAACATAAATAAATGAACATAAACAAGAAGAAATAAACATTAACTAAAAATAATTATTAGTATTTATTTATGTATATTGTGAGTGAACACACATAAATAGACATAAATAAATAATAATAAATGCAAATAAATAAACAAAAACAAAAACAAATCTATGCATAAATAATTATATGTTTATGTTTATTTACATTTATGTTAATAAACATAAACCAAACTAAATAAATATAAACAAGAAAAAATAAATAAGACGAACATGAATAAATCAAGAAGAAAGGGAAAGCAAGCCATATATATATATATATATATATATATATATATATATATATATATATATATATATATATATATATATATATATATATATATATATATATATATACGAATATATAATTATATATATGTGTGTGTAAATATATATACCTATTTGTATGTATATATGTGTGAGAAAACAAATATAACCAAACAAAAATAAGTCTTTGTATATATATATATATGATTTATGTATATTAGCAAGTAAGCACAAATAAATAAACATAAATAAATAAGCAAGAACAAAAATAAATTAACATCAATGAAAATAAAACATAAACAAAAACAAATTATAAATTTATTTACGTTTATGTTAATAAACATAAACATGAATAAATGAACATAAACAAGAAGAAATAAACATAAACTAAAAATATAATTATTAGTATTTATTTATGTTTATTGTGAGTGAACACACATAAATAGACATAAATAAATAATAATAAACAAAAATAAAATAACATAAACGCAAATAAAATAAACGCAAATAAAAACAAATCTATGCATAAATAATTATATATTTATGTTTATTTACGTTTATGTTAATAAACATAAACCAAAATAAATAAACATCATATAGAATAAATAAACATCATCTATAAAAAATTGAGGAAGGAGTCATCTATATGATGATACGCTTCAGAAAAGTTCCATTAGAGTTTGATTTATCACTGCCCAAGACACTTGAAGAAAGAATAAACTAGAAGTGGTCATATGCCTTGGACACCGAGAAGAGGATGAGGGAACAAGTCCTAGTATCAGTTGCATGGGACTTATCTCTTGATGAAATTAAGGAGCTTATGGATACTAATGTTCAGAGATTCAAAATCAAAAGCCGAGCTATGCAAATTTTAGATGAGAATTTGACAGATCTTGATGAGTCTGGTCAACTCATCTGGAGTTCAATTTTAGCAATCAGAGAGAAAAATGAGAAAAATGCATCTCAAAATTTGTCTAAAAAGAGACAGAAGTCCAAAGGTAAAGGTATATTCATTGAAGATGATGTAGCAAAGAAGACTAAAGAATTAGAGGTATCATTTACCAAGGTAATTGATACAACACTTGCAAAATAAATTAAGGACACTTCACAAGATGCACCTGATCCAACAGAGATCCAAGTAAAGGAGAAAAATGACAATGATGTACTCATTGAGGACATAAAAAATGGTGATCCTGATGACAGGGATGAAGATGATGATGTGAACATTGCACCCGATCATACACAGGATGAAGGTCAAGCTATCGAGTGTGCATTTACATCATTTCCAGGTGAGCTTCTTGTTCTTGTTGAAGTAGTAGCAATCTTATCATAGGAACAATCTGATGGCTTAGACCCCAAGCAACCACAAGATACAACAGAGCAAGAAAGCACCGAGACACCTGCAGAAACAAATAAGTCTGAAGAGAAAGAGGCACTAGAGGTAGAAACAAAGGATAGGGAGAATCCTACTATAAATAAGGCCACTCCACCAGAGATTACATCAAAGGCTCAAAAATAGTCAACCGACACCAAGGTTACTGAGGAGAAGTAAAAGGTAGATACAACCAGGTAGGTTACACCAAGTTCTGAGGTAAAAGACATTGTTCTAGTTGCAAATAATTCACCTCAAGAACCAGAGAAGAAGAAGAAGAAAAAGAGAGGAAAAGGGCTGGTCACATTAGATGAAGTCATAGTTATACCCGAGTGTGACCCGAGGACCCTAAGACTTGAAGAATTAAGAAAATATGGGGAGTTATATACAAGAAAAGCAACACAGGAGAAATTGAAACAAGAGAGCAAAAGAAAAGAAATATTAGAAAATGTAAGAGATATCTTACAACAGGTTATACCCGAGGTACATGTAGATGAGGATACTCTGATTATGGACCAACTTGCTACACTTGCTGAAGGAATCAATGCCCTAGATGTCGATGCTGACAAGAGAATATAAGAAAGGGTAGAATGAAATATTCGGGATAAACTTGCAGAAAGAATCAACCAAGAAGTGGCAATTAACAAGGTTAAGCTATTTGAGGTAATAACTGAAATTCAGAGTATTACTACTTTTATTTGTTAAATCTTGTTGAAGCTATTCATTGTGGAAACCTTCACTACCGAGATTAGTGAAAAGATCAAACTGTTTGAAAATGAAATCACAGCTAGTGCACATGCAACTACAACCAAGCCACAAGCTTTTGCAAAGCATATTTTAAGAGTTCAAGAACTTAGGCGGTTGATAGTAGATCTCAGGAAGCAAGAAGAAAGGATAAGTGATTAGGTTACTCAGTTACAAACTAAGCTCCTACCCTACCTGAATTTTTTTGAGAAATACATAGTTAGGGCACAAATGCTTGTTGCAACACCAAAAGTCTCTGTGTTGGACAACATATTTGACATGCATGCACAAGTTGGTCTTGAGCACATTGCTCTCACCAACTTGAAAGAGGAATGGGAAAACCTCTTGGAATCATTGAAGAAAACCCATTAGCACATTTTTGATAAGCTATAAGTATACACTTTTGCATTTGGCATTACTATCAAAAGGGGGATAACAATGTATATGCCAAATATGTACATAGAAGCTAAGTATACTACACATTACCGGAGCATGCACCGAGGGGGAGTATATACAAATTTTTGATAAGTATATGTATATGGCGGAAGATATCAATTTTTGAGACATAAAGTCTGTATACATTAAGGTTTTGATACTAATGCCAAAGGGGGAGATTGTTATCTCTATTTGACCATTAATGATCATCATTAGTATCAAAGACATCGATCAGTTACTTATATTAACCCAATCGGTAACTGCAAGCAATACAAGCCAGTCGGTTAAGTCTTCACATCGAGCACATACCAGTTTTACTGAGCATCAGACACTGATACCGAGCGACAGTAAACACCAAGCACCAGTATAATCACCGAATAGTATATACAATGTTTACCAAGGATCACAGAAAATGGTATAGGAATCAGGATTGACACATCTATCTATGAAAATGGTTACAATAGAATCACAAAATGTTTTACCAAGATCGAGGATCATTTATTGTAAGATTCCATCATTAATTGCGATGATGATCTTTTGTATTTGTTAGATCTAGGTTATTTTTGTACACCATAGATCTTAGGGTTTTCTCTAAGATATTGTAACCTAATTTTGTTAAGTGGCATAAAGCAGTATGCTATATAATTGTAATTTTTGCATCACTTTGAAGTAACTAATGTATGAATGAAGAAGTTCTTGAAGCTTTAGCCAACTTCAAGATTATCAGTTGACAGATAGAGCATAACAGTATTTAGAGGTAATCAGATTAAAGCATAATCAGAATCAGGCTAACCGAGCAATTCAGAAGAGAGAATCTTCATAGAAAAGGTGATATCTATTCAGTATTTCATAGAGTTGTATCAGACAAATTTAGTTGTCATTAGCAGATAGATACCTATTTTTTTCTAATCATTGTAATAGAGTTTTGGTAAAATCTCTTAACAGAGTAGACCTAACAGTCTTTTTGTAAATCTCTTAACCGAGTGCACACTCAAGAAGTGTTGTTAAAATCCTATCACTAGGTAGATCTAGCTGATCTAATTTGTTACTTCTAATAGGGTAAGATCACCAGAAGTGATCACCACTTGTAGCCCTAATAGGAAAACCTTTTCTATCTGCAGTAGTGAAGAATTTGTGGGTGTCATCCCCACCGCAGTTTTTACCTTCTAACAAGGGTTTCTACGTTACCAAAATACTTGTGTTATGAGTTGATTATCTTGTTGATTTCATGATATTTACCTTTGGTAGTTAAATTAATGAATGATGCATGCAATGGATACAAGTATTGTTTAAAGGTTACTAATGTTTGTTGTTTTAGATCTAAAAGGTTTATAAGTGAAAGTTTTTGTGGGCATTGATTCACCCCTCCCCTCTTAGTACCCTATCTCTCGAATCCAATAGAAATAAATAACTATATTATGTCATAAACATGAATATAATCATTAGCGAAAACATAATCATGAAATACATAAGCAATAGTCCTAGTAATGTCAATGTATCCATCATAAAGTAACATAAAAACATCATAAATAGCCTAATACACACATCAAAATCATGAGAATGTCCTAGCCACATAAAATCATTTGGAAGGGTATTACATCCCCCCCCAAAAATTGACTTACTCATGCAAGTCACAAGCTATGATATAAACATATCACACATATTAATCGTAACATTTAATTCAACATCACTTATAATAACATCCATTCTTAGGATCCCTACATTGATAAAGAATAATCTTCACAAATGATAAAAAAAAACACATTTATATATTCATTTTAGAATGTTCTTACCACTAACAACATGCTAACCCTATCTCATAAGAATGCATACAAAATGTGTCTTTCTAAGCAAGCAAAAATTAGGCAATCCAATTTTTTGTTCACTAGTGTAAAACACTTTCTTACAAAAAGGTTAACCATCAATGTACTAAAATTCAATCATATTTCACAATTTCATCATACGACAACAATATATTGATAATTTCATTTCACTTACCTTTCAAGATCCCTATAATACAAAATTTAAAAAGAGAAATGTATATTTCTTTCCACAAAAGCATGTATGGTGAGTACACCGGTTCACACAAAAACACACAAGTATCCTCTTATTTCATCAATCTTAAAACACTTAATTTTTAGTAATGTATCAATTTTATATTAAAAACCCTTACCAAAATGTGTATCCATGAACAATGTCCATTTTGTGATACAATGCAAATATTATCCTAAAGACATAACAATTTCTACATATAACGATTCATAATGTTGTGTGAATTAAACCAAGCAATATGGTTCATTATATCTCTAATATATAGAAGAAAACAAACTATATATGCATTATATACAGCATGTCAAAGCACATCACCCAGAGTAACACATCACAAGGCTCGATAGTGGTCAGGTCACATGGACTCAAGGTTACCCATGTGTACTGCCTCCTATACACTCACAATACAACACCATCTTTCAAAAACACCAGAGGGAAATTAGTTTAGCCACTAAGGTACAAAATAATAGAAATTAAGTTATCATTTACAACAATAAAATAGGAAAAATCCAATATTTGCAACAATAAATTAAGCATAAGATAATTTTTCACAAATTGTAGTTAAACCCTCATAGACAAGGGTAAAAAAATTTGTTGTTCCACATAACAAAGATAAAAATCAAAATGAAATATCACATTACATCACTATGTGACTAGAAACTAGCCACCCGACAAGGAAGGAGGAACATTTGTCCAATTTTCATAAGCTAATATTAAATTAAAAAAGGATCTCTCAACAAGAACCGACATGTTACTCTAGAACTATGAGGATTGGAACTAACACTAATATAAAGTATATTAATAGTAAATTTATCATGAGTTTTCTAAATATGTTCCAAATTTCTAACCCAAAATTATTGCAATGTTCAATGATATTATTTTAATTCTTCTCATGGCGATAACTTTCAAGTAATGTCTCCAAATCCTAGGAGGGTTTGTCTTCTTCACTTGCACATTTTGTATGGGGGTCTAATAGGATTTGGTCTTTTTATTTGTGCACCTTGATCCTCCCCTGCTTCAATCACTCAAAAGATATTTCTAGAGTCTCATTATTTGATAACCATAATTCAATAGCTAGTGGCCTCTTCTTCTTAATTATAATGATAGGCAAGTCCTTGATTTTTGTATTCTTGTCTCTATTCCATGTACATCCTTCCTATATATCCCCTGGCATCTCTGAAATAAAATATTGATTCATGTATTAGATAGAGCCTTGACAATAATTGTGGAGACCCCTTACACTTAGCACTATCAACTACTTATCAACAATAAACTTCCTTCCATGTCATTTTACTATAAATTTGTACCTCTTTTAGACACATTCATTACATGTACATCTATATTTTATTATTTCACCCCTATGTTAGAAAATTATTCAATTATATTGATGCATCTAATATTTAATCAAAAAGGATATGCACAATCCTAGATTATATTAAGTTTTCTCAAACTTGTCAAGAAATCTTTGCTTAGTATTGGCTTAATCAAATTGGACCCTTAATTTTAGTTTACTATGTTATTTAATTACAAGAAGAGAAACATGTTGATTGTATCCCCATTAGATACATTTTAAAGAATCCTTTATTTTAGTGATGATTGGTATATTTCCAATTTTCTTATTAAAGGGTTGGTTCCTAACATATCAACTATATCCTTCATCCTAATGGAGTTAGAATGAGGTATAGTCACTTAGTGTATTATTATATACCTTTTTAATAATTATGCTTCCTATACAAATGATTGATTATTAGGGTGGGATGTTCTCTACCCATTAAGGAAAGTGATTAACACCTACCTCATTCTTACCAATAACTAAGTTCTCTTATTTTCATTACGTGCAAGGTCCTAGTATAACTAGCATAACAATTTTCAATAATTCTAATTGAAATCCATCAAAAGAAGAAAAAAAAATTTCACACCCAAATTTGTTAGATATAAACAACATTCCAAATCCCACCTAGGAGATCACATCACTACCTACGTATCATCAAAACATATTTAATTCTTACCACAACAACAATTTCCTAATGCAAGAACACAAGGAAATGATTTACAATGCATCAATTCTAACATACATCTTGTTTGGGGGAAAATGGGTGATAATGAATTTATTAATGTAAACTATGTGAGATGTGCTCATTAATTAATCATTTCCACACTAACATTAGAAACACAAGAGAAAGAGCGGCTTCTAGGCGTAACTCTCAATATAACCTAGGTTAGATTAGCAAAACCCCAAGAAGATGAGGGGATGCTAATGCTAAACCAAAATTATACTGAATAAATACATAAGAAAGTCCTCTTTCATGCAATGTAAGATTTGATTAAGGTTGTATAAATGCACTTGTAAAATTGAACTAATTGATTTAGCAAGATAAGCAATAGAGATCTAGGTGCTAAATGTAAACAATCAGTCCAATTAAGATGTGAAAGCAGATCTAAACTAAGATATGAAATAGATAATAAGGTACTCACCATAAGGTATGAAGAGGAATATGCTTTTCATCTCTAAAAACTACTATTTTGGACCTATAGCTAAATTTCTAACTACGAATCTGCGATCATGGCTAAAAACCCAGAAAATGATGAAAATCTTAGGGTGTTGGGAACATGTCGATCATGTCACCATGTTCTAAAAAAAGTCAACCAAGTCATCGTGCTTCCGAGGCACTTTACTAAAGTCAAACCAGATTTTGTTGGGATTAGGAGAGATAGGTATTGAGAGGGGAGGGGTGAATCAATGCCCACAAAAACTTTAACTTATTAACCCTTCAGATCTACAACAACAAATAGTGATAACCTTCCAAAATACCTTGCATCTAATAAATGTATCATTCATCCATTCAACTTATGAAAGTAAATAACATGAAATCAACAATATAACAGTCACATAACACAAGTATTTTGGTAATGTAGAAACCCTTGTTAGAAGGTAAAAATTGTGGTGGGGATGACACCCACAAATTCTTCACTACTGCAGATAGAAAAGGTTTGCCTTTTAGGGCTACAAGTTTTGATCACTCCTGGTGATCTTACCCTGTTAGGAGTAACATATTAGATCAACTAGATCTACCTAGTTATAGGATTTTAACAACACCAATGAAGTGTGCACTCGGTTAAGAGATTTACATAAGACTGTCAAGTCTACTCTGTTAAGAGATTTAGCCAAAAACTCTATTACAATTGTTAGAAAGAAATAGGCAATTATCTACTAATGACAACTTGATTGTCTGATACAGATTTATAAAGTACTAACAAAATATCACCTTTACTATGATGAATCCCTGCTCTGAATTGCTCAGTTAGCCTACTTTGATTCTGCTTAATCTGATAAACTTTTGAATACTGATCTTCTTTGTCAACTGATAGACTTGAAGTTAGGCAAGTGCTTCAAGTGCTCCGTAATTCATACATCAATTCACATCACAAATGATGCAAACAATCATTTATATAGCATACTACTTTATGCCGCTTTAACAAAATTAGGTTACACAACTTAAACAAAACCCTAAGATCTACGGTGTAGAAAAATGACCTAGATTGAACTATTACATAAGATATACATTGCATTTAATGAGTATCTTGACAATAAATATTCCTCGATCTTGGTAAACCATTTTCTAATTTGTTGTAACCATTTGCATAGAAGAATGTGCCATTCCTGATTACTATGCTATTTCTTGTGATCATTGGTAAACATTGTATAAAATGCTCAGTGTATACTAGTGCTCAGTGTTTACTATTGCTCGGTGTCAGTGTCTACTAGTGCTTGGTAAACTATCTGATGCTTGGTGTATATGTTAGAAAGTAAAGATCCCCAAGATAACTGAGAGGGGGGGGGGTGAATCAATTATCTGATAATTAAACCATTTATCAACTTCAATATCAACTTCAACAACTTTAAACCATATAATCAATGCAGTAACCAACCATAGAAAGATAATCATACACAATGACACAATAACACAAGATATGTTAACTAGGGAACCTCTTGATCAAAGAGTAAACCTCGGTGGGAATTATGCCCACAAAAAGATGCACTAATATGAAAGTTCCTTGTGAAAGGATGGACCCTGTTAGGAGTCTTATGAAATACATTCAGTACATATGAGTCTCTATTAGGAGATTTTGAATCCTTGTTAAAAGATTCTAACCCTGTTAGGAGTTATGGAAGACAGAAGGACCCACTGCCCAAACAACTTCAAGGCAAGATCTCTGAACTCACTGTCCAATAGATCTTAGGATTATTCAATAGAATAATATGAAATATGTTACCTCCTTCACACTGTGCCAAAATTGCACTCTCTGCTACACAAGATCACAAATCTAGATCTTTGTACTTCACAAGTCTTCCTTCATCACTGAATTAGCTCTTTTCTTCACTTCATGCATACATTTGCATCACAAATTTCACAATTTCATATCACAAATATTACCAATCCCATCACAACAAGGAAAGAATTCCTTCCTTTATACCACACTTAAATAATTACAAATTAGTCGGCATCCAAATACAAAATAATAATTTCAACACGCTACATCAAAATTACATAAAAACTGTCAGCTTCCAGATACAATAACTTTCCAATCGTGTGACCTCAAAGTTTGCACCATGAACCACATCACCACCAATGAGTCTCAAACTTCCCTTTAACTGTGTAGAATCAGATTCTATCCTAGTTAGGAGATATCCTCCAATTACCAAAAAACTGCTACTTAGGAACACTGCCAGAATACTACTTCCACCAAAATGCTTATAACTTTCATGAATAAATGAATTTATTTTTGCGCTCTTAACCATAGGTTAATAACACAACAAAGAACATACTGTCAACTATGCATAACTCAATTTTCAATATAACATGTGCGCAAAACAAAACTATGCCTGCTTCTCTGCTAAACTCCAGAATATCACTGTGTTGACATCAATGACAATCATAGTCATGAATGCAACAACCACTGCTACAAAATGACTGCCAAAGGCTTCAACATTCATTCCTAACAATCTCCCCCATTAGCATTGATGACAATATAGATGAAAAACATCCAATGTTCCAAAAATCCAATCATTGCTGCTCAACTGCTCTGCTACTCTTCATCAATCAAATCTTGCTTCGTTTTCCTATTCAATCTCTCCAACAAATGTAGTTCCTCAATGTTTTTCATGATTCTCTCCCCCATTGACATCAATGAGATAAATTCCATCACTATGTCAAACAATACCTCAATGTCAAAAGACATTATTCAGAAAAAAAATATTCACTAGAGTCCTCAATGACTCAGCTCAAATACACATACTCCCCCATAGAGGAAGTACCAACATCCAATCTAGAAAATAGATAGGGCCATATTCCACTGGATGGATGCAACCATCTGCATCTTTACTCAAGAGTAGGTTGGGGCATAACCCCAAGCATACCTCTTAGATACTCAAATGTATCCTTAGGTAAAGGCTTAGTAAATATATCTGCTATCTGCTGCTTTGTGCTTATGTACTCCAGTCTGACTTCTTTCTCAGCTACTTTCTCTCTTACAACATGATACTTGATCTCTATATGCTTAGTTTTAGAATGTAATACAGGATTCTTAGACATACTAATTGTACTTGTATTATCACAATGTATGACAGTAGGCTCATCAAACTTGATTCCAATGTCCATCAACATCTGCTTCATCCAAATTATCTTTGCCAAATCACCTTCAAACAACATAGCTCTAGCTACTTCAGTCACTGATCTGTTCCTTCTTTCTGCAATACCATTTTGTTCAAGTGTTCTAGGGGCTGAAAACTGTCTCTTAATACCATTTACTTCACAAAAAGTGTTAAACTCTTTAGATGTAAATTCTCCACCTCAATTAGATCTCAAACATTTAATCCTCATTCCCGATTCATTCTCAACTTTATTCTTCATGACCTTAAACTTATCAAATGCTTTAGATTTTTCTTTCAAAAATGCAATCCACATCATTCTTGTAAAATCATCAACAAGAATCATAAAATACCTTTCTCCATAGAATCCTCTAGTCCTAGTAGGACCGCTCAAGTTTGTATGAACAATCTCCAACTTTTTTGTAGATGTGAACTTCTTGCTATGAAATGAACTCCTTTTCTACTTAGCCATCACACATTCCTTGCAAATCATGTTAGTAGGCTTCATAATCTTAGGTAAATCTCTTACTACAAGTGTAGAACTTACTTTCACAATATTATCAAAGTTTATATGACAAAAACTTCTATGCCATAACCAACTGTCATCAATCTTAGTCATCAAACATGTCATCTTAGTAGGGTTCAACTAAAATACATTACCTCTGGTTCTAGATCCAGTTCCAATTAGATTTCCATCTTTATCCTTTCTCACACAAGTTTTCTCAGTAAAACAAACTTGATATCCTTTATCCACTAACTGTCCAACACTCAAAAGATTATGTTTCAATCCATCAACAAAGTAAACATCATCAGTAGTAGTCTTTCCATCAAGAGTAATAGATCCTATACCTTTAATCAAACAAGGTGCATTGTTACCAACTCTAACAACTCCTCCATCATAATTGTTAAACTTTATGAACTTTCTTTTACCACCAGTCATATGATGTGAACAACCACTATCTATAATCCTATCAGCTTTCTTTTCAACTTGGGAAACTAAGGCTTTCTCTTCTTTAATATCAGATTCAGAATTTTCTTCCTTAATTGCTACAAATCCTATGTCATCAAAGTTATCATTATCACTGTCACTCAACTGTCTTTCAATTCCTACTTCAATTTCTTCATCATTTTCATAATAACATTCTTTAGATCTTCTAGGCTTAAAATTGTTTCTATACTTCTTAACTCTCTTAGGACACTTAGATGCAAAATGACCATATTCTTGACGTGTCTAACATTTAAAGATTTTCTTACCATCTGGTTCTCTTTTCACAAGCAAGGCAATACCTTCTTCAATCTTCTTATCTTCATCAGTTTTGGATCTGCTACTACTGGCATAATCTCCATTCACACTTGTACTTCTAGACAAAGTAGGTCTGATGCTAAGAGCACTGAATGCTGTCTCCACTCTAGGTAGTTCTCTTGATAATCTCAAATTCATCTTTGCTACTTCCAATCTTCCAAGAAGAGTCTCTCTTGAAAATTTTGGTGTACAAGGTATCACTTGTTCAATCATTTGTGTAGTCTGCCTGAATATCAGTGTCAATATTCTCAAAATCTTCCATATTACTTCATTCTCTATCTTTTCACCTCCACAAGACTTTATTCCTGCAATAATTTTTGACATCCTACCAATATAGCTTCTAACAGATTCATCTTCCATCATTCTTATGTCTTCAAATGCATAAATCCAATTATGTAACCTAGTTTTCTTTGCATGTTCATCACCTTCAAAAGTAGAATGTAAAGCTTTCCAAATATCATAAGATCTAGTTAAACCTTTTACCTGACTGTATTCATTCTCTGGAAGTGTTGATAAAAGTGCTTCTCTTGCAAGTATGTTACACATGAATAGATCTACCTCATCTTTAGAACTTGTTTCAAGATTGTCTTCTTCAATTATAGTCCTTTCATTCTTTGTAATCAACCAATAACCTGGTCCTAAACACAAGAGATGTGTCTTCATTTTTTCTTTCTAGCTGTCAAAATTTACTCCATCAAACTTAGGACTTTCTTTCCTAAAATTCACCGTAGATCTCCTTAAGTTGTTAAACTTCTCTTTCAAGGACTTGCCGCTCTGATACCAATTGTTATAAAGTAAAGATCCCCAAGATAACTGAGAGGGGGGGGTGAATCAGTTATCTAATAATTAAACCATTTATCAACTTCAATATCAACTTCAACAGCTTTAAACCATATAATCAATGCAGTAACCAACCATAGAAAGATAATCATACACAATGACACAATAACACAAGATATGTTAACTAGGGAACCTCTTGATCAAAGAGTAAACCCCGATGGGAATGATGCCCACAAAAAGATGCACTAATATGAAAGTTCCTTGTGAAAGGATGGACCCTGTTAGGAGTCTTATGAAATACATTCAGTACATATGAATCTTTGTTAGGAGATTTTGAATCCCTGTTAAAAGATTCTAACCCTATTAGGAGTTATGGAAGACAGAAGGACCCACTGCCCAAACAGCTTCAAGGCAAGATCTCTGAACTCACTGTCCAACAGATCTTAGGATTATTCAACAGAATAATATGAAATATGTTACCTCCTTCACACTGTGCCAAAACCACACTCTCTGCTACACAAGATCACAAATCCAGATCTCTGTACTTCACAAGTCTTCCTTCATCACTGAATTAGCTCTTTTCTTCACTTCATGCATACATTCGCATTACAAATTTCACAATTTCATATCACATCTATTATCAATCCCATCACAAAAAGGAAAAAATTCCTTCCTTTATACCACACTCAAATAATACAAATGAGTCGGCATCCAAATACAAAATAATAATTTCAACACACTACATCAAAATTACATAAAAACTGTCGGCTTTCAGATACAATAACTTTCCAATCGTGTGACCTTGAAGTTTGCATTGTGAACCACATCACCACCAATGAGTCTCAAACTTCCCTTTAACTGTGCATAATTAGATTCTATCCCGGTTAGGAGATATCCTCCGATTACCAAAAAATCGCTACTCAGGAACACTGCCAGAATACTGCTTCCACCAAAATGCTTATAACTTTCATGAATAAATGAATTTATTTTTGTGCTCTTAACCATAGGTTAATAACACACCAAAGAACATACCATCAACTATGCATAACTCAATTTTCAATATAACATGTGTGCAAAACAAAACATGATATATCTGTGTATACAAAACACAAATAGTTTGTATACATAGATATATATAGCGGCTCATCCTTTCAAATCAATACCAGTAATAGGTACTTCAAAGGATTTTCATTAAGTTACTTTGACTTTCATACTATTGGATGGTATCTATTAAATTATATATAGAAAGGGTTGAGCCCCAGGTGGACCCTTGGTCTTAGGTGGATATGTATAGGTAGGGAAGTAAAGGTATAGTACAGATTTTATTTTTGATTCTGTATACTTATGTTGAAAAAGATTAGCTCTGTTCCTTTAGTTCTTAGTTTCCATTTAATGTAAATATAATTCTTAGATTTGTTATTGTTTTGGTAACTTTTATTCTCTCGGATGTTATGCAAAGATGTTTCTTCTAGATTTTAACCTTGAAACAATCAATACTAATTTGCCTGTAGAAATGAGCTGCAACAGACGAGATCTCTTTAGGAAATTTTTAATTACCTTGTTAAAAAATTTCAAAGTTAAGTTTTTTGGTATTAGACTATATGGTTCATCACTCGTAATGGGTGGGTCCTTTTGACAGTTTCTTAGTTGACTTTTAAAACTAATAAAGAGGATTTAGACTGATATTTAAATCTTTGTATTAACCTTTATATAGAGTAGGTCAGGATGGTTGATAAGATGTAGACCTTTGTATTTAACGTGATAAACCTCTCAGGCCATGTAATTTCTAAATTATATGTATAGAACTTTAGCATAGTGATGAAAGTTTGAGCTGGTGTAGAAATTATATCCTATACAGTGTAACAAATATCCTAGTAATCTTGCTATGGAGGAAGGTAAATACGTGATTTCTAACTTGGGATTTCTTTCTGTATATTCTTAATTATAATTTTAATATTAACCCCTTAGGTATTAATCAATTAAAATGATTTTTTTTTTTCATGAATCTAAGGCTACTTGGTCTAAAGTAAGACTAGTATTATAATCTTTGTATTAGCATCTTCGTATAGAATTTTCCTCTTTGTGAAAGATATTTAATTGGGTATACATTCTTAATTTTCATTTTAGTAAGAATCATTAATTACTCTAATAATGAAATTCAACACAAGGTGGTGTAATTTTTTTAGTGCTTGATGAGGGTTAACCAGTGGAGGTGGAGGTTTTTTCTTTTGTCTGACTTTTCAGGTGGATAGCATCGTATGGGAGACAGACACTCCTTCCATCCAAAGAACAAAAAGTAGAGAATGCACATTAATAAAGCTATTTACAAGCGAGCAACTAAATCTCTCCAAGATCGAAAATCTTAGAACAAAATTTTTCTATGTATCGATCGATTGGTATGTTGATGACATATGTATACCTTTAAGTAGCATTTGAATCATTATAACTATATATCTTGATATATTCGAGTAGTGGGTATGCCCACTGAAAGTTTTTATTTATAGGAAAACCTCAATTGATATCGAGTCATGGGAATGCCCATGGAATCTTTTTGTATTTTAGCAAATCTCGACAAAGTCGAGTCATGGGTATGCCCACATAAATTTGTATAAGTACAAGACCTATGGTCCTGGGCAAGGTTGGAGGTTTTCTCAACCCTGCTCTTTCCTACCAGTGCCTGCAGTGAGTGGGGTCACAATGTAAAACTATTATTTATATTAATAAAAATCTTTCAGGGCTTCGGCCTTTTACTGATAAAAAAAAATAAAATTACATAAAAACTGTCGGCTTCCAGATACAATAACTTTCCAATCGTATGACCTCAAAGTTTGTGCTATGAACCATGTCACCACCAATGAGTCTCAAACTTCCCTTTAACTGCACAAAATCAAATTCTATCCCAGTTAGGAGATATCCTCCGATTACCAAAAAACCGCTACTCAAGAACACTGCCAGAATACTACTTCCACCAAAATGCTTATAACTTTCATGAATAAATGAATTTCTTTTTGAGCTCTTAACCATAGGTTAATAACACACCAAAGAACATACCATCAACTGTGCATAACTCAATTTGCAATACAACATGTGCCCAAAACAAAATTGTGCTTGCTTCTCTGCTAAACTCTAGAATATCACTGTGTTGACATCAATGACAATCATAGTCATGAATGCAACAACCACTACTATAGAATGACTGCCAAAGGCTTCAACATTCATTCCTAACAATATATGCTTAACTGACTGGTCTGTTTTGCTTCTAGTTACCGACTAGCTCAATTTAAGTAACCAACTATCATCCCCACCGTAGTTTTTACCTTCTAACAAGGGTTTCTGCGTTACCAAAATACTTGTGTTATGTGACTGTTATATTGTTGATTTCATGTTATTTACTTTCATAAGTTGAATGGATGAATGATACATGTATTAGATGCAAGGTATTTTGGAAGGTTATCACTGTTTGTTGTTGTAGATCTGAAGGGTTAACAAGTTAAAGTTTTTGTGGGCACTGATTCACCCCTCCCCTCTTAGTACCTATCTCTCCTAATCCCAACAATTGGTATCAGAGCTTAGTTCTCTTATTTGATAGTTTAACCATTGAAGGGTAAAGATCTAAGTCATGGAGAGGTATAAGTTAGAAAAGACTATTGAGAATTAGAAGATTCAGATATAGATGTTTATTGAATAGTACAAGCAAGCCAAGGAAGGATTGAAGAAATTATTGGTTGAAAGGAAGAACCTAGCTATTCTACAAAATGAGATTGGTTATCATGAAGAAGCAATTGATGATATATTTGATCATGTTGGATCTAGTTCTAGAAGTATCTCTAATGGATCTGAAAGTATAATCTTTGAATTATCTGAAAAGAATCAACATTTAACCGAACAAGTAAAAGCACTGCAAATCGGTCAAGAATCCCAGATGGTGAGAATGGTAGAGACAATGAACAATGCTAGACAAATTGAGCAAGAAAGGAATCTAGCTATTGATGATCAGAGCAAAATGACTGAACAACTTCAAGAAAAATAAAGTGAAATACAGAGACTCACCGATCGCCATTTTCAAGTATCTAATCAGATGATGATTGTGAATCAAGAAGTAAATCGAGTAAATGGAGAATTGTCAAGAAACCTTAAAGAAGTTGCAAGACTCAGAGAGGAGAATGAGAAATTGAGAAATGAAGTGAAAACTCAATAGCAACACAATGAAATGAAGAAATTGGCTGAGGACAGCTCTAAGAAGATTGATGACTTTCTGTTTAATCAAAGAAGATTGTTGGGATTAGGAGAGATAGGTATTGAGAGGGGGGGGGGGGGGGGGTGAATCAATGCCCACAAAAACTTTAACTTATTAACCGTTCAAATCTACAACAACAAACAATGATAACCTTCCAAAATACCTTGCATCTAATATATGTATTATTCATCCATTCAGCTTATGAAAGTAAATAACATGAAATCAACAATATAACAGTCACATAACACAAGTATTTTGGTAATGCAAAAACCCTTGTTAGAAGGTAAAAACTACGGTGGGGATGACACCCACAAATTCTTCACTACTGTAAATAGAAAAGGTTTGCCTGTTGTAGCCACTCCTGGTGATCTTACCCTATTAGGAGTAACATATTAGATCAGCTAGATCTACCTAGTTATAGGATTTTAACAACACCAATGAAGTATACACTTGGTTAAGAGATTTACATAAGACTGTCAAGTCTACTCTATTAAGAGATTTAGCCAAAAACTCTATTATAATTGTTAGAAAGCAATAGGCAATTATCTTCTAATGAAAACTTGATTGTTTGATATAGATCTATAAAGTACTGACAAAATATTACCTTTACTATGATGAATCCCTGCTCTGAACTGCTTGGTTAGCCTGCTCTGATTCTGCTTAATCTGATAAACTTTTGAATACTGATCTGCTCTATCAACTGATAAACTTGAAGTTAGGCAAGTTCTTCAAGTGCTCTGTAATTCATACATCAGTTCACATCACAAATGATGCAAATAATCATTTATATAGTATACTACTTTATGTCGCTTTAACAAAATTAGGTTACACAGCTTAAACAAAACCCTAAGATCTACGGTGTATAAAAATGACCTAGATCAAACTATTACATAAGATATACATTTCATTTAATGAGTATCTTGACAATAAATATTCCTCGATCTTGGTAAACCATTTTCTGATCTGTTGTAACCATTTGCATAGAAGAATGTGCCATTCTTGATTACTCTTCCATTTTCTGTGATCATCGGTAAACACTATATAAACTACTCAGTGTATACTGGTGCTTAGTGTTTACTATTGCTCGATGTCGGTGTCTATTGGTGCTCGGTAAACTATCTGATGCTCGGTGTATATGCTTCACCGACTAGTCTATTTTGCTTCTAGTTACTGACTAGCTCAATTTAAGTAACCGATTGATATTGTAGACAACCTTTAATACCAATGACAACCTTTAATGCTCAATAGAGATAACAAATTTTTCTGGTAGATCTTTATCTACAACTTTCATATCTGTACCTACAATTATGAAATCCTACTCCTACACACAAAAAACTAGGTTTTGGGGTTGGGGTGGATAAGGAATTGCCTTGGTCAAGCCCTAGATTGAGGAATCGACTTTGAAATGAAATGTAAATGTGTAAATAAAATAAGACAAATGTAAATATGTACCTTGCTTGAAGAAATCCTTGTCAATAAGGATTTTGTTGTGTTTGTATATTGATCTTGAACTTGCAATGTAGGAAATATCCACAAATGCTACAGATCTACCAAAATCACTTCACGAAGCCATGGATGTAAGTTTACTTCAAATGAATAAGATGATGAATGCCTTAATGTAGATCTCCTCCCTTGATGGCCAACAATATGCTAGATCTTAAAGAGGAAAGATGCCCACAAAGGAACCTTGAATGTTTTGAAGACTTGAATGCTTGAATGCTTGAACATGAGATTTCTATAATGAATTGTCCTCCTTTTTCTACCAAAATGAGGTGCCCAGGCTTCCTTTTATACTATTTTCTAGGTGGGAAAACAAAGTAAGCTAATGGGGTCACCAAATTTTCTAAATGAAATCCCCGAGACAACACTGGGCCCAAGGCTCACAACCCCTGGGGAATAGGTCAACCCAGTCGACCTATTCCCGGGGTGACCCATAGAGAGCCAACTCTAAGGTATTGGAAACTACATAGATGAAACCAGGAAAAATAGGGCTGAATGGGTGAAAAAGGGAACTGGGCACAAATCCATCCATGATCCAAAAAATTAATAAAGGATAGGAGTTAAAAGGTCTTAAATTAGGAGTGTGCCCATTTTAAGATGATACATTTATCCCCCACCTTAGCGGGAGTATGAGTTGCCTCAAACTCATGGTAAAGTAGATCAAAGAGAAAGAGTTGATCTTATCATGACTAAGGAGATAAAGAAACCATCAAGTCCCCAATAGACTCAAGTCTTCATCATATCCAAAATCATAATAAGAGAGATGTCACTATCGAGAGAGAGAGAGAGAGAGAGAGAGAGAGAGAGAGAGAGAGATCACCTCTCCCAATAAGGTTCATGTTCCTTATTGTGAACCACACCAAAGGGATAGGATTGAATAGTCTAGTGGATTTGTGTGCCCGATAGTCAATCCCATGAAAACAAAAGGGGTAGGATTAAATGGTATAATGCGTTTGCAAGTCCGATAGTCAACCCTAAAAACTTTTCACCTTGTGGAAGCTTTACATCCCCCTGACATAGTACTCCTATACTATGAGAATGGTTTTTGTATGTGCTAGGATAGGTCAAATGGTCTAGCAAGTGTGTGTGGCATGATAGTCAACCAATCCAAGACATATATGAAGAGTAACTGGCCCTAGCAAGTTGTGTTATGCTAGTGTACTTCTATATGTTATGCTTGAAATGAAGAAACACATATGAAAATAAGGGGACCATGTATTCCCCCCCTTAAGATGGAAAAACAAGTGCTTATTTTGGCATCTTAAGGAAGTGGTGAAGAAGGATAAAGAAGTTGAAACATCAATATAGTATCCACATGCAACATCTGTTCCAAGACAAAGAGGTCACAACTCCTATGAGGCCATAGAAGGGAAGAATGCAACAAGATACCATGCAAGAAGTAAAAAATAAAATCCTTGTAAAGGATACACACTTTGTGAGGCTCCAATGTAAGTGACTTATCTACCATGGAAACCCAATTGTGAGATTGGATGTAACATGATAAACAAATAATAAATAACTAAAGGAAAAGTGGATCCTTGGGAGTATGAGAGATATGAATATTATTCCATTCCCCCCCAAGTGTAGGAACAAGAGAAAAGAGGACCTATTATGCTACTCATAAAGCGTACTATGCATAATAATGAGCCCCCAAGAGATAGGCTAACAATGTTACCTGGCATGGAGCAACATAATAGGGACTTAGATATTATTTAAAGAATTTAGGATTGAAATAGAGCTCATCATAAGGAGATATATGAATAACCTCACTATTAATGATTTGTTGAATCTTGTAATGTAAATCTTGACAATCATTAGTAGATTGATCATGATAATGGTGATATGTGCAAAATGGGATATGTTTCTTTCTATGTTTAGGTCTAGTAATCACCTTAGCATGAAGAAGTTTAGGTAAAATGCTTTCTTGATTAATAGGAGAAGATATGTTAGATGATGAAGGAGAGGATGTGGACAAAGAATTAGAGTCAACACTTTGTTGCACACATCTTGAATTATGATCGACAATGGTGTTGAAAGAATGTTGATGCCCCCCATTGCCTAATGGCATTTGGTTTTCTTGTTGTTGTTTACCAAATCCATTCTCAGTGAATCTATGATAACCATAACAAGAGGCCATATCACTAGGTTTTATAGATTCATCATGAGTGGAAGTAGAAATAAAGTTACTAGAAAGAGGAGTCATTTTAGATTTTATGAATGAAATATCATTAACTCTATACTTTCCAATAAAGGTTGGTGTGAAATCTAAGGATCCCCAATCATCTTCTAAAGAAAACTTGTAGAAGGAGGTTTGTCATTATATTCATGATCTTGTTTTTCCTCAACATTTAGACAAATATTGGTTCAGTTTCCGCGTGAAGAGTGTACATTACATTGTTGTAGATAAACTTGACTTTTTGATGAAGAGTTGAAGGAATAGCATGCATAACATGTAACCAAGGTCTACCAAAAATAAGGTTGTAATTAACAAGTCTAGGCATGACATTAATGGGAGTATTCAAAATAACCGGACCTACTTTGATAGGTAAAGTGATGATGCCTAAGGTTTTCTTAGAAACATTATCAAATCCACGTATAGGCACATTATCAGGTTTGATATATGAAAGATCGACTTTAATTTCTTATAGCATGTCCATACTATAAATATTAAGCCCAGGTCCATTATCAATTAAGGTTCTATGAATGAGGTTACCATTGACAAGGATGACTAGAATAAAAACATTTTAATGATCTTGAAGCTCTTTAGGAGGAAATTTATCATGAGTAAACACAATTTAAGGTGGACTAGGTGTAGCATTCATGCATTGTAAAATGGAATTGATGTTATCTTGATTAGGAGGTTAAGATGGAAGAGTGGCTAAAGATTTTTGCAAGGCTTTATAATATGTAGGTGATGTTTGAAGAAGTTCCCAAAGAGAAGTATTTTTAGGGGTACTACGTAATTGTGCTACCAAATCATATTCCATTCCAAGATTTTAAGAAAGAAGGGGTGGAGGGGGAAGAATGAGTTGAGAAGGTGGGAGAGAAGTAGTAGGTTGAGGATTATTTCTTGTATGATAGGTGTGAGACACCACATGATAGTCCAAAGAATCACTAGGTTCCCCCTTAAGAGTTATGGAAGGAAAACCTTTAAGGGTGATACGAGGTTTATTTGATGGAGGGTAACCTTTTAGAGTGAAAGTAGGTTGAGAAACATTAACTTGATTAAGATCTTTCTTTTCCATAGACTCATCAGTAGAAGGGAGAGCATTAAGGAGATTGATATTATCCTCTCATCCCAAAGAATCCTTAGAATAAGGATTGTAGACTTCCATTTAATGCTTCATCTCTACTAGGATCATTAAATTAAGGCAAAATTATATTGATCAAAGTATTTATAATGTCTTCTTCTTTCTCTAAAATATCCCTAAGAGGAAAGTATGTTTTAGGGGAAGGAGAAACATCAAGTGTGTCATGTTGAAAAGAAAAGGTTTCTTTTTCATGAGAATAGTCAACATTATCATCTAGAGGTTCATACCAAATAGTGATATTATGAGTGGAAGGAACATGTCTATCAATAAGGAACACCATAGAATAGTCATGAGGTAAAGTGGAATTCATAAAGGTGGGAGGATTGAAAGAATATATAGGGCCACCCTCAACCAAAGCAATTACATAGTCAAGGCCTATATTAGGAGAACAAACAATATTAATCTGCCACTCATCTCCATAAAGTAGAAGATCACATGAAAAAGATAAGTGGATATGAGGGTGGTGTTTTATGTCAAAGATAAGGAAATGATGTTTAGATAATGCTTTAAATGAATTGTGTAACATGAGAAAAAGAGAAGTGCAAAGAGTAGATCCAACTAACCATTTTGTGATTGGAATGTATGAAAGATCTAATGAATATTTCAAAAATAAGGCATGAAAGGTACATACTCAATGATTTAAATGCCATGAAAAGGAGATCTAGCCAAGAAGACCTAAATACTACTAATGCAAACACGAGTAAATCTAGATGCACAAAGAAGCAATCTAACTTCAAAAAGAAGAGATTACAAAAATAAGGTAGAAAAATATAACTCCAAAATTTAATAAAGAGGTGTAAGAGGTTGGGTTCACCAAAATGTTTAGGGAAGGTGAACACACAATATAATGAAAAGGGAATCTAACACCAAGATCAAATGGAAGTTGTAACATGTCGGGTTCACCAAAATGTTTAGGGGGAAAATGGGCACCAATGAATTTATTAATGTAAACTATGTGAGATGTGTTCATTAATTAACCATTTCCACACTAACATTATAAACAAAAGAGAAAGAGGGGCTTCTAGGCGTAACTCTCAATAAAACCTAGGTTAGATTAGCAAAAACCCAAGAAGATGAGGGGATGTTAATGCTAAACCCAAATTATACTAAGTAAGTACACAAGAAAGTCCTCTTTCATGCAATGTAAGATTTGATTAAGGTTGTATAAATTCACTTGTAAAATCAAACTAATTGATTTAGAAAGATAAGCAATAGAGATCTAGGTGCTAAACGTAAACAATCAGTCTAATTAAGATATGAAAATAAATCTAATATAAGATATGAAATAGATAATGGGGTACTCACCTTGAATTATGAAGATGAATATGATTTTATGCTTTGAAAACTATTGTTATGGACCTGTAGCTATATTTTTGACTGCAAATTTGTGATCACGGGTGAAAACCTAGAAAATGTTGAAAATCTCAGGATGTCGGGAACAGGTCAACCATATCACCATGTTTTGGAACAAGTTGACCAAGTCATCGTGTTCCCAAGGAACTTTATTAAAGTCAACCCATATTTTCCTGGTAGATCTCTGTCTGCAACTTCTAGATCTATACCAACAATTCTGAGATGTTGCTCCTACACACAAAAAATTAGGTTTTGGGGTTGGGGTGGATAAGGGTTTGCCTTGGTCAAGCCCTAGATATAGGAATCAACCTTGAATTGAAATGTAAATGTGTAAATGAAAAAGACAAATGTAAATATTCACCTTTCTTGAAGAAACCCTTGTCAATAAGGATTTTGTTGTGTTTGTATATTGATCTTGAACCTGAAATGTAGAAAATCTCCACAAAGGCTAGGGATCTACCAAAATCACTTCATGGAGCCATGGATGCATATGTTCATTAAATGAAGAAGATGATGAATGCCCCAATGTATATCTCCTCCCTTGATGGCCAACAATATGCTAGATCTTGAAGAGGAAAGATTCCCACAAAGGATTCTTGAATATTTTGAAGACTTGAATGCTTGAATGCTTGAACGTGAGATTGCTATCATGAATTTTCTTCCTTTTTTTTTTTTAATACCAAAATTAGATGCTAAGCTTCCTTTTATACTAGTTTTTGGGTGGGAAAAAAAAGTAAGCTGACGGGGTCACCAAATTTTGCAAGTTAAATCCCTGAGACAACACTAGGATCGAGGCTCACAACCCCTAGGGTGGCCCCATAGAGAGCCAACTCTGAGGTCTCAAAAATTGCACAAATGAAAGAAGGAAAAAAAAGGGTTGAATGAGAGAAAAAGGGAATTGAGCACAAATCCATCCATGGTCCAAAAATTTGATAAAGGATAGGAGCTAAAAGGTCTTAAATGAGGAGGGCATCCATTTTAAGAAGGTACACATCCAATAATTTTGCTAACCAAAATATGTTTGTTAGATACTTTATGGAAAGTCGTAATTAATAAAATTGACCCTTAATCATACTTACTCATACCTTTGCATCACTGCTGAACCTTGTGAACTTAAGTTCTTGCCTGGAAAGTTCTCTAACCACATATTGAACCCATACACATTCAACTAAATTTAAATTCTATATTTTCATTCTATCCAACATCTTTGTTTTTCATTATCAAGGAAAGAGGAAGGGAAGAGGAAATATTAATTTTCTCTACAATAATAATCATCAAATATAACTTATTATATAACTTCCACATTCAAAATCAATAAAGGCACTCAAGACATATAGAGACCATTTAGAAACTAATCACCACAAAGGATATAACACAAAGAATAAATACTATAATTTTTGTTATCATAAACCAAAGGAACACTTAAAGAATTAACTTGTATCTTATACATTTAAATATTAAGGATATGATTACCTCATAATGATATCAAATTAACACTACTAATAACTATCACTGCATAGGCATGAGAATGTACATACAATCATATCTTCAATTACTAATCAACAAGATATCATTGAACAAAAAAAAATGAAGTCAAAGGGTAACATAGATAAAAGAAAATGTTCAAGGAAGATACCTCCAACAACTTACAACAACACAAAACAAGAAGTTAAGCCACTATAAGGAAAAATACAAAGAGAGAATGAAAATGAATGAACACAACCCAAGATTACACATCAAGAACACATAATGAACACACAAATCGTTAGGTTCATCTATATTTTGTAGTCTTGCTAAAAAATCACCTACAACATTCTCACATCCCGGTTTGTCAAGGATGGTAATATCAAATTCCTATAAAAGAAGTAGCCATCAAATTACTTGCCATGTAACCACTGGTTTATTCATAAAAAAATGAATAGTAGAATGATCAATATGATTTTATTTTTTTGTGACCGGTGATATAATGATAGAACTTATCAAATACATAAATGATAGCTAAGAATTCCTTCTCAGTAACTATATAATTTACCTCAGCACCGATAAAAATCTTACTAATGTAATAAATGGAATAGAAAATATTATCTTCTTTTTTCCCAAGGATAATTCCCATAGAAGTGTTAGATGCATTTGTGTGAATATTAAAAGAAAACTCCCAATTTGGTCCTCATAACACAGGAGTAGAAATGATCTTACCTTTAATTTCCTCAAAGGCTTGCTGACATTTAGGTGTCCATGAAAAATATGCATCTTTACCTAACAATTCAAAGAGTGGTATGTCCAGTATGTCCAAGAAAAGTATGCATATTTACCTAAAAATGCACGATAATAACCAGCATGTCCTAAGAAGCTACGCACTACTTTTGGACAAGTAGGCACAAAAAGATCTTGAATAATTTGAATCTTTTTAGGATCCACTTCAATCCATCGTGAAGAGATATAGTGACCCAAGACAATTCCTTCAGTCATTAACATATGACATTTTTCATGACTCAAAGAAAGATTAGTATCAATACACTGTTTAAGAACTTTTTCAAGATTTACCTTAGCTTCCTCACAAGTGTCACCATAAATATTAAAGTCATCCATATACACTTCTACACAATCATGAATCAAATAAAAAAAATACTCAAGACTACTTGTTGAAAAGTAGCTGGGGTATTACACCAACCAAATGGTAAGACATTATAGGAAAACATACCCCAATGACATGTGAAAGTATGCTTGTCCTCATATTTTGGGGAAATAGAGATTTGATTGTATCCACTAAAACCATCTAAAAATGAGAAAAACTTCTCATCGACTAAGCTGTCAAGAACCTGATCAATAATAGGTAGTGGAAAATGGTCCTTCTTTGTGGTCTTGTTAAGGGATCTATAATCAACACATATTCTCCATTTCCCATTATTTTTAGGCATGAATAAAAGAGGAGACATCCATTGGCTATCATATATGGGGAAATCCCACATTAAGGAGTTTCTAAAGTATTCCTTAACAATCTCTTTTAGGGCGGGATTCAACCTTCTTTGAGGTTGTCTTACATGTCTACTCCCTTCATCTATATAAATATGATGGGTACATGTAGCATGATGTATACCTCACATATCTTGATAATCCAAGGAAAAAACTTCTTTATATTTACACAATATCTTAATCAATTCCTTGGTTTGTGATGCACTCAAATTTGGATTGAGATTGAGTATTTTTCGAGGTAAAATTTTAGTTGGCTGCGATTGTACATGGGATTCTATTGCAATAATTTGTGAGCTAGAAGAAGATGGGTTAGTGGTGCTAGATACTAAGAATGGACTATATTGACAAGTATGAGGCAACAAATGATGTGGAGTAATGAAATTTTGAATTGATTGTGAATTACCCACTAATGAAAAGTTCCCGAATGGATAAGTATTATTCACATCAGCAAGAAAAAACATTGAATCCAACATATCATCAATAGAATAATGATTTTGCAATAAATGATTAATGATAGTTTCTTGAAAAGTATCCTCTAATTCCCTACTTTGTTCTATTGTCAAAATAGGTAAATAATTTTCTAAATCACTATCAACCCATAGGGGTTCTTTAATTTCTGCCAAGGGTTATGATGGAGGATATAAGATTAAGTCCTTTGTGTGCTCCCCATTTGAAATCGCCATATTTCCAGACCTACAATTAATAAAATCATTAGCAACATCTAACCAAGGTCTACCTAAAATGAGGGGGTATCCCCACAACTTTATTTTAGGTTGCAAAATCATAAAATCAGTTGGATATTCCCAAGATTCAATAGAAATGATAACACATTTAATCATACCTTCTAGTTTTACAAAATAATGATCAACCATTTGCAAGACTATTGAGGTAGGTCTAAGTCCTTGCAATTCTAATCTCTCCTTAGTTTCATTAGGTATTACATTTATATTTGCTCCAAGATCTACAAGTGTATTAAGAATAATTAAATCACCAATATATATGATAATCATTGGGCTACCTAGATCTGCATACTTGGGTAATGGAAATATTCCCTAACATTAGATCTTCAAGTTTTCCAATAACTTGGACCATCTTAGGATCCTATTTCTTCTTCTATTTCCTTCCACAAAGTTCCTTAATGACCTTAACATAGAATGGTACATCTTGGATTTCCTGTAAAAAAAAGAATTCTAATATTTACATTCTTTAATTCTTCAATAAAATCAAATGCAGACATAGATTTTAAAGGCCTTGGTGGTTGTTTCTTAAGTCTATTAGGAAAAGGAGGCTCTCTAGGTTCTTTCTTATGAACTTCAAGCTCAATAGGTTCATCAAGTGAATCCTCAATTTTTGTAATAGTAGGGCCTTGAAGAGCCTTACTAGATCAAAGTTGGACTCCATCAAATACAAGAGAATTTATTTGATAAGTGGGATATCCTACCATCTCATTATTGTATATAGGTTGATTCACCTTATTATTAGGATTTGGTGCTAGTTAACCTGGCATAGGAGTTTCCTTAAGTAGTTGAGAAGAATTGGATAGTTGTTTGGAAGGTGGTGGAATATATGGTAATAATTGTTGTGGTGGCTAATATGGACTTATTACTGGAGGTGATTCATATTGTTGAAATGGATATGGTTTTTGTGGTGGATAAAATGAAAATTTTTGTAGTTATGGCCTCCATGCCTATTGCCATGGTCGATGTGCAAATGTGAATTGTGGCATCCATTGAGAATACTGAAGAGTTGGCTTCCATTGTGTTGGATGTGGAGATTTTTTCCAACCCCCATATCCCCAAGGTTGGTTGAAAAAGGGCATTGATTGACTTTGTCCCATAAGATAATCATTTTTCATACAAGAATGCATGGGATGAGAAAAAGGACGTCTAGGTGCCATAAAATAAATAGGTTCCTCAGAGTATTATTGATCTTGCACTCCTACGAGAAAAGGTCACAAGAAAGAATTTTTACTAGCTTCTTCAAGGGAGGAGATGTTTGTTCTATTATAAGGATATTCCTCACTATTGTTCTTCTTCTTATAAGTGGGACAAAACACAACCAAGGTCTTCTCATCCTCCTCTTGTTTCCTGTGAGTACAAAGTGTGTAAATTTGTTTTCCCATATGATTTAATATATTAGTCTTAAGATCATTAAGTAAGATACCAATTTCACATTTAGTTATACCGATAGAGATTCCCAAAGATGGAAACTTACTTGGATTTCCTTGTACTAATCACTGAGACTAAGAATAGTTCTTGCAAATGTCACTAATTTCCTCAAAAGTCAATTTTGAAATATCACCTTTTCCCATCAAATTTAAAGCGTCCATAGTTTTATCCCTGATCCCTCTAAGGAATGAAATCTTAATAATGTCAGGGGTAAGATCAAGATGTTGTGACCATTGAAATCTAAAAGTAAAGAATTCCAAAAAGTCCTTTGCTAATTCATCCTCTTTCAGCACCATACGAAAGATCTCATCCCATACTTCTTTTGTCTTACAATACTGATATTTTTCCAAACAGGCTTCTTTCATCTTCTCCCAATTTTGAATATCTCTAAGACTCATAAACCACCATAATGTTTTATCTTTAAGTGTTGTTAGAAGCGATTTAAGTTTTTGAGCATCATTTTGGTAGTCATAAATATGACAGAGAAAGTCAAATTCAAAGAGATGTTAGATAACTGAGAGTGGGGGGGTGGTGAATCAGTTAAGTCCAGTTACCCTACAGTCTCAAATACTCTTAGATGTATAAACCAATTCAACAAATAAACTTAAATAGCTTGGTAAACACTTGATTGTGTCTTTTGATTCATTTACTGACTGCTAGTTAAATTAACTAGTATATACCGATCAAACCATTTTATGTAATGTGTAAAGTAAAATAAAAAATCATCACATACATACACATTTAACACTTTCTTTTTAACATGGAAACCCTATTAAGGGAAAAAGCCACATGGGACCGGTACCTGAAATATTTTCACTCTTCTGAAGTGAGCTTAGTTAGGAGCCAACCCTATTAGATGTTACAAAAAATACTGTAAGGTGTGACCTTGTTAGAGGCTTTATCACTAGCAGTTCTCCATGACCATACATTCACTTGGGTCAACAAGAAAACAATCAACATTCATTGAATATCATAAAGAAATAAATAAAGATTTTTAAGTCCCACTTGGTTAAGAGATTTTGTCTATAGAAATGGTTAGAATGCAACAATAAATCATTTGATTCAAATAAAAATTCCTTTGCAAATATTCAGATCTATGCTAATCTCAATATACCTTTGGCCATCATAATCTCTTCAATTTCCTTTTATACTCTAACTCTGTTATGCTCGGTTAATCTCCTTCTGTCGCTCAGTGTAGTCTGCAGAATTACTCAGTTCTCACTTCAACCTGTCTGACTAGCTTCTCATGAATACAATCTTCTCCTCACACACATCCCCTCTATTTTGAATCTCTTATCTCCTTAAATATACATGATATACCATTTTCTTCTCAGCCATAGATTTTGCCTCTTAATCTCCATCATTGATTTTGCCTCTTTAACCTTCCTCAGAACATGTGTCTTAATACATTTCAATCTTCATCATCTGATCAACCTTAAAATTTTTCATCCTTAGATCTTTATAACAAACTTTATTTTTATCCTCAGAATCATCCCAATTTGTCCAAATCATCATCTTAAGTCAGAAATCATATGTTCCACATTATTTATTTCACTCAGTCAATATCATGATGTGTCGATGAATTCCTGATTGGTTAATACCACACTTGGTATACATTGCACTTGCTCGGTGTACACTGTATCTACTCGGTGTATACTAAGTTCTTCATATACTGACCACATAAACTTTTACATTCTTGATCTTCAATTCTTAACAAAATTATGTAATACAATCAAATCACTATCATACTATCATAGACTCATCAATAAGTTACCCAATGAATACCATATTCATAACTTACTCACACATCTTATTTTTATGTTAATATCTCATTCCTTTACCAATATTACCTTCTTCATATATTTACAACTATCATGATAAGTACAATCAAAACTAGTTGACATGAATGACAATATAATAATTGATCTAATGTCTCACATATGCCTTAATATCTCGGTGATCATCTTCACATTCTATTCTCCAAGTAGTTAATCAGTTGTAGTCTAACAATCTCTCCCTTTGGCATTGATGGCAACACAAACAATATGAAATATTCTATAGAATACCAAACATCTTAAGTGTCTACAACTCTATCTATATGTTGTGACTTAGTAAGATCTCCCTTAGCTTATGCATTTAATATGTTTAATCACTACACAACATCAACTATCTCTCCCTTTCCATTAGCTTTATTTCTAACTGATATTCATCTCTTCATCTCTCAATGTTTCCTGATCATCTCTCCCTTTGAACTTATTTTTGAGTTTCATGTAACCATCTCTCCCTTACTTTGAATCTTTCATGAACATTTCATTATCATATCTCTCCCTTTGAAAACAATGCCAAATGAAATAAGCTCTTCAATAGCCAAATAAGTATCTTTTGTTGTTTCTTTCAGATTCTTATACATTGCATGTAAAAATATTCTATGTTTCAGCTTGTATTCCATCTTCTTCTTCTTCTTCACAACCTTAGGAGTCCCAAAGTGTGAACATCTTGCATCAACATCATTAAATCTTCTTATAAAGTATAGGTTGATGCAACCCCATATCACCTTATTGACTCTTAGACAAGGGATGGACCCCTAGTCTACTTCTCAAGTATTCAAATGTATCCTTTGGTGAGGGTTTTGTGAATATATCGACAAGTTTCTCCTATGACTTCACATATTCTAATTTGACTTGTTTTTCCTAAAATTTCTCCCTCAAGTAGTGATATTTTATAGATATGTGCTTTGTCTTTGCATGCATCACTAGATTCTTCAAAATATTAATAGAACTTGTAATGTCACAATAGATTATCATTGGATTGGTGATTTCTTCATTCATACCTTCCAATAATTGATTTATCCATGCAATATTTGAAAAATTAGCAGTAGAAGCTACATATTCAACTTCAATAGTGGACTGAGAAATGCATCCTTATTTCTTGCTTATCCATGTTATGAATATTTCTCCTAAAAAGAATGCTCCACTTGTAGTTCTTTTTCTATCATCAATATTTCCAGCCCAATCAACATAAGTATAAGCTTTAAGTTCAAAATTGCCTTCTTTCTTATACCATAATCCATAGTTCTTAGTGTTCTTTAGATATTGCAAAATTCTTTTCACAACAATAATGTGTGACTCTTTAGGATTAGCAGAACATCTAGCTACAATACCAACAACATGTGCAATATCTGGTCTACTGTGCACAACATACATCAATTTTCCAATCATAGATCTATATAAGGTTTGATTTACCTCTGTTAACTTTTCATCCTTGGTTAGCTTGCATCCGGTTACCATAGGTGTACCAACTGGTTTTGAATCTTCCATACCGAATGTCTTCAAGACTTCTTTGATGTACTTAGATTGTGTTATGTATATGCCTTCCTTATGCTATAGTATTTGCAAACCAAGAAATAATTTGATCTCTCCAAATATCTACATTTCAAACTCTTTTCTCATTTAATTAGCAAAATAGGTACGTAAGTTATCATGACCTCCAAATATAATATCATCAACAAAAAATTCAGCAATAAGAATCTTATTATAAGTTTCACATTTCAAGTATAAATTGTTGTTATCACTTGTTCTAACAAATCCAATTTTTATGAGATAAGAATGCAGTCTTTCATACCATGCTCTCGGTGCTTTCTTCAAACCATATAATACCTTGTGTAGCTTACAAACCATGTTGTTTTGATTAGGATCAACAAAACCTTTAGGTTGTTCAATGTATACATCTTCTTTAAGTATCCCTTTTAGAAATGTAGATTTCACATCCATTTGATATACCTTAAATCATTTATAAGTATCACATGCAAGTAGTATTCTTACTCCTTCAAGTCTAGCAACGGGTGCAAAAGTTTCTCCATAGTTAATTCCTTCTTCTTGTGCATAACCTTTTCAAACTAGTCTTGCTTTATTCCTTGTTACATCTCCATTCCCATTCAATTTGTTTCTGAAAATCCATTTGGTGCCATTCACATTTTTGTCTTTAGGTCTTTGTACTAATGTCCATATATTGTTCTTTTTTATTTTCTCAATCTCTTCATTCATTTCCTTAATCCAATCATCATTTTCCAATGCATCTTTAATAATTTTAGGCTCAAATTCACAAACCAAACATGTATAATTTCTTAACTTACATCTAGTCATCATTATTGCTCCTTTGTCTCCAATTATTTGATCTTATGGATGATGTCTTTTCACATATTTTTCTAGTACAGGCTCAGATCTTTGTTCTTCAATATTTTCTCCATTTGGTGCATGATCATCATTCTCTTTAGTAACTATTTGTTGTTCCTCGGACTGTAAGGATTGTTTCTCTATAGTAGTATTATATTTCTCAGTGACACCAAGTTATTTCTTAGGTAGAGTTTTAGGGTCTTCAATATAAACAAATCTACCATATTCTTCTAGTTCTTTCTTACTTTCTTCATCATTAGTTTCTACAAACTCATCAACTCTCACATTTTCACTTTCAATCATCTTGTTAGTAGCCTTGTTCAAACATTTATAAGCCTTAAATCTAGTAGAATAACCTATAAATATCCCTTCATCACCTTTTGAATCAAATTTTCTATTTCTATCATCTTTCAGAATGTAACATCTACTTCCAAATATTCCGAAATAGCTAACTATTAGGATAAGGTAATACTGAGAGGGGGGGTGAATCAGTATTACTACACTTTAATTTAAACTTCAACCAATTATAAATAAACCATAATAATGCTGAAATGAAAAGAATATATAAGAACAACACATAAATCATGACACCATGATTTGTTCTCAAGGAAACCCTGGCCAAGGGAAAACCCTGGTGGGGATTGTACCCACAACTATGCACTAAAATATTATATCCATGTTAGGAGTTGATTATTGCATAGTACATTTCCTTGTTAGAGGGATACAAAACCCTGTTAGGGGATACAAACACCTAGTTAAAGGTGGTGAGCATACAACTCTTACAATAAAAAACTATCTCAAAGAGTTCTCAAAAAATGAACAATACAAGCACTTCCTTTGCTTAGATAGTTCTAGTTATAGCTCTATCAAACACTGATCTCGCATCTTCTCTCTACTCTTAGATTCATATCCATCACATCATCATCAATTTCACACTCATCACTTCCACAAAACACTCTATACTTATACAAATTCTGCCATCTAGTCGGCTTCACAAATACCATACAAAACATAATAATAAATTATGTAAATGATAAACACAGAGTCGACAATCTTATATTACCAAAGTGTCAGCAATATACTTCATCCATCTGACTTAGCACATTACCATATCCACTCTCCTTCTCTCAATCATCTCAACTGTTCGTGTGCCCTATTACACTGATTCTCTATCTTCGCATACCATCAGATCACTGTATCTCACTAATCTGATCACCAAAATACATGTGATCTTAACTAAAGCATATACATATCCAAAAATACCTTCTACTAACTTCACAAGCCATAATACATCATACATTGTCATCGCTAACATTGTACCACATTACACTATATCTTGATTTTGTACTTAGTCATTTTCATGAGTGTGACTCGAGTACCAAAACTCTCTGCATGTGATCACTCCAGCATAAGTGTTTCCATAAATGACAACCCTTAAGTGATCCCTAGTGCCCCAAAACATCACTTGCCAACAATCTCTCCCTTTGGCATTAATGGTAACACTTAGTGAAAAATGACAAAGTGTTTAAGCACTATCTCCCTTCTACTTATATACATATCTTTTTTGTTCTTTTTCTCTTTTTTTTTATTCTTTTATTTTCTCCTTATTTTCTCTTCTCTTATTCTTCTCTTCTCTACTCTTCCTCTCTTCATTTTTCTCTTCTCTTCCTCCCCCCTTGACATCAATGGAAAAGGTACTTAAAAAATTTCAAAACTTCTAAGCACAAAAAGATTTAGTGCTTACTCACCAGATTTAAGATATCTTGGAAAGAGTTTTCCAAGGTCTTCACTTCCTCAACCCATGATTTGATCAAAAGATCACTGACATGGATCAATCCATTCAGTGTATATGATGTTGTCTCTACTGCCTTAAGTTTAGTGGGTATAGCTTTAGACATTGATCCTTCTACCTTTTCCTCTCCGTTAGGTGAGTTTCAAGCATTGAAAGTTTAGGCGTTATTAGGCTCTTCAACAAGCCAAATCTATCTATCACTCTCCCTTTCTCCATTTCCAGAGCACTAATCTTATCCAAAAGCTTGGATGCTTGTTTATCCATTTCAATCATATTTAGTGAAGATTTTCACAATTGTCCATTAGACTGTCAAGGGTAGCCCTATCCTTAGCTATAATGACTTCAATTATTTTCATGTGTCTAGAAGGATTTATGCAATGACTATATATATTTCTACCTTATGCTACACAACTCTTAGCCTTTAGTGTAGTTGCCTTGAGAATGTCTAAGTCCCATGAGATGGACTGATAGACTTCTCTCAATTTCTTCTCCAAGAACCTCTTTTCCGCCTTATCCTCTGTAGTCTTCAACAATGAATCAAAGTGACTATCAAATCTATCCAGTGCCATACCTAGGTTCTCAGCTTCATTCTTTCCTTGAAAGATAATCGGTGTAGGAAGTAATTTATTTACTGTCTCTACAACCCTAGCCATTACTTTTACTCTTTTGTCCCCTTTCTATACTGACCTTTCCTTATCCTTAGCTAAGGCCATGAAGGATAGCCTCATGAGCTCATCCTCATCCATGCTATCTACATCAACACTCACTAGTTTGGCCATACTTGCCAACAATAGAGTAGAAGAGGTGTCAGTTTCTTGCTTTTGCTCCATTCTAACCTCAACTACTTTCTTTGTTCTAGTCTCTTCTTCCTTCCTTTCTTCCTGCTGTATTTCCTTCTCATGTATCTTCTCTTCCTGTTTATCCTCTATTTTTTTCCTCCTCTATCTGTCCTTGTACTTCAACTTCCATCACACTATCCAAATTGTCTAGAAATGGATCATTTACATCATGTGAAGTGTCAAGGGTCATAGGAACACCAGAGACAAAGAAGTTTGGTTGCATGCTAGCCTTGCTTGCTTGTTCACTTACTTCTACAATTTTGGAACTTTCTCCCAATCCCAAAGGTGTAGGCTTGGTGACCTTGGGAGGTGAGGTATTCTTTGGAATATCACTCATAAGGATTTGGTCTAGTGCCTTTTGAGTGTCCTCAATTACTTCATCATATTTCCTAGCCATGATTTTTACCAATCGAGCCTTAGTTCTCTACAAGGGTTTCAATTAATTTACTATCCTTTCCCTTTATTATATTGATACAACAGGTAACATGTCCTCAATAGCCTTGTTCCTTATGTTCTCATCTTCAGACTGAGCCAACTATTTCCTAATGTCCATCTTACTGTACAATTCATTTGGAATGCTTCCTTCAATCTCTAACAAGTTTTTCTTGAAAATCAACAAGTGTTCAATTATGGTGTCCTCAATGATTTCCTGATTCTCAGGGTCATATCTCTCATAATATCTATTTACAGTTGTATACCAAAAATAGTATCTTCATAGAATTAGTATTGATAATAATTGAAATAGTAACTAAATAAACCGCAATAAAGCAATCTATTTAAGCTAGAAATTGACAATTAAGCATCCTATGGCTCTCTCACTAAGAATGTTAATGCAAAGCTCTCAACAAGCTTCCATTAATGACAATCCTAGAATGAGAAAGATAAATGATTAAAGCTAAAGCTAATTGCTCAATTCCAATTTGAAAGCTAAATTAAATCTAAATTGCCTTTCTAAGCTCAAATTTCAAGAGGTTCAATGCAATTCTCAGATGTGTGGTTCTTGATTATGAGGAATTTGGTCTTCCTTTTATAGATTTTCCCAATGATAGGGGGTGTAGTGTAGTTGATCATGATTAAGCCTTGGTTGAGTCCTTGGTTCCAACCTTTGAAGACAATGCAAATTTTGTGTCCTCAAAGCTTGGGACAAGTAGACAAGATCAATGGACAAGATTCTCTTTCACTTTGAGTGATTGAGATTGAATTTGGCTTGATCCATGTGAATGCCTTTCCTTAAATCTCATTGGTTGATTGAATTTCCTCTCCTTTTGGGTTGGTGAGAGTAATTAAGATTTATTAATTGATTTAATTGATTTATTTTAGCCATGTACCCCTTGAATGGGTTGAATTTAATTTAATCCAAGACTATACAATTATTTGATTTAATTGTACTTTGATTTGATTACATTTGATTAAAATGCTCTCAATTTTGATTTATCTCGAATTAAGACTTGATTTTAATTTTGATTGGCTAATTATGCATTGTGATTCAATTACTTCAATTTTGTCCTTGATTTTCTTTGATTTGACTTGATTTATCCTTAAATTGTCTTTGTCCATTTTTAGGTGATTACAAATGCCCCTCTTTGAGTTGACGTGCAAAGCATGTTGATTCAAAGAATACTTTGATCTTGCTTGATGATAGGTCCTGATTTATTGATGGTCAATCTTTGATGTTATTCGATGGTCGATTCTTGATATCTGATATGAGATTGATGTAGTTCTGATGATGTTCCTTAAATTGATATGGCACTCTAATGGTCATTCTGATGATTGATCCTTGATATGATGGTTGATCTGATGAAAGATTTTATTTTGACGATTGATTTTGATGTGATGCCCCATTCGACTGATTAACAAATTTTTTTTTGATAAAATATTTCGCTCTGATTTGATGGTCGGTCTCCTGATTCTTGATGATCTGATTGTTAGGAATGGGAACACTGAGAGGGAGGGGGGGTGAATCAGTGTTCACTGTATTTTAACTTTTCATTTTAATCTTTATGCTGAACTTAAATGCTTAAGTACTGAAATAAACATTCACATAAACATGAAACATGAAATCAACACATGACACCAATATAATTATGGGGAAACCCAAATAGGTAAAAACCCCAATGGGAATTGACACCCACTAATATTCTGCACTAGTGTTTTGTGATCCTTGTTAGAAGATCCTTTACCCTGTTAGGAGTAGATTTACAATGCTTTAAGTACAATAGACCTTGTTAAGGGTCATACCCTGTTAGGAGTCTTTTACAATAGTCCTTGTTAGGGGAGAGGATGCACTGTCTAAGAGCTCACTGCTCAAGTGGTGAAGGCTACAACCTTCTGATCTCAGATACACACTATATTTGCAGGATGAACTGTCACTGTGACACTACTTGTCAGATTAGTTCCTTTGATGCGCTGAAGCTTTGATCTCTAGCAAAGCTCTAATACATCTTATAGTGTCTTTGCACACTTATGCTCTACTTATTATGTCTCTCTATCAACTTCCATACTGAATACAATGGGCGCACCCTATATTTATACGCTCATATAAAATACACAATTAGGTCAACCCTATAACTAATTACAAACAATGATTCCAAATGAATTAGCTTAAGCACGCTTACAATTATACATATAAACATGTCAGAAACCTAAATACAATGGGTGCATAGCCTTTACAATATTAAATTATAACCGCAAACCAAAATACTAATTGTTGGCTCCATGCTCTATTCTCTGCTGGCACACACTGGCTATGCAACTTCAACTGATTGTAACTTTCTCATCCTTGCACATCTGCTTATGTGCTCATAGACTAAGCATGAGTATAGTCTAACAAACTTAACTTCCAGGGTGCATACCATAATTCATCTATACGCATGTGCACTGATGCTCTGAGCTACGGGAACTCTGTACACTGTTCAGTCTTCAACACTTAATTGAATTCTGATCTTTACACCAAGTGAGATGATTCCAAACTGATATATGACTTTGTTTCCATAATGAAAACATTATATCTAGTCATATACCTTAGTATAGACAACTTGCCAACAATCTCCCCCTTTTTCATTGATGGCAACAAAGGAATATGGCCAAGTTGCTAACTTTCCCTTAACACAAAAAAACTTTTGTCTTCTATACAATTCTTATAAATAATCTTATATCTCCCTATACATATTATAATCCATATTATATAAACAACTCCCCCTTTGACATTAATGACAAAGGTGTACCAAAAAACTGCATTTGCACATACTTACTTAGGGAAAACATCTGGATATGCTATCTTGAGGTTCTGGATCTCCTTCTTCCAAAAATTTATCAAAGAGTTAACTATTTGGAGATGGGCACATAAAGCATATCAAAGCTTCTCCATCTTTTTCAAATCTATGCTCAGACCTTGATCATAGGTTACCATTGTGGCATCAATCTCCTTGATGTTTTGATTGAGAATGTCTAGTGAGGGCGCAAGAGCATTCCTCAACTAAGTTTGTCTAGACCTTATCTTTGCCATCTCTTTCTCTGCCTTCTCAATTTTGTCCAACTGACCTTGGTAGACATTGTTGCACATGTTCACATCAATGGATGTGTCTTTCACTGAACTCTTCACCTAATCAATCATAACTTTTGCCTCTTGTATTTTCTTAAGATGGGCATCAGTAAGCTTATCCTGATCCATGCAATCTACAATGAATTTCCTTCCTTGATCAACAAATTATTTTAAAGATGCTTGTCCCGTCTTGAGTGAATTCAGATCTAGTGCAAAGTTTCTCATTAACTCATTCAATCTCTTCTTTAGGTACTTCTCTTCTGCAACTTTTGATGTAGATTCTTCAAGGCTTTAAAAATTATTTTTGAACAGTGAGATAACTGTACTCATATCATCAACTGAATGTACCTTATACACTTTCTTGTCTTCTGGTAATAGACTATTTAATATGTTCAAAGATTCCACAAGGAGAGGATTTCTCATGACTTGTTTCTCCTTTACCTTCTCCATAGCTTAGATGCTGAACTTAATCAAGTCTTCTTCTCTCCATGAGTCCAAACTAGATGTGTCAGGTGTCAAACTTGACAACAATGCTGAGGAGGGAGTGATGGGAGTGCTATCCATCACTTCTAGTTTTACCTTGGTTAGATCAACAGAGGTTTCATCTTTCTCTTGTTCTTTTTCTTCCATCTTATCTTCTTCTTTCTCATCTGATAAATTTTCAATCAATATCTCTTCTTGATGAGTGGGAGGTGTGCTGCTGCATAAAATATCAGATTCTTGTGTGCTCACAAAAGCTTCCTCAAACTTGTCCAATTCTGTGTTAGTGGCCGCCATGGCTATCTCCACATTATCAATGATAATGGTGCTATCCTTGAGTGATTCTAACATGGGCGCAGACTTTTCTACCTCTAATTGCACTTCTACTACAGGCGCTGAATCTTGAGGACTTGTAGAATGTTCTTTGATGGTCTCTAACCCTTTGGTAAATTTTATGGGTGCATTAGCTATGGGTGCAGTAAGTGGATACATGTTTCTATCCATAAATGCCTTCTCAAAGGTTTTCTCTATCTCTTTTGCAATTAACTCATAATTCTTATCCATTATGTTCATAGTCCTTGTCTTAGTTCCAAGGTGAGGCTTCACCAGCTCTAACAACAATTTCTTCTCTTCTAGCTCACATATAGGAAGGGTATCATTAAGAATCTTTTCCCTTATCCACAGATCTTCCTCAATTGCTTGTCTCTTTTGGAATTCAAGGATATTCCATACTTTGTCAGGAATCATGGTTTTTAGTTCCAAGACTATTCTCTTGAACTTTAACATGTGCTTGACCAACATACCATGAATATCAGATTTGTCTATTTCATTGTACTTGTCATAGAATTTCCCTACTTGGTCAATTCTTCCCTCATCAACTATTCTGGCACTTAGTACATTGATATTGGGTTTGAAGCTTACTTTAGGAGGTGCTTGGGTGTTTCTTCTATTTCTTGTGACTCTCGAGGATGGATGATTGGTGCCAACCTCTTTCTTCCTCTTAGGCATTGCCTTAGTTCTTCATTCAGCCGAAGGTTCTCTTTGATCTGTTCATCACATAATTTTTTTATTATTAGTCAACTTATCATCAAACTCTTCAAGTTGTTCTTTTAAGGATTTATTTTCTTCATTCAGCTTCTTGACCATTGTCCCTAGATCACTAGTAGAGAATTCTTTCAAATCTTTCCTTAGATTTTTGATGACTAATTGAGCATCACTGAGTTTATCTTTTAGTTCTTCAGATTCTCTTTCTAACTTGTCTAGGTCTTCAAGAGCAGCTTTAAGATTTCTTTTCAGATGTTTCATTTCAGCTTTGTCCATGATCTCCTCAAGTGGTTAAACTTCTATGCTAAGGACCATAGCTCTAATACCAATTGTTAGGAATGGGAACACTGAGAGGGGGGGGGGGGGGTGAATCAGTGTTCACTGTATTTTAAATTTTCACTTTAATCTTTATGCTGAACTTAAATGCTTAAGTACTGAAATAAACATTCACATAAACATGAAACATGAAATCAACACATGACACCAATATGATTATAGGGAAACCCAAATAGGTAAAAACCCCGGTGGGAATTAACACCCACTAATATTCTGCACTAGTGTTTTGTGATCCTTGTTAGAAGATCCTTTACCCTGTTAGGAGTAGCTTTACAATGCTTTAAGTACAATAGACCTTGTTAAGGGTTAGAACCTGTTAGGAGTCTTTTACAATAGTCCCTGTTAGGGGAGAGGACACACTATCCAAGAGCTCACTGCTCAAGTGGTGAAGGCTACAACCTTCAGATCTCAGATACACACTATATCTGTAGGATGAACTGTCACTGTGACACTGCTTGTCAGATCAATTCCTTTGATGTGTTGAATCTTTGATCTCTAGCAAAGATCTAATACATCTTCTAGTGTCTTTGCACACTTATGCTCTACTTATTATGTCTCTCTATCAACTTCCATATCGAATACAATGGGTGCACCTTATATTTATTTGCTCATATTAAATACATAATTAGGTCAACCCTATAACTAATTACAAACAATGCTTCCAAATGAATTGGCTTAAGCGCACTTACAATTATACATATAAACATGTCAGCAACCTAAATACAATGGGCTCATAGCCTTTACAATATTACATTATAACCGCAAATCAAAATACTAATTGTTGGCTCCATGCTCTATTCTCTGCCAACACACATTGGTTGTGCAACTTCAACTGACTATAACTTTCTCATCCTTGCACATCTACTTATGCACTCATAGACTAAGCATGAGTATAGTCTAACAAACTTAACTTCTAGGGCACATACCATAATTTGTCCGTACACACGTGCGTTGATGCTCTGAGCTGTAGGAACTTTGTACACTATCCAGTCTTCAACACTTAACCGAAATTTGATCTTTACATCAAGTGCCTTGACTCCAAACTGCTATATGACTTTGTTGCCATAATGACAACACTATATCTAGTCATATATCTTAGTATAGACAACTTGACAATAGTGATTGCATGCCCCCTTGGGAAATGAATCAAAATGATTGTGGATCATTTGGTTGAGATTGGAAAATTTTGATTTGTTTCCCGATATAGAAATTTGAAAATGCCTCGATCATGAGAGAATTTGATGAGAAAAGCTTTGATTGATAAGATGTTGAGGCTCCGAATAAGTTGATGATGGTTTGGTATCATTTGATGTTAGTCAGAATCACTTGGTTGATGTTGATGTCAATCTTATAAGATAAGTTGATGGGTTGATATTTTGCTCTCAAGATCTAGATAGACAAAACAATGATTTTCCTTCCTCAAGATCTAGAGTTAGGAGATTTGATGCGCTCAAGATAAGCAAATGGATGATAGGATAACTTGATAAATGTTAGATGATCAATTGGATGATTTGACTGATTTATATTTGATACATGATATGATTAGATATTTTGATGAGATGGAGTTGATTGGATGTTCTCATGATGCAAAATTATGGACTGTAGAAGAGAAGGTGATGAACAAGATTAAGTTGCCCCTATTTGATTAGCATGATTGATTGTTGATGATATCCTTGATGAAGCATGAATCATTTTGATGATATATCTTGATGACATTGATATACTTTTGATTATCAAATTGAGCATTATTTTTTATGAGGGGTACTTCAAATATTGATGATGTTGATAAGGACTTTGATTCTATTGATGGAGATTTGATGATGTAGATTTCAAGACATTTGATAATGTACCATTGATGATATCATTGATCATTTGATGTATCTTGATTTGGTCTTTTGATGATGATAACTCCACCCTCTTTAGCTTTCCTCTTGCAAATTATTTTTTGAGCTAAGAAAGGCAAATACATTAAATGCATTTAATCTAAGATGTATGCAGCTAACTGTCATTATTCAGAATTTGGAAGCTTATTTTCATCATCAAGCTTTTGGAACATGAAATTGGTACAACCCTCATTGGTTCAACCATGATGATATGAATACCTCTTTCCTTAGATTTTAGCAATTTCAAGTAAATAGACAAAGAATTGATCCCTTTCATATACAAATGTCCTCAATGATTCTTTGATGATAATGTCATTAGATGGATTCACATACTAATATGAATCAACTTGACAAGCACTCAAGTAGAAATCAAGAAAATATCATGTCTTCATCATTGCTCATCTAGTCAACCATCATTGATTTTCTAGAAGACATGATTTCACCAATCAAGTATTCACTTTGAACATTTTTGCTTTTGTTTGTAGATCCATATTTTAAAAACTTCATCCACTTTGATCCTTAGTTATGTTTAAGCCTTTTAGATTTTGATCTGATTTGTCAAATGTTGTTGTTTAAATCAAGTGTTTGGATATTTGAAATGTGATAAATTAATCAATAAGTTCAAGTGTAGAAATTTTTCAATTTTGATGCAATGATTTCGAGCCAACTGATGCCTGCTTTGCTAAGCTCGTTGAATTTGGATTGGCACCCCCAGTTTGATTTGGAAAAGATAGTGCTTTGTTGGGCAATGCAACTTTTGAGTGTTTACTTAAGATTTGCAATTTTTAGATTATTTTTTTGGCTTTTTAAAAATATTTTTGATGTTTTTGAATTTTTTAGAGATTTTTGATGTTTTTTAAAAAATATTTTTATATTTTTAGAGATCACTAGTTCTCAAACAAGATCACATTGAATTTCCCCAATGTCTAGCAAGGTATAGGACATGAAAGATGGATTTGAAAATTGATGATTCACCAATGAATAGGCAATGATGGATGAAGCAAGTGTGTTACCCATAGGACCATCTCCTCAAGATTATCCAAGCTAGGGAAAAATAATATCTCAATATAGGTAAATGATGTGGTGTTGGATAGCATATGGAATAATGACCTGGTGTCATGACAATGGTCCAAAGGAATGGACATATCAAGAGACTTTTGATAACATATTTTCCATTTCTTTTATTTTTCATTTGGATCAAGATTAAGGGATCAATGTGGATAAGATCACACAATCATGATAAAGGGGTAGTGAAGGCCATGAGTGAATGGTTTGGGATTATGGGAAGGCTTCTTAGGAATAATTAAGGTGGCTTTATGATAAGCAAGATCATGATAGGGTAGTGTGAATGCAACAAGTGAATAGGCTAATGGATAGGATAACTCATGTCAAGATACTTAATGCTCATGGATATGTTCAACCTTGTCAAGATCAAAGGTGAAAGATGTAAGTACAGATGCAAGTGAGATTAATGGTAGAAAGATGGAGGATATGATGGATGAAACTTTCCCCCAAGTGTAGAGTGCAAGAGAGAGGAATTATGCATGACACTTGTTTACCAGGTTTTAATCATGGTACTTCTCCAAGATGCCATAAGAAGTGGCTTTCACCATAGGATGGATTCTTTTCTTCTTCTTTTTTTTTTTTTTCAATTTTCTCTTTTTGGATGGACTCAAGCCTCGTGCTCTTTGGATACTCTTTTATAGGGTATGATATGATGGGCCAAAACTTCTGAAAAGTATACTCAAAGATGTTGATATGGTGATGGAAAGGTGATATGGTGGATAAGGTAAAGGGTGGCTAAAGATTTATGCAATGGATTGGATAATGGAAATGGAAGGATAATGAATATGAAGATAATAAGTCTTTCCATATGTGGGTGTGAAAAAAGGAATGGAAGGATAATGACTAGGAGAATAAGAAGTATTATCAAGATCAACATTGATACACACCTTGAAGGGTAGTGGAATAATGGAGGAAAAATGGGTGAGATAGCTTGGGATTTTGATGTAAGATAGGATACAAATTTTGGGACACAAGGACTCAAAATGGATGGATGAGATGGAATGTGTTTGGGAGAATGTGGAGTGGATGCCTTTGGAATCTTAAATGTCAACTTTGATTTCTCTTTTGTGTGTAAGTCCTTCAAAAGTGACTTGGGAATCCACACTTTCTTTGATTTTTCTTTCCTTTTGGATGCTTTAGAATGCATTTCTTTGACGAGGGATTTAGGAACCCACATTTTCTTTGATTTTTCTTTTTGTGTGATGGACCTTTGTGTTCTCTTGAATATTTATTTTTTTCTTTCATTCACATGTTGATTAGATGGGACATAGTGATCTTCATACATAAGTGGATTCTTGGATTTCTGGTTTTTATGTTGCGCATTCAAATTTCTTCCAAAGGATTTGGGATTGGTGGATGAATAAGGTTGATATGGCTGGTTCATATGGATGGTTTGATATGGAGGATTGACATGGATGGGTGCTTGGTTCCTCAAGTATTTATGTCTTTTTTGATCTTGATACATGGTAAGGTAAGGGGATTGTGGGATAGGGATGGTAGGAAAGGTTGATGGAGGAATGTAAGGACCCAATATTGATGGAAGATATGAAGGTTTAAACTTTGGAATATAGGGACTAAGGATGGATTTGGAAGATGTAGAAGGAATATGCTTATGCAAAAATGGAGGTAAATGAGATATGGGAAGGATATCAACATCTTTATCATGAGCTGCATGGCCAAGTCTTTCATCTTTCGAATTTATCTTTGTACCAATAGGCTTATATGTAGCTTTGATAGGAGTGACTTTGATAGGAGCAGTTGAAGCTTGAGGGGATTTATTCTTATGTAATGGATTAGGAATAATGTGATAATTTTGAGGTAGATATGGAGGCTTATGAAAAGTGGATGTTGGGGTACTTTGATCTTGACAAGGATCTTTTGATAGCCTAGGAAAAATACTTTTCTTTTGATTTTCGATAAGTTCATTAGAGATGGAAGGAATATCTTGATATTGCCTAGGATATGTATAGGATATAAGAGGTGAAGGAATATGGGGTATTTGAGATGGAAGTATATCTTCTTGAAAGAAATGGAAGGGTATGAAGGGTTCATCATGGGACTCTTGGGGTATGGGACTTTGGTCAACTATAGGATAAAGAGGGATATTATCTTGATCTTGATCCTTCATAAGACTTGTTTCTTTGCAATTTTGATTAGTCTCTTGACATGGAGCCACTTATAAGGACAATGTAGGATTTTGAATGTTCACATGGGATTCTTGAATGGCTAATGAAGGTTCATTTGAAATAGGAAAGATAGGCATTTTAGCACATGAAGGCTTGGAGTCTATAACCTTTGAATCATGGAATAAGTTTGTAGCAAGATGTAGGTTAGCTTGGATCTCTTTTAGAGGTAGCCCTTGAGGGTATACATAGTCATTATGAAAAATATTTGGGTCTTTGTTTGATGGAGGAATATTGGTAGCTTTTCTTCTATATGAAATGACAGAATGGTGGAGTAGGTGAAAGCTATAAGAGGACCACTACTAGACATGTGTTCATAAGTTTGATCTTGCTTGAGAGTAGTATATTCATTAGATGAGTCATTAGGATTTTTAATTTCAATTATGTCATCATCAATAAGATTTTGGATTTTATGTTTCAACTCCATGCAATCTGAAGTTTCATGCTCATTATGTCTATGATATGCACAATAGTTACTCAAAAAGATAAAACCACATGAAGTGATTTGAGGCAACGTGATGAGATCATTTTCAAGGAGTTTTTCCAAAGATAATTCATATGAAATTTCCAAAGGAGTAAATGATCTATCCCAAGGATATTTGGATGTACTTGTGTTTCTCAAAGAGTTGTCATATGATGAATATTGTTGAGATGGGACTAATTCCTCCTGATTTCCTTGATCAAAGATGAGATTCTCTTAATATTTTGAAATAGGTTCTTCATCAAATATTGGTTTATCATTAGGATATTTTTGATCAAACATAGGGCTTTCATGATATTCTTTTTGATCAAATTTTGAATTATCAAATATATGGCATTCATGATGTTTTTCTTGATCATAAAGGTAAGGAAACAATGTTCTTAATGAGAATTGGTTGGATAATGTTTCCATTTCTTTTTCCATTTCTTGAATTCTTATGAATAGAATATTCTTTTGAATTTTTATTGTTAATTGATTTCTGGGATCTTAATGAATGTTTTCTTTTTGTAATCAAAGATCTTCAAGCACAACACGATGATTTTATCAATTATCATAAGAAATTCTTCCAAGCAATCTACCTTAGGTCAAATTTGGCTTTTAAATGGCTCTAATGAGGTAGGCTTGCTAATTTATCAAGGATTTAGTATGGATTCCATTCAAAATGGACACTAAAATTTCATCCTCCAAGTATATTAGGAGGCTTCCCACCATCGGTATGTCAGAGTTTTGCGCAATCCATGAGGACTACTCGAGGAAGTTCAAAAATTTAGTATCCTTTTGTCACACACCCCATTAAGGATGTATGCATTTTGTTTTATAGTGGGTTGGATTCTCATAGCAAAAACAAGCATATCCCACTTTGGGTTGTCCCTCTCACCGACCCTCTTAAGGAAAATCTCAGGAGGTGAGCCCAACTAAAGTTCTGGCATGGTATTCTATGTAAGACATTATTTTTTGTTTCTTTTTTGCATGCAATTTTTTATTTTTTATTTTTAGCACTTTTTAACAAACATACTTAACAAGGTTCAATTTCCAACCCACTAACTAATGAGAATCAAGTATTGCTACTCTTTTCTACAAATAAGGGGTTTTTTAATTAAGTGTTTGGTTTATTCCTTTAAGCTATCCAAATTACTAGATTTGAAAGATAAAAGCCACAATTTAAGCACACAAATCACCAAGTTTTAAGGCTTACCTCTCCTTGTAGCTAACAAAAGTTAGGGGCATTTTTGAGTTATCTCCATGATTTTATGCTTACCTTGGCTATAGTTCCTTTCCAATGTGCTTTTCCTCCAACAAAGTTAGTCAACAAAAACAACCAAAGTGAAGAAACCAAAGATAAATTTGAAGAAACAAAGACAAATTGAATTTTAAGCCTTACTTGTCAAAGCTTTGCCTTCTCTGTTGAATCTGCTCTCTGGATTTTTTGCTTTTCTATGGTTAGACATCCTGCAGAGTTATGAAAATAATTTTACCACAGTCAGATAATGAAAATTTACAGTTTATGCAAAAATGCCATTTAAATGCTTGAAAGTGCTATTTAAATTTAAAAGTGCTATTTAAATGCTTAAAAGTGCTATTAAAATGCTTAAAAGCGCTATTAATCTGATTAAAAGTGCTATTTCAATTCTGTCAAAAAATTTAAAAGCGCAGAAATAACTAGCAAAAGTGCTATTGAAATGATTAAAGGTGGTAAAAGTATAGTAAAAGTGCTTAGTAAAATATCAAAAGTGCTTAGTAGTCAAGAAAAATGTGCTATTTGTCTGTGAAAAAGCACTGTGAGAATGATCAACAGATAATAGAAAGATCAAAAGTGCCACTGATCGGTGTAAATGCACACAAATTTATCACAGAATCACTGAAACAATGCTTGAAAGCGTCGTTTGATCGTGTAAAAGCACTGTTTAACCTATCAAAAGCATTGTTTCCTATGTTGGTTGTCTTTTCTTTCTACTTACAGGATTACACTATGGTTGACAAACTAATGTCATTGACTCTATCACCACTCCAAAGTCTGCAAGGAAAAGGGCCAATTAACAAAGATCAACAAGGATCCTCCTACACTTTGAGCTTAGATGCTCAGGCGGGTGTACCTTTGACTCACTTCTTCAAAGGAGTCACAAACTGTTATACAACTATACCCTTTACAAACTGGTTTCAAAGATTTTATCATTTAAATGTGTGGTGGATGATGATGATCTACTTCCAGAGAATGGATCAGTGCCTTAACCTAGGGTATAGAGTCACCCAATAACATATATCAACTGAGAACCCTAACTCAAACACTCTTGAATTTAGAATAAGTGCTTTGCCTATTATCCCTCTCACTCCCAAACCTAATCATCAAATTCCTATTCAACCATGAACTCACTGAAATCACCTTAAAGACTTTAATCCTAACTTTTTTAGGAACTCAAAGATAATTCCACAATACTTTTTGTTTACCATATGCTAACTCACTTTGTGACATTAACATTTATGAGGCCAAGATCAGAATAAGAAGACAAACAAGAATTTGAGATTGGAATTTGAGTGTATTCTCATTAAAATCTCCAGAATCTATGCATTACCAGAACAACAAAATGCTAGGAAACAAACCCAAAATCCAGGCTCTCCTTGTTCAGTCTTTTACATTGATTTTCAACATAACATCGACAACAACAAAAAATAAAAACTTCTGCAATATATACCACTAGTCATCTTGGAATCCCAAAAATCAGGATGCAACAAGCTACAAATGACTAGGGTAAAGGTTTCAACCACCAAACCAATCAGATCTAATAAAAAATTACTACACTAGAGGGAAAACCAAGCAACCTGGAGAAAATAGATCCTAGAATGATCTTCATCAATGAGAAATCTCTTGATTTGTACTGAGGACCATGAATCCACCATGCTAACTAGTCTAATCAACCACCTGCAACATGCCTCAAGCAACATTACCCATTCCTTATAGTACAATCCCTTGCAGACAATCATCATGCCGTTGGACCTCACTACAATAGCAAACAAAATCAAAATCCACTTGATCCAACCGCTCCAGCATTGAATTTCAGTCCTCTGGTGGTTGAAAACCCTTAAAAAATTTAAATCTGGAAGAAAATGGCTACATCAGGGCGCGAGACAGCACATCGACGGTCAGAAATCAAACTGAGACCAACTTTAAAATATCACCGTTAGATCCTCACTTTTCCCGGGCATCTCAGATTTAACCCAAAGGAACCCTAGTTTACATTTATGCCTTAGTCATGAAAATGCCAGACTTCATCTCTAACCACAGTTACAATCAGAGACCACATGACTAAAGAGAAAACTTAGGCCCACCTGGATCCACGTGTCATCAAAACATTTGCGAATATCATAATGAGTTAGCAATAGAGGACCCACCGTACGGTTCCATCTCTTAAATGAAATCCATGGTTGTCACTATATCACATGTCTAAACAACGTGCAACTTACCTTAGTGGTAAACAATGACCACATGATTAATCTACTATTTAACAAGCCTAAATGCTTAAAACACTAGTCCCACCGACATCCGCTACATCACCATCGAGCTTGACCAATCAGAAAAGAACAACTCTGTAACACCTAGCACCCAACATGACCTGGCAACTCGGACCCACCTGGTAAGCATTTAAATCGAATAGTGGTCGCATGATTGCATGGCCCAGAAAGATTCCATGTGATCAAGCGACAACCATAGATCTTCCCTTTCCTTTTGAAATATTTGGGCCCGCTAACACATCCCTATCATCATCCATGTCAACCAATGAAACATGAGCACCTTAGCACCATGTAGCACATCAGACCCATTAAGCCCTTCTATCCTCTAGAGAATCAGACAACTGTTGTATGATCGCATAGCATGGAAAGATTCCATGCGATCATATGCCAGTCGTAGATCTTGAATCTACAATAGATGTCATAAAAACTTGGCCCCACCCTGCCGCATCAGCCACTTTGTCGAATCACAAACTGCCACATTGCACAGAGTAGGACCACTACCTTCCTTTATGGTCTGACTTTGAATCAACGGCTGGCGCATGATCGCATGGAAGAAGAATATTCTATGAGATCATGCACCCGCCGTAGGATCAAAAGGAAACTAATATGCTGGGCCCATCGTCACGCAAACTAGTGAATGAAAGGAAGATAAACCACCATGCCAGGTCACAAAATTTTTTGAGGAACTACCAAGAAAATAAGAAACCATGCGACCAACGTAATCGCCTAATCACTGAATAAAAGTGCTAACTACCGGAGGACTAGGAGAACTAGCGACAAACATGTAATCGCCAGTTCGCTAAATGATAAAGGGACATGAAACCATATTAAGAGATTCAACAAATGCTGGGAATATGACCACATGCAGAAAGGGGACATAAGTGACCCAAAAAAGTAATGAAGAATTAGAACAGGGCCTAGACAAATTAGGGTTTTACCCTCCCAATGGCTATAAATATGAATTTTCGAACTAGGGTTTCAAGCCAGAGACAAGGAAAATAATTAAGAGGCAAGGGAAAAACTTTTATAGCCATAAAAATTTTGTAGGTGCTAACAGTGGCTCTATTATGGGATGTATGCCTCTTGCAGGCATAGCAATGATCCAGAATTACTGGGTGAAGCAGACCACCTACAAGAAAACTTGAACAATAGAGAGCAACTAGACAAAACCCTACAAACTAACCAAAATAAAACTAGACAGAAAGAAACACACCAGTATAAATGGAATGTACAACATATACAGACCTAAGTACTGTTCATGGAAAGATAAATACCTTCAATTGAAGTATTTTTTCAAGAACTGTCCATGAACTGGCAATTCTTGAATACCACCATTTAGTTCTTTCACAATGTAAGAATCATGGCCCCATTTTTCATGAATCTGATATGGCCCCAACTAGATTGGATCAAATTTTCCATGTTTCCCTTTATCTTCCAATCTAGCACTCCAGATCAATACCAAGTCACCAGGTTCAAACTTCCTTTCAACAGTCCTTTTGTCATACAGATTCTTGACTTGCAATTGCAACTTGGCATTTCTTGAGGCTAATTCTCTTCTAGTTTCATCCAACCTGATGAGATCTTCAATTCTTAACCGCATTTCATCATCTATATCATCATCATATAACTGAATAAACTTATACATTTCCAATAAGTTGTTTTGAGTTATGCTTGCATGTATCCCATATACTAAGTCAAATGGTGCACAACCAATTGCTTTCTTCACAGTTACCTTATCAGCCCATACAGCTAATGGTAATTTTGAATTCCATGCTCTTTTATTCTTATCAAGGATCCTCTTGAGGATTTTTATCAAGCTCTTATTTGTTGATTCTGCCTATCCATTCCCCTATGGATGATAGGGTGAGGAGTATGACATATGGATTCCTAAACATTTGTAGAAATCCTTGTACTCAGCAGACCTGAAACACATTGCATTATCACTAACAATCCTCTTAGGGCAACCAAACCTGGTAACAATATTATTCAACAAGAAATCAGTCACCACCTTACTAGTTGAATTCCTTGTGGGGATAGCTTCTACCTACTTTTTAAAATAATCAGTAGCAACTAAGATCCAATAATGTCCTCCACTAGACTTGTTTGGTATTTCCCCTATAAAATCTATTCCCCATTGTTGGAAAGGAGCCTGCACCTCTATTGGCCTCAAGGGAACAATGCCTAAAAATTTAAGCTTACCAGAGAATCTTTGACAAGCATCACACCTCCTTACCAATTGCTCTGCATCCTTGAAGATTGTGGGCCACCAGAATCCTGCTCTCAAGATTTTTTAAGCAATAGTTTTACCCATGTAATGTCCTCCACAAACTCCCTCATGCATTTCTTTTAATAACTTGTCAGCCTGACTTTCATCTACACATTTCAAAAGTATGCAATCCAAATTTTTCCTATATAATTTACATTTTACAATCACATACTTGATGGCCTATAATTTTAATGTCCTTTTCTTGTTTTCATCCATTCCTTCAGGGAAACTCATGTTCCTTAAGTAAAATATAATATCCTGATACCAGATACAATCATCCATATCACAAGTGTAATCAATTTTAGTTTGGTTTATCTGATTTGCATCAAGATTGGATTGAGCCATCAGTTTTTCCAATCCTTGTCCTCTGACCAATTTGGTAATCTGGATGTCAATATTGAATTCTTGAATTCTATTTATCCATCTGCATCTCCTTCCAGACACCTCTTGCCGTGAGAAAATATCTTTTACTACAATACTAGGCACAAAAGCAATCACAATTGCTCCCATCAGATAGCACCTAAAAGCCTTGATAGCCTTCACTAGTGCATATGCTTATTTTTCATTGATATCATATTTTAGTTTAGCAACTTGCAAAGACTTACTAAAAAATGCAACAGGCTGCTCATAACCCTCATTATTCTTCTACAACAAAACTGCAACAATAGTGTGAAAAGATGCAAAGGAAAAGATATGCATAGGGACATTGTAATCAGGTGCCTTGAGCATAGGTGCATCTTTAATAGCCTACTTGATATTCTTGAAAGCTTCATTAGGCTCACCTTCCCACTTGATCTTAGATCCTTTCTTCAACATCTTAGATATAGGCCTAGTGATTTCAGCAAAGTTTGTCACAAATCTTCTCAAGAAATTCACCCGACCAAAGAAGGACTTAATTCCTTTAACATTTCTTGGTCTTTGAATCTTATCAATGGCTACCACCCTCTCAAGATCAATTCTAACTCCTTGCTTTCCAACCAAGTGGCCAAGCAACCTACCCTCAGTGACACCAAATGCACATTTCCTTGGATTTAATGAAATGCCATATTCCAAAGCCCTCACCAATATTTTTTCTAAATGAGTAAAATGGTCTTCTTCCTTCTTGGAATAGGCAGTTAAATCATCTTGATAAACAATAAGGAAATCATTTATAAAATCTGAAAAGGCGACATCCATTGCCCTCTAAAAAGTTGCACCAGCATTTGTGAGACCAAATGGCATTCTCACATAAACATAAGTCCCCCAAGGTGTAGTAAAAACCATCTTAAATTGCTTTGATTCTTTTACAATTACTTGATTATAACCAGAGAAACCATCCATCATAGACATTAATTCAAATCCGGTCACTCTTTGCAGCATAGCTTCCATATTGGGCAGACAATAGTTATCCTTAAATGAGCTGATGTTTAAATTTCTGAAATCCACACAAAGTCTGATGTCACCATTCTTCTTCTTGATAGGGACCAAATTTGAAACCCAAGAAGAATGCTTAATGGGCTTGATAATTCTAGCATCTCTTAACTTCATTAATTCTTCTTGCATTTTAGGTGCCAAAGTAGGATTTATAGGCCTCTGTTTTTGCCTAAAGGGTTTAGCATCTTCTTTTAAAGGAATAATATGCTAGAACAAGTCTTCTCTATAAACCTTTAGGTCATCATATGACCATCCAAAGACATGCCTAAATTTTCTTAGCAGTTCAATTAATGACTTCCTTACCTTGTGAGACATTTCTTTACCAATGTAAACCTTCTTAGGTGCCTCTTGTGTACCAAGATTTATCTCCTCCAAATTCATGTGAACTTCCTTTTTGATATCCTTTTGAACTCTGTCCTGGCTATCAAATATAGTTTCTAGAACAACAAGTCCCTTAGGAACTTTGTTAGTTTTAAGTTGCAGGACCTCATTACCAAGGACAACCTCCTTTCCTTCTGTAATCTCAACCAAGGTTGAACAATCTAATTCCTGACCATGATACTGATCTTCACAATTCATAAATCTCAAGATATCCTGGTCATCTTCAAAAACATGCCAATTCTCAACATTATCTGGTATACTAGGCCTAGTCTAAATTTCAACCTTAGAGAGGCCAGCAAAAGTAATATCACTGGAATTGATTGTAATATTGGCTAACAAATCAGCCATCTTGTTATGACTTCTATCCTTCCACTCAATATTAAAGGCATCAAAATGCTCAATCAAATCCCACACAACATTTTTGTACTATTTTAGCCTTTTGTTCTTTGAAGCATACACTGATCTTACTTGGGATACCACTAATTCAGAATCCCCAACAACCTTTATACATCTAATTCCATGCTTTTGTGCCAATCTCAATCCTAGCAATAATGCTTCATACTCTGCTATATTATTGGTACAAAAGAAATTCAATGTGAAAGAGAACTTGTAAGTGCTCCCATTAGGAGATATGAGTAGAATACTTGCTCCTACTCCATCTTTGTAGCTAGCACCATCAAAGTACATCACCCTCAAATCACCCTTCATAGACCTAGGACCAATATCTTTAGCAATACATGGCAATACATGGAAATACATGCTCCTTTTCAAGTACAGTGACCTCAACTTTGAAAGCATTAACATCAGTATCTACAAAGCAGGTAACCTCATTATCAATGTCCTTTTCAATCATATAAGTTACCCTTGGTTCTCTTTCAATCCTAACAAACTGATCATCAATCTTGAAATTTGCAGAAGAAAGATCACACTACAAACACCCACCCATGGAAGCACTCCATTTCCTAGATAATAACATACCATAATGGGGTGGAATGTCTACTACTAAGACACTCATAGTCAATTCTTTCTTTGGATAAGCTGACAATTTGTATGGCATTGCATTTATAGTCCCAATGACTAGTACTTCCCTCTGATCCATTGCACAACATCTACCTTGATTTGTATCAACTTTGAGGCCTAACTTTTCCATAATTTTGAAAGGCATAACAGTATTGGAAGCACTAGAATCAATCATACAATTTCTTAGTTTTATTCCATTTGCAAGGATACTCAAAAAGAACGGATCTATATTTTCAAGGTTGGCATTGACATAATTGTCCAAATATATAGGTGGTATGTGAGATACCAATCCTTGAACCTCCACTTCTTTCAAAAATTTATCCTGATGTTCATTGCATGCAACATCATTATTATGAACATTATCTACCCATGCAATAGCCCTATCCTTATGTTCAGGGATCCTCAACAATTTTGACAAAGGAACCTTAACAGTTATTTGAGACAATACAACCAACATATCAATAGGGATAGAGGGAGGAAACTCAATCTGTTATGCCTTAATGTCCCTTTATTTATCTGATACATTGGTTACAGCTGTGACCTTTACCTTTTCAACTTTAGCCACTTTGCCAACTAGCTTTTCCACTTCACTCTGATGATTCTTGTCTTGAACAGTAGGAATCTTCTTAGCTCCAACTCCCTTAGGTTCCCACTTCTTACCTCTCATATTTTTGAACCTTACTAAATGATCATCCTTTGATCTATTTTCATTGGATTCCCTAGAGTTGGTGTTCTTCATAAACATTCCTGCAGCTTTCCCATTTGTATCCCTTGCCACCATGCATCTAGTTTGCACTTGGGCTATCATTTTTGCAGTAATTCTATCCATTTCTTCCTTTGAAGGTCTTCTCAAACTTATTGTTTCTGAGGAAGAATTCATGTTACATGTCTTTTCATCAATGTCATCATTATCAAAAAAGACCTCTTGATGGAAAAGTGCCCTATTGTGTCTTCTCAAACACACATCTGCTTCTTCATCAATATCAGAATCATCTTCATATCCTAAATATGAGGCTGCCATGTTGCATCCAATGTCATCATGAGTTTCTTCCTGATCTAACTCCTCATTGTTACCATCTTGATATGCTGACATGGATTGTGCAACCATACAATGCTCTATGGAATGAGGGGACTGACATGCTATGCACCATGGTGCATCCTCTATGACATTTACAGAGGACTTTTGCAAAGGATTAGGGACAACTTTATCATTATTTCCTCTTGTATCAAGGATAATAGGCTTTCCATCCTTCCATTGGGTGTTGTAGGGATAATTCTGCAGTCTATTCTACCTATTGAAATTATTGTTGAATTGAGGCTTTTCATTGGTAGGAGTATTATTAATTCTATTAGTAGGTGCTTTCAAGTCTTTCAATGCATTCAACACCTTATCCAATTTGTCTTCCTCTTGTTTCTTATTTCCAACATTTCTTTCATTATCCCATTTATATTTCTTGTCTCCAAAAAGCTTTGGATCATCTCTTTTTCCACCCAATTTTCTTGATATTTTCATATTGTTTTCAATATTGACAACAATCCTAAAAGCATCTCTAAGAGTTCTTGGTTCCTTCTCCCTCAACAAGTATCCCATTTTTCCATCAAAGGGATTGAAGTATGTGGTCAAACAAACATTGTCATCTAACCTCATGACTTAGAATAGCTTATGCATACCCTTCTGAAACCTCATATTGAACTCAGCTACAGATTCATTCTAATTTTTCCTTTTTAGTGTTGAACTCATTCAACATGAAACTAGCATTAGGCCTATCACCATACTTTTCTTTGAAACATTTTTCAAAAGAATCCCAAGTGTCAATACATCGATTAGGGAGTCTCTTAAACCAATCTCTAGCATCCTCCACCAGAGATTGAACAAATAATTTCATGACTACATCCTCATGCTCTACCTCATAATCATTTAGCATATCAACAAATAACCTAAGATGTTCCTCACAACTAATGGCATTGTTACCAGCGAACTTAGGTACTTTATCTCTTATATCAGTTGGAAAAGCATTTGGGTATCTAGGTATTCTATCAAAACTAATTTTCCTATAGCCTTCTAATTGCATAGGTCTTCTTCAAAAACTTTAACTAGTGTTCCCCTTAGGATCAATGTTTTTTTATCTACATTCCCACCCATTTGTGTATTTGACTATTTATTAGGGTCAACAACTGATTTGGTAGATGCGGTAGGAATTAGATTACTAGTAGTAGCATTACTAAGTGGAATAGTAGTAGTTGTAGATGGCATACCTATTTCAGTAGCAGATGGGCCAAGAGCATTTACAGATGAAGCTTTCAAGAACCAGATCTTTCTTCTTTTTTTTGCAATGGAGGCTTCAATTTTAGCCTTCTCTAACTCTCTTGCTAGGTCCTCATCTACTTTTCTTCTTCTCTCTATCTCTGTATCCTTATTTGAAATGGGTGCTAGGACACCTGGTATTGTCAATGATTTGCTTGTTTGGTGTCCCACCATCTTTTTCTTTCCTTTCTCTCCAACAACAATAGTAGGCCTAGTGATCTCATGCCCATATTTATCTTTGGGGAAGGAAGCATAACTTTGAACCTGTCTAATCACAGGGCCCTCTTTATCAAACTCATGGTCTTGCAGCAAGCACTCCTGCTCACTTCTCAGAGCATCAAGATCACCAAAGAGATCATTCTGCAAAGACTTAGGAGCAGAAGCAAGCATCTTGTTTCTCTCTTTCAACTCATTAATCTTTCTAAGAAGAGACTCTCTTTCCATCAGAGCATTAACTTTCTTAGCTTCTCTCTCCTTTTGTAACCTCTTGTGTATGGCATCCTGCTTTGCCAACTGTAACCTTAGTGCACTCAAATCATCTGGGTCTATCATAATATCATCAAAACTTGATGACACATCCATATCAGTGAGATTTTGATATGGGAAATGGACCTGTCTTGGTCTCATGGGTTGGCTTCTGAACATATCCTCATTAGGATCTAAATTTGGTCCAAAACCCCTTTCTCTAGCTTGTTCATCCTGACCTACAGGTAATGAACCCTTATCTTGAAATACTACCTTTGGGGTATCATAAAATTTATCTTCAAAGTGACCACTATCTGATCTAGAGATTTTGTATTGAGAATCTTCCTCATTAGAGGATGCAAGTGGTGCTCTATTTCTAGTATTTCTTTGTTCTCTCATGGGAGAACTAGTAGACTCTCCATCTCTTCTTTTCCTGTCTAGGTAACTATTCTAGAGTAACCTCCAAATTTTTCTTGACAAAGGACCTAGTATTCCTTCTTTTGTCCATGATCTATAGTCTATAGCACTGGTTCTAATCCTTTTGAGTTGCCACCCACCAAACTGGGAAATCTTTTAAAATCTTAAAGAAAACAACTGAATACAACAGGAAAAACAAGAGTCCACTTAATAACTTTATTCTTTAGACTCTCCCCAGCAGAGTCATCATTTTGTTGGTTGTCTTTTCTTTCTACTTGTAGGTTTACACTATGATTGACAAACTAATGTCATTGACTCTATTGCCACTCCAAAGTATGCAAGGAAAAGGGCCAATTAACAAAGATCAACAAGGATCCTCCTACACTTTGAGCTTAGATGCTCAGGCGGGTGTACCTTTGACTCACTTCTTCAAAGGAGTCACAAACTATTATACAAATATACCCTTTACAAACTAGTTTCAAAGATTTTATCATTTAAATATGTGGTGGATGATGATGAACTACTTCCAGAGAATGGATCAGTGCCTTAACCTAGGGCATAAAGTCACCCAATAACATATATCAACTGAGAACCCTAACTCAAACACTCTTGAATTCAGAATAAGTGCTTTGCCTATTATCCCTCTCACTCCCAAACCTGATCATCAAATTCCTATTCAACCATGAACTCACTGAAATCACCTTAAAGACTTTAATCCTAACTTTGTTAGGAACTCAAAGATAATTCCACAATACTCTTTGTTTACCATATGCTAACTCACTTAGTGACATTAACATATATGAGCCCAAGATTAGAATAAGAAGACAAACATGGATATGAGATTGGAATTCAAGTGTATTCTCATTAAAATCTACATAATCTATGCATTACCAGAACAACAAAATGCTAGGAAACAAACCCAAAATCCAGGCTCTCCTTGTTCAGTCTTTTACATTGATTTTCAACATAACATCAACAACAACAAAAAATAAAAACTTTTGCAATATATACCACTAGTCATCTTGGAATCCCAAAAATTAGGATGCAACAAGCTTCAGATGGCTAGGGTAAAGGTTTCAACCACCAAACCAATCAGATCCAATAAAAAATTACTACACTAGAGGGAAAACCAAGCAACCTAGAGAAAATAGATCCTAGAATGATCTTCATCAATGAGAAATCTCTTGATTTGTACTGAGGACCATGAATCCACCATGCTAACTAGTCTAATCAACCACCTGCAACATGCCTCAAGCAACATTACCCATTCCTTATGGTATAATCCCCTATAGACAATCATCACACTGGTGGACCTCACTGCAATAATAAACAAAATCAAAATCCACCTGATCTAGCCGCTCCAACATTGAATTTCACTCCTTTGGTGGTTGAAAACCCTTAAAAATTTAAATCTGGAAGAAAATGGCTACATCAGGGTGCGAGACAACACATCGACGGTCATAAATCAAACTGAGACCAAATTTAAAACATCACCATTAGATCCTCACTTTTCCCGGGCATCTCAAATTTAACCCAAAGGAACCCTGGTTTACATTTATGCCTTAGTCGCGAAAATGCCAGACTTCATCTTTAACCATAGTTACAATTAGAGACCATGTGATTGAAGAGAAAACTTAGGCCCACCTAGATCCACATGTCATCAAAACATTCACCCATATCATAATGAGTTAGCAACAAAGGACCCACCGCATGGTTCCATCTCTTAAATGAAATCCATGGCTGTCGCTATACCACATGTCTAAACAACATGCAACTTACCCTAGTGTTATAATGATGACCACATAATTAATCTACTATTTAACAAGCCTAAATGCTTAAAACATCAGTCCCACCGACATCCGCTACATCACCACTGAGCTTGGCCAATCAGAAAAGAACAACTTTGCAACACCTGGCACCCAACATGACCTAGCAACTCGGACCCACCTGGTAAGCATTTAAATCAAATGGTGGTTGCATGATCGCATGGCCCAGAAAGATTCCATGCGATCAAACGACAACCGTAGATCTTTCCTTTCCTTTTGAAATATTTGAGCCCACTGACACATCCCTGCCATCATCCATGTCAACCAATGAAACATGAGCACCTCAGCACCATGTAGCACATCAGACCCACTAAGCCCTTCTATCCTCTAGAGAATCAGACAACTGTCGTATGATCGTATAGCATGGAAAGATTCCATGTGATCATACACCAGCCATAGATCTTGAATCTGCAATGGATGTCATAAAAAAATGGCCCCACCCTGCCGCATTAGCCACTCTGTCGAATCACAAATTGCCACATTACACAGAGTGGGACCACTGCCTTCCTTTATGGTCTGATTCCGAATCAATGGCTGGCACATGATCACATGGAAGAAGAATATTGCATGAGATCATGCACCCGCCGTAGGATCAAAAGGAAACTAAGATGTTGGGCCTGCCGTCATGCGAACTAGCAAGTGAAAGGAAGATAAACCACCACACTAGGTCACATAATCTTTTGAGGAACCACCAGGAAAATAAGAAACCACACAACCAATGCAATCGCCCAATCACCAAATAAAAGTGCTAACCGCCGGAGGACTAGGAGAACTAGCGACAAACATGTAATCGCTAGTTCGCTAAATGATAAAGGGACATGAAACCATTTTAAGTGATTCAGTGAATGCTGGGAATATGACCACGTGCAGAAAGGGGACATAAGTGACCTGGAAAAGTAATGAAGAATTAGAATAGGGCCTAGACAAATTAGGGTTTTACCCTCCCAACGGCTATAAATATGAATTTTTGAACTAGTGTTTCAAGCCAGAGACAAGGAAAACAATTTAGAGGCCAGGGAAAAACTTTTATAGCCATGAAAATTTTGCAGGTGCTAACATCCTAAAAAAGCTGAGAGTTAAACACATGCAAATTTGATAAAAATGATATAATTCTAAGCATTTAGTAAAGTGAAGCCTTTTGCCCCACGGTGGGCACCATTTTGTATACCAGAAATAGTATCTTCATAGAATTAGTATTGACAATAATTGAAATAGTAACTAAATAAACCACAATAAAGCAATCTATTTAAGCTAGAAATTGACAATTAAGCATCCTATGGTTCTCTAACTAAGAATGTTAATGCAAAGCTCTCAACAAGCTTCCATTAATGACAGTCCTAGAATGAGAAAGATAAATGATTAAAGCTAAAGCTAATTGCTCAATTCCAATTTGAAAGCTAAATTAAATCTAAATTGCCTTTCTAAGCTCAAATTACAAGAGGTTCAATGCAATTCTCAGATGTGTGGTTCTTGATTATGAGGAATTTGGTCTTCCTTTTATAGATTTTTCCAATGATAGGGGGTGTAGTGTAGTTGATCATGATTAAGCCTTGGTTGAGTCCTTGGTTCCACCCTTTGAAGACAATGCAAAGTTTTTGTCCTCAAAGCTTGGGACAAGTAGACAAGATCAATGGACAAGATTCTCTTTCACTGAGTGATTGAGATTGAATTTGGCTTGATCCATGTGAATGCCTTTCCTTAAATCTCATTGGTTGATTGAATTTCCTCTCCTTTTGGGTTGTTGAGAGTAATTAAGATTTATTAATTGATTTAATTAATTTATTTTAGCCATGTACCCCTTGAATGGGTTGAATTTGATTTAATCCAAGACTATACAATTATTTGATTTAATTGTACTTTGATTTGATTGCATTTGATTAAAATGCTCTCAATTTTGATTTATCTCGAATTAAGAATTGATTTTAATTTTGATTGGCTAATTATGCATTGTGATTCAATTACTTCAATTTTGTCCTTGATTTTCTTTGATTTGACTTGATTTATCCTTAAATTGTCTTTGTCCATTTTTAGGTGATTACAACAGTCTTGAGATTTCCATCTTTTATCATTCTCTTCTATAGTGATTAAATGTCTAGTTTGCACAGAGTTTGTGGATCCCTCTGTGCTACTTTTTCTTCCTCTTTCTCAATTGCCTTTTCTTCTTTCTTCTTCTTTTCTACTTCTACCTTTTTTTCCTTTGGACTGCTTTGCTTGTTAGATCTTGTAGATCTTCTAGGAATGTTCGCAGGCATAATTTCTTGTATTGTCTTCTCTTGTGTAGGTGATAGGTCAATTATGTCTGGTGTAGTGATTACTATCTTCTTAGCTTCAGAGAGAGTAGGTGCATCAATAGCCAAGCTAGAAGATGCTTCTGACATCTTAGTCCTTATTTTCTTTAGCTTCTCCCTATTAAATCCTACCTTCACAGTGATATATTCAACAATTTTACTAATCTTTCTTTTTCTTGTTACCTTTTCTTGTTCTTCTTTGACTTTTTCAGATTTCTCCCTATATGTTCACCATCTCTCTTCAGTAGGGTCTATTTTTTCTATCAGTACATACTCTACTTACATGGTCAAAATCTTAGAAGTGACTTCATACCCCATAGGGTAACACCATTTCTTTCTAGGCTCTACTGCCTCAAAACATACACAATCAGTTTCAACCATGAAATAGATAGTGTCCTTATACTTTTCAACTAGATCCTTAGGTATCCTATACCTTTCCTTCATCTGCCTTTGTAGGATTTTAGTCATACCAAATAAATCTCCATCTACCCAATTCTTATCCTGTCTTCGGTAGCTCTCTGAGATGTGAATTATAGTGGGTACATTATCTTTCCATGCCCTAGGATGCATGCTAAGGAACTTGTGAATAATGTGTATGTACATATGAACCAAAAATGATCCAAACCTAAATGCCTTAGTCCTATCTTTCTTAATAAATTTCACATTCTCTAGGAATTGTTGTGCAAGAACTTCACAAAGATTGTACTTCTTATTTTCATTGACCATCCTATAAGCCATCATGATGACTCTAGCTGATACTGAGTTAGGTCTACTACTATAAAACAATTTATAGCCTAATATCATTTCTACTAATCTAACATCTTGCTGAAAGATGTCATTGACTGTCATTGCTCTCTTATCCCATTTTGAATATGTTAGGGTTTCCAACTATTTCCTTATATTCTTCTATGCTACTAAGAGGGCTCCATCATTATCTAAGCATGTTATTTCATGAATCATATGTGCACATGGCTTCACTGGTTGTTCTCCAATCCATATGAATTGATCATGGATCCTACTAAGGATAATCTTAAACCATTTAGTTTCAACGAATTCTGCTAGTAGGGTTAGCTTGATGATAGATTGATTCTCTAGGTACTTAAATTCTTCTACCATTGACCCATCTACTTCTATCATTGCATCCAATTCACTATAAATGTTTACATCTCCAATGATTTCATACTTGCAATATATATATGCCCTAATGTCTTCTACATGCAACACACCGATAGGGGTTTGTGAAAATGCTCCTTTTGGATTATCCTCACAAGACTTAAATGGATATCTCTTAAAATTATACCTAGGTCTATCCACAACATCAAATATTATTGGTGCATCCATAACTTCTCAAAGAATATAAGTCTAAATACCTTTAACACATAAAAATCTAGAACTTTGCTTCATGCGATCATGCATTCTCTCTGCTAGATGAATGAAATGCTTCACAACTCTGTTCTCCTTAGTTGCTGATCAACAAATGGTGCAAAAATGACATCCTTCAAATATTTTTGTCCTTCACAAGTTGAGTAAGTGCATTAATCATAGGTAGCTCAAATTTGCATGCTGTCCAGTTAATACAAATCTCACGAACATGAAAAATGAATCTCCAAGTGCTATGATCTCAACCACACACTCTATAGTGTCTGTTCATACCATACCTAAGCTTGCATGAGCTTAGTCCACATACAAAGGGGCTGGATATATTCTGTTATCTGCATCCAATGCTCCTCCTAAGGCCATGAAACCTTCTAGGTTTATGTCTCAAAGAACTCATCATGCAAAGACATAGTATCATCTACTGTCTCTCCCCGAACCAATACCTTATTGAATTCTTTCACCTTCCATATCTTGTCATCCTCTTTGCTTTTTGATTTCTTGAAATGATTCTCAAACTCATTCATATAATCATTAAGAATTTTGTCACTGTCACCAACATTCTTCCTTTTAACAACATGAGGTGGTCCTCTTGGTTCTCTTGGTCCTCTTCTGTTGTCCTCTCCATTGTATAAACAAAACTTCACTATGTGTCCAAGGTTGTTGCATTTGTAACATGTAGGAGGTCTCCTTCTATCCTAATTTACTTGCAGCTTACAATACCTTGTAGTATGCCTAAAGTTATTGCATTTTAGACATGTGATCTTGGCTACTGATACTTCTCTAACATAATCTTGTTTATACCTAGACTGATCTAGTTTTCTACAATTTGCTTTCTTGTGTCCATAATCATAATAGTTATAATAGTAGATGGTAAAGGGTTTAGAGGTACCTTTACTTTTGCAATCTCTTTTCATGTGTCCAACTTTGTTGCATCCAAAGAATCTACCTCTGAAAGGTATGATCTATTCTTTAGGTTCTTCATGAGTAGGTCTTTCTTCAGTCTTCACTTCATTTGCTTCTTCATTGGTCTTAGAATATTCTACTTCATTAAATCCAACTACAGTCATATCTCCTTTAGGTTTCTATCTCACTCTTTGCTCATTAATTTTATCACTGCTTATGTGCAACTTCTCAATGTGCAATTTGGATTGAGTGAGTTCTCCTTTTATGATATGATTGTACTTCTCCAATTCCTAACACTTATCCTTGTAATGGTCAAGTTCAGTCTTCATTTGTCCTATTTGTTCATTTGCTTCTTTTAGTGACACTTCAACTTTGTTCCTTGCATCCTTTTCATCTTGAATCTCTTTAATCATTAGAAGATTGATTTTCTATTTTTCTTGCTCTAGCTTCTTTACTTGATCTGATGTATCATTGTCTGAATCTTCATTGATCTTGTCCATAAGGTCCTATTTTTGATTTCTTGAAGTTTCAAGTTGTTCTTTTAGTTTCCTGATGAAACCTTCTGCTCTTCTCAATTTGAATTTCAATACACCATTCTCAGCCTTCTCTTTGTTTAGATCTTCAAGTGTTGCTTCAAAGTTCTCTTGCAAACTTTATGAATCCATTTTTTATCTCCCTTAATTTGTTAGTCTTTCTCTCCAAGGGCCAATAGCTCTGATACCAATTGTTAGGATTAGGTAATACTGAGGGGGGGGGGGGGGGGGGGGGGGTGAATCAGTATTACTGCACTTTAATTTAAACTTCAACCAATTATAAATAAACCATAATAATGCTAAAATGAAAAGAACATATAAGCACAACACATAACTCATGACACCATGATTTTTTCTCGAGGAAACCTTGGCCAAGGGAAAACCCCGGTGGGGATGGTACCCACAACTATGCACTAAAATACTATATCCCTGTTAGGAGATCTAGCCCTGTTAGGGGATTATTATTACATAGTACATTTCTTTGTTAGAGGAATACAAATCCCTATTAGGGGATACAAACACCTGGTTAAAGGTGGTGAGCATACAACTCTTACAATAAAAAATTGTCTCAAAGAGTTCTCCAAGAATGAACAATACAAGAACTTCCTTTTCTTAGATAGTTATAGTTATAGCTCTATCAAACACTAATCTTTCATATGCTCTCTACTCTCAAATTTGCATCCATCACATCAACATCACTTTCACACTCATCACTTCCATAAAACACTCTATACTTATACAAATTATGCCATCCAGTCATCTTCTCAAATACCATACAAAACATAATAATAAATTATGTAAATGATAAATATGGAGTCAAAGATCTTATATTACCAATGTTTTGGCAATATACTTCATCCATATGACTTAGCACATTACCATATCCACTATCCTTCTCTCAATCATCACAACTATTCGTGTGCCCTATTACACTAATTCTCTATCTTCACATACCATCAGATCATTGCATCTCACTGATATGATCACAAAAATATATGAAATCTTAACTGAAGCATATACATATCCCAAAATACCTTCTACTAACTTTTCAAGCCATAATACATCATACATTGTCATTGCTAACCAAAATTGTACCACTGTACACTGTTATCTTGATTTTGCACTTAGTCATTTTCATGACTATGACTCCAGTACCAAAACTCTCTACATGCAATCATTCCAACATAAGTGTTTCCATAAATGAAAACCCTTAAGTGATCCCTAGTACCCCAAAACATCACTTTCCAACACTAACATTAGGTGTATAACCATACCATAGCTCGTAAGGTGTCCTGTTTGATTCTTCCTTCAATTGGACTCAATTTAGTATATAAACAACATTATTGAAAACTTCTCTCAAGTAAATTTGTGCAACATCTTTTTCAATCATCAGTGTTCTAGCACAATCAACAATTGATTTTTTCCTTCTTTTAGCAATCCCATTCTATTGGGGGTGTCCTCGATGCTTATACCTATCTCTTTATTCCATGCTCATTACAAAAATTAGTAAACTCATCAGAAATGAATTCACCACCTCTATCTAACCTTAAGCATTTTAGTTTCTTACCACTTTTTCTTTTTACTTTTTCTTTGTACCAGTTAAACATTTTGAAAGCTTCTAATTTTTCTTTTAAGAACATGGAAATCATCATCCTAGAGAAATCATCAACAAACAAGATAAAATATCCATCACCATAATAACTCTGATTTCTCATTGGACCACATAAGTTAGTATGAACTAACTCTGGAATAACATTAGATGAGTAATGTTTTCTCTTGAAACTAGACTTTGACATTTTACCCATTTGACATTATTTTCACATTACATGGTCAGGCTTAGATATACTCGATAATCCTCTAACTTTCCTTTTCTTACTGATCTTAACCATGTTGTAAAAGTTCACATGACATAACCTTTTGTGCCACAACCAAACATCTTCATTTTAAGCCAACAAACAAGAAGTTTCAGCATTTTCTAGGTAGAATAAGTTACCTTTTGATTGCTCACCATTACCAATTAGTTTTCTAGCCTCATCATATGATGTAGGGGCATTCTAGGGTACTTGGTGAATCTGCATGGAGGTGTGTTGTTTTGGTTCTGTGGTACTCAGTTGCAGCTTTGATCGATGGTCTTGATCATTGAAGGAAGCTCGGTCGCTAAAGAGAACTCGGTGAAACTTTGGCACTCGATAGAACTTGTACTCGGTGATGCTTTTGGTGCTTGGTTGATGTGCTTGCTCAGAGATGCCTAGCTATTTTAGTTGTTTCTCTAGCACTCGATAGTTTTGGTTTACTGACTGGAGTTCTTGGTGGTTTGGTTGGCTGACTTGGTGCATTTATTGTTGGTAGCTTTTGTTGTATTCTCCTATGTAGATCTAGAGGCCGACATGGAGAATTAAATATTTGTAAGGCTATTTGAGAGCCGACTGTTGTTGCATTTAATATTTGTTTGTAATAGGATCCGACTTGGCTTAGGAGTTAATTGTTTCTTCCAGCTGACTTGTGGCTGAAGATTAGTATTTAAGGAGTGTTTGGGTAGTTGTTTAGGTAGATTTGGGAGGACATCAGATAGGAGATAAGACTTGGCTAGAATTGGATCTGATGAGATCTTGAAGATTAGATTGATTTTTGATAGTTTGTAATAGTAGAGCTAGTGGTTATTTTCTTGGAGGCAAGGAGATTTCTTGGAGGCTTGCAAGCTCAAGTTTAGATCTGACTTAGGGTTTCCATCAATTGTTGATTTGTTTAAGGGCTAGACTAGCTAGAGTTGTATTGGATGTTGGTTGATCTTGTAGAACTATTTCTAATTGTAATTGGCCATAACCTGGAAGGCCTTACAATTGGGCATGTTAATGAAAATTTAGTTAAAACAATTATTGTGTTGTGTTATTCCACATTGTGGTGTTTGGCTACTTGTGAGGATTGTCCTTAATTGGATCCTCCTTGCCTGTCCTGCCTCATCATATCTTTTTACTTTTCTTTTCTCAAATGCAACTCGGTGACCTATATTATTTTATTGTACTACACTCAATAGATTATAGTTAAGTCCTTTGAACCAATAAGTATTTTCACATCTGATCTTATTATTTAGTAGTTTAGATCCTTTACCTTTCACTTGACAGGGTGTGTCATTTACCATTTTCACATATCCTCCATTATAATATTTAAGATATTCAATTTTTTCTTCATCACCAGTCATATGATATGTTCAACCACTATTAATAATTAAAGTATCATTTTTACTAACTTTAGAAATAAGTGCCTTTTCAACATACCTTTCTTCTTCTTCAGAATCTTCCTTCAATGCAACAAACACCACTTCTATATCTTCATCAATTTCAATCTCGGTATCATCATCATCATCATCTTCAAATAGGTAGCATGCCTTCTTATCTTTATCTTTGTAGTCTCGGTTGTCTCTATTTCCATACTATCTATTACCTCTGTGATCTCAGTAATTTCTTCTATCATTCTTCCTTTCAATTGATCTTTCACTTGTTTTCTCATCATCTTTCCTGTCAGGAAATTTTGAAACAATATGACCAATCTCTTTACATTTAAAACATACCAAGGGTAGTTTACCTCTATATCTTCCTTTAACTTTTGGTAGCCTTCTAGCCATTAATGCTTCAAGTTCAACAAGCTCATCTTTTTCAGCTTCACTATCACTTTCATTTCTTATCTTATGTCTACTGCTTGATCTTCCAATATTCAGAGATGACACAAATGTAGATTATACCTTAGGTAAAATATTGTTATCATATTTTTTAAGCTCAAATGTAGTCAATCTACCAATTAGACTATCAAGAAAAATATCATTACCAAGAACTTCTCTCATTTCATGTATTGCCGAGACTTTAATAGCATAGGCAGATAACAATTTTCTAAGAATTATACTTACCATAGTGTCTTCTTCAATAATTCCACCTACTCCTTGAATAACATTCATGACTTCCTTGATTTGGTTGCTATACTAAGTGATGTTTTCACCTTCTTTCATCTTCATATCATCAAAATTTTCTCTTAAGCTTTCAACTTTTTCCCTGAGCACATTAATATCTCCTCCATGAACTAGTGTCAATTTGTTCCACATCTCTTTTGCAGTTGTACATTTCTTGATGTCTTCAAATTCAACATCTAATAGAGAAGAAGCAATCTCAATCATCATAGCATTATGTTCTTGTCTCTCTTTCATTTGGTTGATAGTCAAAGGACCAGTAGGAGTTATTAATTCATTTTCCAAATAGTATAGTCTAGAATCTCTAGTGCCTGATAGATACAACTTCATCCTACTTTTCCATGTTGAGAAATTGTCTTTGTTCAGCTTCGACACCTCTCTCTTATACATCTTCAGATATTTAACTTAAGTCCTTCAAACTTCATCCTACATGTACTCTTTCTCTGATACCAATTGTTAGATAACTGAGAAGGGGGGTGAATCAGTTAAGTCCAATTATCCTACAGTCCCAAATACTCTAAGATGTATAAACCAATTCAACAAATAAACTTAAATAGCTTGGTAAAAACTTGACTATGTCTTTTGATTCATTTACCATTTTCTAGTTAAATTAACTAGTATATACTTATCAAACCATTTTCTATAATGTGTAAAGTAAAATAACAAATCATCACATGCATACACATTTAACACTTGATTTTTAACATAGAAACCCTGTTAAGGGAAAAACCACCTGGGACCGGTACCTGAAATATTTTCACTCTACTGAAGTGAGTTCAGTTATGAGCCAACCCTATTAAAGGTTACAAAACACACAATAAGGTGTGACCTTGTTAGAGGCTTTATCACTAAAAGTTCTATGTGACCATACATTCACTTGAGTCAACAAGAAAACAATCAACATTCATTGAATGTCATAAATAAATAAATGAATGTAGGAGCATCTGTGAGAACACCTAGATGCATGAAGAAACAAGTTGATCAAGGCATGGAGAGAATCATTAAGGCATCCCTACAAGTCAATTGGGATATCCTGGAGCCTATCATGACAATTTTCAATGAACAATATTAAAGTATTGGTAAAACTCCTAAAGGGCTTGATAAGGACCTTAGGAGAAAATAATGTAAAAATGAGCCATTAGAGGTCTTGGGGTTGAAGTGGGTAACTAGGGTATTGAATAGGTTTGATTTATCCTATTTTATTAGCTCTATTTGATTTGGATTGGTTTTAAGGTCAAATTTTCCATTATTTGTAAGTTAGAGATTTGAATTTCAAATCTAATGACTAGTTAGGGAAAGGTGGGAAATGGGTTTTAGAGTAGTTTGGTGAGTTTTAGACCTTCTAACTGATTGGGATTGGTTTCAAAATTTTGGAGAGGGTATTTGGAACTTTTTTGAATCAAATTTTGAGTGTAGTGTGTTGTGTGTACGAACTGGTGTTGTGATATTCAAGACTGCACCTGATTTTGATGCAATAAAATAATATTTCTTGCAAGTTTGTTGATCTCCATTGATGGTTATTTGAATATAAACATTGAAAAACCATATTTTATGTCTTAGAACTCATTTTTAATTCCTTACATTGCATTTTGATTAAGTTTTAAAGCCATCAAGGATGATTGTGCTGTGATAGTCCTTGATTTGGCAAGGGTTTCACACCATGAAATAATGATTCATCCCCATGCTACAATTACTATGATTGGGGGATGGATCTTAATAGTGTATAATACCTATCTAACCATTTGGAATGCAAGAATAATATCTATTTGCAAGGTGATCACCAATTGGAATGTTGATTGCATTATTTTGTGAAGGAAAATGGAGGCATGGGTATAGTAGTGAGAGATCCACCTTCATAAGGGGAATATATGATGATTTTTAGAGTTTTTTTTATGGTCATTTAAAGGTGAAACAACCATTTTTTTTCTAGAAAGATTGGGAGTGTGCAATTTGAGAAAACCCTTATTTTGAGGGCTTGGGAATAGCCATATTGGGGTTTTGGTGTTTTTAATGGTCAAAGGGGCTATATGAATTGATATTCCTTAGTTTTTTACCATGTTGGATGACTTTTTAAATCCTTGAGTCTTGGTATTAAGACTATCTTATACTTGCTTTGTTAATTCAATCATTTTCATGCCTAAAATAGGGTCATAGGGTGGAGTTGAGTGTTTTGGTCCAAAGTAACCTATGTTGGGTCTTCGATATATTGTGTAAAGGTGAAAAGGGTGTCTTTATCCCTCATTTATTTGGTTATTTTTTTGGAACACTTAGGATAAAACTTGACTTTATTGTCGTTGGAGACCTACTAGGAAAACAATTAGGCCTAGTAGACTAAAAAGGGGTTTGGGGTGTTGGGTATTGAGTATAACCCTAAAACTTGTTGAATCTTGGTAAATTAGCATTTTAAGGTTAAAAAAAACCTTTTTAGTGCTTTGGGAAGTGTGTAATCCTTTGGTGTGGTTTGGGCTATTTGGAAGCCTTGGGGTTTGAGAGGCCTAGCAAGGGCTTGTGACTTGGAACCTTGAACAATTGGATTGTAATAATCCAAAAACACCTCCTACTACTACATCACACTCGATTAAGAGGTTTTATCTCTAGAAATGTTTAGAATGCAACAGTAAATGATCTAATTCAAATACAATTTCCTTTACAGATATTTAGATCTATGCTAAGCTCAATATACCTCTAGCCATCATAATATTTTCAATCTCATTTTATCCTCCAACTCTTTTCTTCTTGATTAATATCCTTCTGTCACTCGGTGTAGTCTACAAAATTGCTCAGTTCTCACTTCAACCTGTCTAACCATCTTTGCATGAATACAATCTTCTCATCACACACATCCCCTCTATTTTGAATATCTTGTCTCCTTAAATAGACATGATAAATCATTTTCTTCTTAGCCATAGATTTTTCCTCTTAATTTCCATCATTGATTTTGCCTCTTTAACCTTCCTCAAAACTTGTGTCTTAATACTTTTCAATCTTCATCATCCGATCAACCTCAAATTTTGTTAGCCATAGATCTTCATAACAAAATTTATCTTTATCCTTGGAATCATCCCAATTCATCCAGCTCATCATCTCAAGTCAGAAATCACATGTTCCACATTATTCTTTCACTCAGTCAATACCATTATGTGTCAGTGAATTCCTTCTTGGTTAATACCACACTCGGTATACACTGCACTTTCTCGGTGTACACTGTATCTACTCGGTGTATACTAAGTTCTTTATATACCGACCACATAAATTTTTACATTCTTGATGTGCAATTCTTAACAGAATTATGTAATACCATCAAATCATTATCATACTATCATAGAATCATCAATAAGTTACCCAATGAATACCATATTCATAACTTACTCATACATCTCATTTTCATGTTAATATCTCATTCCTTCACCAATATTACCTTCTTCAGATGTTTGCAAGTATCATTACAAGTATAGTCAAAACTAGTTGACATCAATGACAATATAATAACTGATCTAATGTCTCACATATACCATACTAGCTCGGTGATTGTCTTCGCATTCTATTCTCCAAGTAGGTAATCAGTTGTAGTCTAACAAGAGAGACATATCTAGATCATCAATAGTTAATCCTCTAAAGATAGGTAAGGTAGAGTGAGGTATATTTTTCATTGGTGCATATTCTACATGATGGTGGATAGGGAATTCAAAAGTTGTGGGATTATGTGGTACCATGGCCCTTGCTTGCCTAGGTTATCCTCCATTACCCTGATTACCCCCACCCTGGTTTCTTGCATTATTATCACCCATGATTTCCTGAATAATCTCGAATGCTCAAGGAGTATAAGAAGTTTGGAATGAATTTCAAGGGGTATTCTAGTCCTAGCTTCAAAGGAATCTTTGAATTGTTTGGATAGCTCTAGATAAATTACAAATGGGAGTTGACTAGATGGATTTGCACTTGTATCAACCTTAGACTGATTTATCTTAGGTTTTATTTCCTCAAGCAATGGAGCTTTTTATTTTTTTATTTTATAGAGTTTGAGCTACCTACTAAATCCTTTTTAACAAACCTTCCTTGAATATATCTAGGCCTATTCATGCACCTAAATGAATTACTGCAACATAGACCTAAGGTATTGACTTGAACAAGGTCAACAATTTCTTAAGCTTTCACTAAGGCACATTGTTCCTAACTTAACTTACTATGGCTTCACGCCTTTAATACCTCTCCCTAGAAAGGGTTCCAAAAATGTAGGGTAAAAATGTGGTCTGATTCTTTGGATTGAGATTAGACCAATTTGAGCAAGTACCATCAGTTACACCTAGATGTGTCAATCCAAGATTCATAAGCTGATGAGAGATATAGTGGCTATTTCTCAAGGAATGAAGATAGTATGTTAAGTGATTATGAATGCATTTTAATTCACACCCTTATTTATAGACAAATCTAATATTCTTATACTTTAACTAATGAATTAAATATCATGCTTAAAAAGGACTAAAATTAAATCACACACTTTCAATCAAGCCTCTTTAATGAACATCAACTTGTAACATCTACTTGGTTAGACATACAATCTATTACTAATTTCCTTATTATAATAATGAAACTACTTTTCTCCAAATGATTTTCTCTTTTCACTTTAAAAGGGAAAAAAAATGGTTCTACTTCCTTTCATGGTAGTGACAAGAAGTGGAACAATATATAAGAATACCAGAATTATGAGTTAAAGTCTACCGGTCCAAACATATATATTAATCAGATCAATCATAAATGGTATGAGTATAATTTAATTTCTAAACCAAGATTTTCCTTCTCCTTCAAATTCTGATTAGATCTATGTAGATAGGAATAATTCAATTTGTGAAATAACACTTCAAATTAAACCAAAGATATTCTACTTTATGGATTATTAAATGCTCTGCAAACTCACAATTCCTTCAACTTGATACTAAACTAAATATGAACTAAACTGTTAATTTAATCACACTTCTTTCATCATAAAAAATGAACATATAAACCATGCAAATAAAATAGAAAATTACTCACTCCACACTTATAACGAAGTCACTTGATAACGTCAGCAAGGGGGCCCTACCTTCTCGATCACCAAGTTCTAAATCAAACAATGAAAATTGATTACTTCAAACCATGCATTCACAACCAGAGAATAACAATTGGAGCAACAAATTTTTTCATATATTATCGAGTAAATTATATTGAACAATCCCATACATATTTATACACTACTAATTCCTAATATTGTCTCTAATTAATTATGATTTGTTTTTGTTGATGATATTATCTTTGGAGGAAATGATGAATTTTGTAAGAAGTACTTGTTTTTATATATACCAAAACAATAACCATCGATCAGTCTAGGGACACAGGCCCTCAAATCAAAATAATCTAACAATTTTAAACAACTAAGCTATTTCAAGATCATTCCAAAACTGCCAGTCAAAAATAAATTACCACCATACCGTAGTCTCATTCATATGGTCTATGTACCAAGAAATCCTTCCTTCCAAGTACCTATCCACCTATAGATCTCCTGTTATGGCAATTAAACAATCTAGTCAACAAGTAACCACAGTTTTCATTCATAGTTTTGGTTTTGACTTGTCTTCCATATTTATCAAATTCCCTTTTTTTTCTCCTTACCAAATGGTGACAGGAATGACACGAATAACATAGGAATGGAAAATAATGGCATAGTAAGGGTAAAATAAATAGCACATCCTAGCCTCATCAAAAACCCTAAAATTTTGTTGAGTGACTCAATATAAGAGTTTGGTTTTGTGCTAAAAGATTAAATTTATTGGCATTCATTCCAAATAATACATTTGTATAAAACATTGTTTCTTTGTTCCATTAAGTTTGTGTGTATAATTTTTGGTTAATATAACAAATGTCTCCTCAAAGTCTATACCTTGACATTATGTATAACCTTTACATACTAGTCTCACATTATTTCTTGTGACTTCTCCATCTTCATTTAGCTTGTTCTAGAATACCCAATTTGTTCCAATCACATTCTTGTATAACTTTCTAGGTATCTATTCCTATGTTTGATTTATCTATATCTATTTTGGATCTTCATCCATTCATCTCATCCAACTATCATATTTTATTTCTTATACAAAAGTCTTCAATTCCACCTTAGATAGAAAATAGTAGCTAGTTTGTTCACTTTCCTTGGAAAGTCTTTTGTTTGAACACCTTTTTCTTTGTCTCTATTGATCATATCTTCATAATGATGAATCTAGACATATGTTTCCAATGTTTCTAGTTCTTCCTTAGGTTCCTTTTCTTTTCATCTGATCCCTCTTTGCCTTCACAAACATTCTTTCCTCCTATAGGGCCAACAAGAACTTCTTGAAACTCAATCATAAACTCTAGAGAAACCTAATCCCATTCCTCTCTAGCTTAGACATTTGTGATATACAAAAGCTTCTTTAGAATAATGTTATAACACTTTCATGTCTTGATTTTTGTGGAGTATCGTAAAACTATATCTTCATTTGATCTTGCATCAAAGTTTTCTATATTTTTTGCATCTTTCCAAATGTAGCACTTTCTTCCAAAGATTCTAAAAATAATTAAGAGTAGGTATTTTTAAAAATTAAATCTAATAAGGTGTCTTTGTGTGATCCACTCTTATCTAACCCTATTAATAATATAGAAAACAATATTCACTACATATCTCTAGTATATGTTAGATAGTTTAGCATCTTTCAACATAGTTCTAGCCATCTCAAGAATAGTCCTATTCTTTCTTTCAACAACTCCATTTTTCTATATAATTCTAGGAGAAAATAATTATCTTCTAATTCCATGATCTTCACATTTCTATCAAACTCATGTGATGTAAAATCACAACCTATATCGTACCTTAAATAATTGATCTTAACATCTATTTGATTCTCAATACTTTTTTTGAATACCTTAAACCTATCCAAAGATTCAAATATTTTCCTTTAAGAAAGTAACCTATATCATTCTAGAATAATCATAAATGAGTAACATAAATTACCTTTCACCATTTATTTCTCATGTTCTTGTAGGCCCACATAGATCTATATGTATTAGCTCCAAAGGTCTTATAATTGAATATTCCTCATCCTTGAACTTATTTCTAGTCTCCTTTTCGATCTGACATTCTTTGCACATAGTGTTTGTTATTAGGCTTGATAATTTTGTGATGCAGAGGCCTTAGGTGGACTTGCAATTAGTAGATTCTAGAGGGACTTCACTAGTGTCATAGCAACACCAACCAAGCATCTTCATGAGGATCATTCTCCTTGATCCAAGCCACACCATATCCTATCATAGTGCACACAATGCCTTATGCCACTATAGGATGTAAATTTTTTAGATACTCCAATTTCCCTCAATCAAACCAATTGATTCAACCAAGAAATCTCATCTTAAAACTATTCCTTACCGGGTGCACACTAAACCTAAATCCGTAGTAGCCCTGCCAGACCATTTTTTCAAGGATTACACCAACTTTACCCAAAACAATCAGGGATCTAAAGGAATATATAGATACCCTTTTCAAAGTTGTTAAACATATCTCAAAACCACATATTGTTCCTTTGGACCATATGCCCAAATACTGACAGTTGCTCTAAAATTAGCCCTCCATTAGCCCTCCATTAACAAAGAAAGTACTAATAAATCACATACCCAAAATTTATAACCATTAAAAAAAGTTTTAATATCATCCAATACAATATATTTTCACATTTAAAGGAGATACCACCAAGTTCTATGATCCCATTCACCAAACCCTCCTCCCTAGGTGCATAAGCCTAGGGCTTTCCCAAAATGACCTCTCCAATCACTTCTAGATCCTATCAATGGATCAAACACCATCTAAGAAATATATTATGATAGTAAAAGTCATAAAAGGTGGACCTCCTTTGGGTGGAACTCTTAGACCTTGACTGGTCCAACCACCTTGTAACACCAATCAACACTTTGTCTCAATCAAAGACCTCTATCTCCATCCTCTTTCTTATCCCTGAAAGTAAACATCTAATGGAAAATATAGTACATGGAATAGATTATCCCACAATTAAAATTCACCATATTAATTAGGAGAGCCTAGATATTCATTAGGGCTTCAAGACAAATTGTTGATTGTACACCGAAATCTGCCAGGAACAGTCAGAATAAACTTGATGTTTCTTGCCTCAAAACTTATCAAACACTACAAAAACTGCATGGAAAATGAATGTATGTTAATCCTCCATTCATATAATACACCTCCAATCACATTTTAATTGAAACAAAGAGTTTTATAGCACCAAAATGCCGATTGCGCCCTTACAATAGTGAGTTAGGAATTTGCAGAGAATTAAAGTTTTATTGATTAAAACTTCCTTTACATTGCTTCCTTTGACCAAAAACACTCTAAAAAACCCCCTAAAACTCCTATACTATCAAAATCATGCATACCAATTCCCAAATAACCTTCCCAAGGCCGGCTAACTTCCTACAAACCAGTTACAATCAGTTTTAATGACTGTTATACATTAGTTTATGTTGTCAAGTTGACAACAAAGTTGTCAACTTCAACAACTCTTTATCCCATGGAATTTATATTATTAAAAGAAACTTTCTAAATCATCTTAGGATAAAATACTAATTCTTTAAGACTCTAAACCCTTCTTAAACCCTTTCCGAGCCTTTTAGGCCTCATTTTGCCAACTTAGGCAAATTACACATTTTAGCACTTCTTGTGCATTACATCCTTTTTAATGGCTTTATTGGCCATATTAAAAACATTATAGACCTCATAGGTCTTTTCCAATATCATCTTACACATAGGATCCTCAAGTGACCCCAAGGTACACTTTAACCTTCAAAATCCATTAAGGCTTACAATATTGACCTCATTACAAAAATGATTCAAACATAAACAAAACATAATTAAAGGACCAATTGAATAGGTTAAAATTGGAGCCATAACAATGCACCTAACATTCAACACTATTAATTTGTAATAAGTTTGTTTGTTTTGAATTGAAATAGCATAAGTAAATCTGGAAATACTTGAAAATTAATTAGGTCAAGATACATACCTCATCATGAAATTGATTTAGAAATACCTATTTTCTGAAGCCTGTGCGGAGTTTCAGAAGATTCTGCAACCAGATCTGGGACCAAGAAGTCATGATAGATAAAACCTAGAAAAATTTCATCTTTCTGACAGTAGGCAGTCTTTGACCCTCATAAAAGGTCAAAGGAAACATTTTTATTCTGAAGGTCGATTTTGACCTTGTTTGCAGATCTTGAAAGTTCGACAAAAAGGGTACTCAGATCTATCCTCTAATTCCTGAAACAATGACTGTAGATATATGAAAATGGGAGTTTTTGGGGTGGCTATATAGGGTTTTGCCTTAGCCAAACCCCCATTTTGGTGATCTCCACCTCCACGAATAGCCGATTGAAATAGAATGTGTGTGTGTATGTATTGAAAGTGTAATACCAAGATCTAATCCTCTAGATCAAAACACTAACATGAATATGTATGAATCAACAATGCATAGATTTGAATAGGATAGAAAAGCATACCAAGCCCCCAAGGCTAAAGTACTTCTACCAAACTCACAATCTGTAATTTTTACTCCATGATTATATCTTTGAATGCTTGAAAGTTGGTAATGGTGGATCAAGGAAGAAAGGATCTCTCTTGCTCCAAGTATGTGTTCACAAAGATGCTTGATGTCTGATGAACTAGAACTGATTTGGAACCTAATTGAAGAATCTATAATTTAAGATCATTGAGGAGTTGCTGACTAGATATGGAATATGATTAAATTAGTATTATGTTGTCATTGATGTCAACTAGTTTGACAACACTTATCTTGTAAGTTACTATACCAAAACATCTGAAGAAAGGTGAAAGAGATGAAGAACATAAATATCTACATGAGGAAGATGTATATGTCAGATAAGGATAAGGAACACATTGAGTAACTTGTTGATAAGTCTATGACCTTATGATATTGACTTTATTATGTTGCATTAATCTATGATGAAGAATAGAGCTAAAAGACACAAAGCAGTGTTGTCGGTAAATAAAACATTTCAGTATACACCGACAGAGTGTAGTGTATACCGAGCACAGTGTTAACTGAGCTTGTGTTCATTGATGCATTTCTTTGTTAACTGAGTAGAACAGAAAGGAATTAAATGATCAGTTTAGCCGATAAGATTGATGAGCTAGAAAGTGTATAAAATATAGGTAATGGATAATGTTTTTTATGAAGATCGATGGCTAACATAATTCAAGGAAGATCTAATGGAGTAGATTGAAATGTGTTATTGACACATCGGCCGAGGAAGCTTAAAGTGGCAAAATCAATGAAGATGATTAAGCATAAAAATCTGATGGAGGAGAAGAAAACATTTTACATATCTATATAAGAGACTGATGATTTCACAATGAAATATCACCGAAAGAAGAAGATACTGCCGAGTTATCTTGTGAACAAGCTTCATGCATTCTAATCATACTGGTTAGTAAGAACCAAGCTGTAGAACAATTATTAAGCTACAAAGAGTAATTATCAACAGACAATAAGTTAATACATTGTTGAATCTAAAGTGTTACATTGATCAAAAGGATTTTTATGAGCAAAATATTGATCTGTAATCTGTAATTGAAGTTGTATTAGGGTAGATCATCTACTGTTACATATTTAACCATTGTACATAGTCAAATCTCTTAACCGAGTGGACTATAAGGTCTTATCATGTATCATTCATAGAATGAACATTGTTATCCTGTCAACCCCATAGTGAATGCTAGTTGGATGATAACTTCTGTTCTAAAATCCTCTAACAAGGTCACACCTAATAGTGTGTTTGTAACCTTTAACAAGGTTGGGTCTTCACCAATCTCACTTCAAGAGAGTGAATATTTTGGGTTGCCAGTCCCAGGTGGTTTTTCCCTTCACAGGGTTTCCATGTTAAATCTCTTGTGTTATGTGTTGATTGTAATATTTGTTTATTATCATACTTTTCATATTACATGTTAGATTTGATCAGTAACTACTATAAAGTTTAGATTGATAATTGGTAAAAGCACAGACATATAAAGTATTTTATGTTTACTGAATAGCAGCAGTTGAAGTATTTTGTTTTGGATTATACATTTTGATTTGGGACAATGATTAACTAATTCACCCCCCCTCTCAGTTATTCTAACAATTGGTATTAGAGCTGTGGTTGCTTAGAACAGAGTTTTAAGGACTTCAGCACAAAGGTCTCAAGATGTATAAGAGGGAAGTGCCAAGATTGAACAAAGAGAACTTTGCAATATGGCAAAGCCAGATGAAGCTGCACATATCTGGAAGCTTAAAGTGGCAAAATCAATGAAGATGATTAAGCGGAAAAATTTGATGGAGGAGAAGAAAACATTTTACATATCTATATAAGAGACTGATGATTTCACAATGAAATATCGCTGGAAGAAGAAGATACTGCAGAGTTATCGTGTGAACAAGCTTCATGCATTCTGATCATACTGGTTAGTAAGAATCGAGCTATAGAACAATTACCAAGCTACAGAGAGTAATTACCGACGGACAGTAAGTTAATACATTGTTGAATTTGAAGTGTTACATTGATCAGAAGGATTTGTATGAGCAAAATATTGATCTGTAATTTGCAATTGAAGTTGTATTAAGGTAGATCATCTACTGTTACATATTTAACCATTGTACATAGTCAAATCTCTTAACGGAGTGGACTATAAGGTCTTATCATGTATCATTCATAGAATGAACATTGTTATCCTGTCAACCCCATAGTGAATGGTGGTTGGACGATAACTTCTGGTCTAAAATCCTCTAACAAGGTCACACTTAATAGTGTGTTTGTAACCTTTAACAGGGTTGGGTCTTCACCGACCTCACTTTAGAAGAGTGAATATTTTGGGTTGCCGGTCCCAGGTGGTTTTTCCCTTCACAGGGTTTCCACGTTAAATCTCTTGTGTTATGTGTTGATTGTGATATTTGTTTGTTATCATACTTTGCATATTACATGTTAGATTTGATCGGTAACTACTATAAAGTTTAGACTGATAATCGGTAAAAGCACAGACAAAGAAAGTATTTTATGTTTACCGAATAATAGAAGTTGAAGTATTTTGTTTTGGATTATACATTTTGATTTGGGACAATGATTAATTGATTCACCCCCCCTCTCAACTATTCTAACAATTGGTATCAGAGTTGTGGTTGCTTAGAATAGAGTTTTAAGGACTTCAGCACAAAGGTCTCAAGATGTATAAGAGGGAAGTGCCAAGATTGAACAAAGAGAACTTCATAGTATGGAAAAGCTGGATGAAGCTGCACATATCTGGAATTGGGAATTATGCACTAGAACTGATGGAGAATGGCTATATACAACCGACCAATGGTCCCTTAACTCTTGATCAACTGAAGGAAAGGCATGAACACAATATTACTATGATGGAACTTTCTTCTATCTATATCGATACCAAATTTGAAGACATCAAGGGTTGTGATACTGCTAAGAAGATGTGGGACAAACTAAATCTAATATATAGTGGATATTTGAATGTTAAAAGAGCCCGAGCTGAAAGCCTAAGAGGCAGATTCGATGATATGAAGATGAAGGAAGATGAGAACATTGTGCAATATTCAAATAGACTAAAAGAGGTAGTACATGCTATTATAGCATTTGATGGAGTGATTGATGATGAAACAATGATAAGCAAGATTCTCAAAACTTTACTGCCAGTTTATGCAATCAGGATCTCTGCAATTCATGAAACAAGGGCTACATCCAACCTTACTCTTGACACCCTGATTGGTAAGCTTACAACCTTTGAATTGAATAAATTTGATAATAGTGTCATTCCTTCTATGGAATCCACTTTCATGTCTTCTTTAAAGATTGGCAAGTCTAGCAGGAAAATTAAGAATGATGATAGTGATAGCAATACCGATGATGAGCTTGATGAGATTGAAGCTCTTATGGCTAGAAGACTACCCAAAGGAAAAGGAAGATATAGAGGTAAGCTACCTTTGGCATGCTTTAATTGTAAAGAGGTTGGCCACATCACTGCTAGATGTCCACATAAGAAAGATGATGATAGATCCAAAGACCGATCAAAAGGAAGCTATGGGAGAAGAGTCAATAGAGGCTATCGACACAACAATAGAGATAACTGAGACAATTATGAAAAAGGGAAAAAGGTATGTTACATAGCCAAAGATATTGAATCTGAATTTGATTTTGATGATGACATAGAAGTTGTATTTGTTGCTATGAAAGATAACTCAGAGGAAGAAGAGAAACATGAAGAGACAACACTGATCTCTAGAGTAAACAAAAATGATACATGGATCATAGACAGTGGCTATAGGCATCATATGACCAGTGATGTAGAGAAATTTGATTAACTTGATGAATACAATGGAGGATCTATGAGAATGGGCAATGATGCACCTTGTATGGTAAGAGGTAAAGGTTCACTAATGATTAATGATAGAATAAAATGTGAAAATGCATACTGGGTAGATGGATTGAACTATAATCTGTTAAGTGTGGCACAACTGAACAATTCAGGCCACTGACTTGCTTTTGAGAGCAAAAAGGTGAAGATTTATGATGATGGAGGAAGACTTGTCAGAACTGGTACATAATCCAGAGGTAACCTATTTTATCTTGATATTGATCAGCCTTTTTGTTTGTTAATGAAGGATGAAGATACATGGTTGTGGCACAAAAGGTTATGCCATGTGAACTTTGATAACATGATCAAGATTAGCAAAAGAGAAGAGTTAGAGGTTTTCCTAACTTGTCAAAACCTGATCATGCTATGTGCCATGAATGTCAGAAAGGTAAGATGACTAAGTCTAGTTTCAAAAGCAAAGACTACTCAACAAATAAGATACTTGAGTTGGTTCATACTGACCTATGTGGTCCTATGAGAACTCAGATTTGTTATGGTGATAGATACTTTATTCTTTTTGTTGATGACTATACTAGACTGATGACTGTTGTGTTCTTGAAAGAGAAATTTGAAGCTTTTAAAATGTTCAAATGGTATAAAGCTAAGGTAGAAAAAGAACTGGTAAAGAAGTTAAATGCTTAAGATCTGATAGAGGAGGTGAATTTATCTCTAATGAATTTACTAATTTCTATAATGAGCATGGTATTAAGAGACATGTCTCTACACTGAGGACACCTTAGCAAAATGGCATTACCAAAAGAAGGAACAAGTCAATAATTGATTGTGCTAGAACATTGATGATACAAAAGAATGTTTCTCAGACATATTGGAGAGAAGCTATCAGTACAGCTATATATGTTCTTAACTAAGTACAACTGAAGAAGGACACCAACCGAACACCTTATGAGCTATGGTTTGGACACAAACCTATTGTAAGTTATTTCAAGATTTTTGGAAGTAAATGCTTTATTCTAAAAGATGAGAGAAATGGAAAATTTGATTCAAAAGGAGATGAAGGGATATTCTTAGGATATTCCACTAAAAATAAAGCATATAAATGTCTGAATAAGTTTACAAATAAGATAATTGAAAGTACTAATGTCCATGTTGATGAGTTTGATGACAAGAACATAGAGGATAGTAGAAAGGAATTGGAAGACTATGGTAGATTCACTTACATTGAACAACCAGAGTATCTACCAAAGTTGCAACCAGTTATAACCGGTCAATAGGAAAATAATGTAGAACAACAGGAAGAACAAACTGACAAACAAGAAGGAGCAACCGAACAAGCTAATGAACCTGAACAAGATGAACAAGAAAGAAGAGACCGAGTACTGGCTAGATTTTTTAGAAGATACCATCCCTAGACACAAATTATTGGAGACAGACAAGTTGGAATGCAAACTAGGAGCAAAGCAAGACAAGGTACATGTCTAGTTTGTGAATTTGAACCAAAAAATGTAAAAGTTGCATTAGAAAATGATGAATGGGTTAATGCAATGAAAGAGGAAATAGAGAAAATAGAGAAAATAGAGAAAAAAAAAACTTGGAGCTTAGTACCCCGACTAAAGGACAAGAATGTTATTGGTACTAAATGGATATTCAGGAACAAGCTAAATGAAAATGGTGAAGTTACAAGAAATAAAGCTAGATTGGTATGCAAGGGATATGCACAGGAAGAAGGCATTGACTATGGTGAAACATTTGCACCTGTTGCTAGATTGGAAGGAGTTAGAATGCTACTTACATATGCTGCACACAAGAAATTCAAAGTCTTTCAAATGGATGTGAAGTCAACATTTCTGAATGGTATACTTGAAGAAGAGGTCTACATAGAACAACCTGAAGGGTTTGTTGATCTAGACAATAGAGACATGGTATGTAGATTACACAAAGCTTTATATGGTTTGAAGAAAGCATCGAGAGCCTGGTATGAAAGACTGCATACTTACTTGCTAAGTATTGGATTTATTAGAACAAGTGAAAACAACAATTTGTATATGAAAGGTGATACTGATGATACTATTCTCATTGCTGAGATATTTGTGGATGATATTATTTTTGGAGGACAAGATCATATATGCAAAGCCTTTGTTGATGAAATGTAAAAGGAGTTTGAAATGTCTATGTTCAGAGAGATTAAGTTCTTTCTAGGACTACAAGTGATTCAACAGAGTGATTGGATATTCATCACACAATCTAAATACATAAAGGAAGTATTGAAGACATTTGGCATGGAAGATGCTAAACCTATGGGAACACTGATGGCTACTAGATGTAAATTGACAAAGGAGGATGAAACTATAGATATAGACCAGACACTTTACTGATCCATGATTTGTAAACTAATGTATGTAGTTCACAGTAGACCATATATAGCACATGCTGTGGGAATTGTTGCTAGATTTCCTGCTAACCCTAGTTAATCACACATGATTGCTACTAAAAGAATCTGAAGATATCTGAAAAAGATAGAGGATTATGGCATTTGGTATACACTAATGCTGATTGGGTTGGAAATGTAGATGATAGAAAAAGAACCACCGAAGGAGCATTTTTCTTTGGTGAAAGACTTGTTACCTAGACTAGTAAAAAACACGCTTGTATTTATCAGTCTACAATTGAAGTAGAGTATGTCGCTGAAGGTATACACTAATGCTAATTGGGATGGAAATGTAGATGATAGAAAAAACACCACCGAAGGAGCATTTTTCTTTGGTGAAAGAATTGTTACCTGGACTAGTAAAAAGCACACTTGTATTTATCAGTCTACAGCTGAAGCAGAGTATGTTGCTGCTACTACTAATTGCTCAAACATTGCATACATCAAGCAAGTGTTGGAAGGAATGAATGAGGTAATCACTGACCTAGTGATTATATACTGTGACAATGCTAGTGCCATTAATATTTCAAAGAATCTAGTGATGCACTCTAAGACAAAGCATATATCTATTAAGTATCACTACTTAAGAGAACAAGTGCATGAGAAGCAAGTGAAGTTAGAATTTGTTACATCTAAAGAACAACTTGCAGATATCTTTACAAAGCCTCTACCGAAGGACACATTTGAATACTTGAGGACTAGACTTGGGGTTTGTCCCCTATCTACCGGTCACTAAGGTGATCTAGATGTTGCATCAACCTAATCTTATCTGAAGATCATTCATGTTGATGCAGCATAGTTCACACTTTGAATCATGTTCAAGGTTTTGATTAAGTTTGGAGAATTGAAACAGATTGGGATATCAGTATATAGAGATACAGAGAATGTAATGGACAATAGAGAGTTACTTAGCTAATGATGAGCTATTTGTTTATTTGTTTCTTTGGCATTGTTGTCAAAGGGAGAGATGAATAATATGAAAGGAAAGATAAACATGCACCGATGAGAACTATCTAAGGGAGAGATAATCTGAAAGGAACAAAGCATTGAAAATCAGTTACTGAGAACAGAAGCAGGAATAAGAGAACTAAAAAGAGCATATTTGATGATTGGCATTACAACATTACAAATTCTTAGTAACATAGTGATTAAACATATTGAGTCTATTCAACTTACAACATTTGTTCACAGAGTTGTAGAATACATGTTTGGTATGTGTATGGTACATTTCATATTACTTGAGTTGCCATCAATGCAAAAGGGAGAGATTGATGAACTACAACTGATTTGGAACCTAATTGAAGATTCTATGATTTAAGATCACTGAGGAGTTTCTGATTAGATATGGAATATGATTAAATCAGTATTATGTTGTCATTGATGTCAACTAGTTTGACAACACTTATCTTGTAAGTTACCATACTGAAACATCTGGAGAAAGGTGAAAGAGATGAAGAACAAAAATATCTACATGAGGAAGATGTATATGTTATGAGGATAAGGAACACATTAAGTAACTTGTTGATAAGTCTATGACCTTATGATATTGACTTTATTATGTTGCATTCATCTATGATGAAGAATAGAGCTGAAAGACACAAAGCAGTGTTGTCGGTAAATAAATCATTTCAGTATACACCGACAGAGTTTAGTGTATACCAAGCACAGTGTTAACCAATCTTGTGTTCATCGATGCATTTCTTTATTAACCGAGAAGAAGAGAAAGGAATTAAATGATCAATTTAGCCGATAAGATTGATGAGATGGAAAGTGTATGAAATCTAGGTAACAGATAATGTTTGCTATGAAGATCGACGACTAACATAATTCAAGGAAGATCTAATGGAGCATATTGAAATGTGTTATTGACACATCAGTCAAGGAAGCTTAAAGCAACAAAATCAATGAAGATGATTAAGTGGCAAAATCTGATGGAGCAGAAGAAAATGTTTTACATATCTATATAAGAGACTGATGATTTCACAATGAAATATCACTGAAAGAAGAAGATACTGTAGAGTTATCTTGTGAACAAGCTTCTTATATTCTGATCATACTGGTTAGTAAGAATTGAGTTGCAGAACAATTACCGAGCTACAAAGAGTAATTATCGACGGACAGTAAGTTAATACATTGTTGAATCTAAAGTGTTACATTGATCATAAGGATTTGTATGAGAAAAATATTGATCTGTAATCTGCAATTGAAGTTGTATTAAGGCAGATCATCTACTGTTACATATTTAACCATTGTACATAGTCAAATCTCTTAATCGAGTGGACTATAAGGTCTTATCATGTATCATTCATAGAATCAACATTGCTATCATGTCAACCCCATAGTGAATGCTGGTTGGATGATAACTTCTGGTCTAAAATCCTCTAACAAGGTCACACCTAATAGTGTGTTTGTAACCTTTAACAGGGTTGGGTCTTCACCGACCTCACTTCAGAAGAGTGAATATTTTGGGTTACCGGTCCTAGGTGGTTTTTCCCTTCATAGGGTTTCCACGTTAAATCTCTTGTGTTATGTGTTGATTGTGATATTTGTTTGTTATCAAACTTTTCATATTACATGTTAGATTTGATCGGTAACTACTATAAAGTTTACATTGATAATCGGTAAAAGCACAAATAGAGAAAGTATTTTATGTTTACTGAATAGCAGAAGTTGAAGTATTTTATTTTGGATTATACATTTTGATTTGGGACAATGATTAACTGATTCACCCCCCTCTCAGTTATTCTAATAGATGTAAATAATGGCTTGATCTTCTATATCATCCTCTTGCAATCTTGCATCTTCACCATTCCTTGCTTGCTTGAATATTCTTGTTCATGAATTTGTCTCCTTGAGAGCACTTAATCATGAAATTTCTTAGTGAAAATGAATGCAAATGAGAGTCTTTATATAAAGGTTTCATGGTGAGGCTCCTAGAGCAATGTGAGGACCCATAATTCAAATCTCACCTCAAATTAAGGTCTAATCACAATAAAAAACTAAGGAGGGAAAAAAATTAAATGAAATTTGAATTAAAACCTTTTCACACTCGGATATGAGGGCCCGACATTGATTTTGGGGCCTGTTGGGACCAAATCTAAAAAAGGGGCACAAATTCTAGAGGAGGTCAAAGATGACCTCATCTCTAACCTAGGTCAGGGATGAGATCGACTCTCACCTAGGTTAGGGTCAACCTCAACTCTGACCTAGGTTAGGGTCGACCTCAAATTTGACCTAGTGAGCCCAGATCCAACCAGAATCAGGATAGGAGGTCCCAGGGGTGCTCAGAGACCTAGAAATGATGCCAAAATGGGACAGAATGCTGGGGAGAGGCATAAAATCCTATGATGATTATGATGAAGGCTAGGAGGACCTATTTATAATTCCTACCTATAAAATAGAGCCATGGAAGAGGGAAATTAAGGAGAATCCTCAGGATCCTAACCCTAATTTCACCTAGAATGAAGAAATTAAGTGCAGAATGCATCCTAAATGCAAGTCTATCATGATAAATGTACTAAAAGAGGGTGCTAAACTTATCAAGATGGAAGTGATTCCATTGTAAGATGATACATTTAGCCCCCACTTTAGCTCAGATATGACACTACGTGAATATGCAAGCTAAAGTAAGAAAATATCATATTAAATAAAAAGGATATAGCCAAGTCCTCGATGTAAAGATCCTACAGAAAACTATTAGAACTTGCAACACACAAGGTTAATGAAAATCCATAAATCACCTAAGTCTTACTATATGATAATTTGGGAAGTATATAGAGCCCCTTATGCCCCCTTGTTTCGGCTTTCTACTTCGGAAGGGTGAAACAAGGTGATAAGAAAAACTCTATATACTGGATATGTAGTGTGTTGAAAAGTCCTTTCCTAAAAAAATTAGAAGGATTCCTAACCTTCATAAACTAGTTCAAGGAGTTAGGTATTTGAATCACAATTCCAACTCCATTGACAACACTAAAAATAGAGTTACCGAACTCAAGTTATGATGAAAAGAGTGAATGTCTGTCTAAATGCATAAGAAGGGAAATCTGAGTTTACCCTAAGGAAACCCTAATTTGAACTTGTAAATAAGGAAAAGAGAGAAATACTTACTCATTCTTACCATTTGTAGATTCAAAATGAGGAAGCAAGATGCTGAGAAGAGAGGAACTTTGAGCGACATGCCTAGAGATTCTGAGACAACCTGGCTACCAGATGGTCACTACTTGAGGTGAGTTTGTTGTTATCTACCTTTGAACTTTCCAAATTCCTATTTTTTATAGGCAAGGTCAAATTTTCCCATCTTAGGTTGACCTTGAACCATCTAGGTTGACATTAACCCATCTAGGTCGACTTTGACCCATGAAAGTTGACATTAACCAGAGGGTTTTTGCTAGTTTCTGGGATGAGGTTGACCTTGACCCAGAAAAGTTGACATTGATCCAATAAGATCTTCCTTGACCTAACTAAGGTCGACTTTGACCTAGTTCAGTTAGATTTGTAGATTTGATGATGTTGATGATTGATATGATGTTTGTTTGTTCTTACAGGACTTGGTCTGTTTCCAAGAGCATCCCTTTGGAGAGTTGCTAGCCATGGTCAGAGAGAGACTATCCAAGCTTGATGATGAGGAGATGCAGTTATTGAAGGATGTGGGACTATACTGGGTATCAGTCCTTCCATAGATTACACTACACTGAGCCATGCTCTTGGCTCTGATAGAGAGGTGGGATGAGGATACATGCTCCTTCCATCTTCCCTCTGGTGAGATCACAGTGACATTAGAGGATGTCTACAAGATCATGCGGCTTCCAGTCCGAGGTGAGACCATCAGACCTAGAGCATAGTGTGCTTGTGAGGAGATCCATGTAGACATAAAGTATTATATAGGATAGGTTCCATAGATGTGGACTCGGTCAGATTATGTCCTATTATCATCCATACTGTCAGGCCCTACACCTTTAGTACAGAAGGTGATGCTTTGCATAGTAGCCTTGGTTGTGTTACCCAACTTAAAGGGTACTATATTTTTTTCACCTTTGACACATCCCATATAGAGGATGGAGAGAGATAGGACTATGTTCTCATGGGGTCGCAGCATGCTAGCTCAGCTATACCATGAGAAAGGTTAGCTAGTGAGGTATCAATGAGAGAGTTTTTTGATATGCACGCTCCTACAGATTTGGATGTTTGAGAATTTCACATGTACACATCCATAAGGAGTTCCAATGATGGTAGATGCAAGCATAGCGAGAGCCTTTATGGATCCCTTGAGAGATATTTGGCAGTTTAGAGATATGCTCTACTAGAGAGTACATCTAGACCACATTGCTAGCACTGATGTGATATGGAGACCCTACCATCGAATGATAGAGTGTCCTGATACACAATTCTAGATGAGACATTCACAGCAGCATAAGCTACTAGAGGGTCATTAGAGTCATATAGTGATGCCCTACTATTATGATCAGGTGATGATGTAGTTCAGCCTATTACAGGGAGTCCTTAAAGTAGTACCTCGCTATGTACATCCACTGAGATACTATCAGTGACCCGGTGCCATACACCGACCATCGATAGTAGTCATAGAGGATAGTGATGTAGAGGAGATAGAGGACATAGAGGTACCATTAGATGTGACCTATTCAGGCATGAGCCAGGATTACATCAGGTACTAGAGTTTTCAAGGGATCCGTCCTATCTTTCCTAAGGATTATCCCAAAGGTGATCCAGGCTTTACAAAGGGGACACACTGGGATAATGGAGCCACAAAGGAGGATGAGGATATTAGAGATGAGGAGGAGCACATCTTTGAGGGAGATCCCATGGAGGAGGAGAGAGTAGATAGAGCAGAGGAGAGAGTGGAGGAGAGAGATGAGGACATGCCCCCAGCTGGTGATACTAGTGCAGATATACCTATTACTCATGCATCACCACTGAGATCACAACGGCTCCCATGACCCCACATAGAGACACCACCATTGAGGCCTAGATATAGCGAGCATGGAGAGAGTAGTCACTCCATGCCCCCACCATCTAGACATTTTAGTGATGTCCAAGAGGGAGACCCAAGTATGAAACATGAAATTTGATTGACTATCTGATTTGATTTGAGATAAATAGGACACTAGACTGATAAAAGTTTTCTCTCTACAACTAGCATAGCGGAGTGGAGGATCTTTGTATCTAAGATTTCCAAGGATACAATTATATCCTACCGACTACTAGCCAATGAGAGAGAGTCTTCCATTGGTCATAGAGATCCTGACAGGCATGTTGACATCTTTGCATGCATCCAGTGAGAGCTGAGATTATGTAGAGAAAGAGAGGAGAAGCTGATGGAAGAGGTATAGAGTCTCTGAGGATGTTCACATGGTATGAGAATATCCAGGATCCATACATAGACACACAAATCCTCATCTTCCCAACACAGGGTCGAGAGATTCGGGAGCCATCGACCATCAGAGTGACATAGTGATAGAAGTAGTGATAGATAGGGCCATTGGCCACATATGTGTCAAAACTTGAAAAACTCTTTTTGATGAATGAAAAACTTTCTCTACTGATTAGTTCTATGTTTGATTACTATGCTTTCATCAATATAAAACTTAATAGAAAGAAAGAAAGAAAGAAAGTGCATAAATATATTCAATATGTAATTTTGCTAAAACTACATAACCTATAAAATAAATCTTTATAAGGAATATATAAATGCATTGGAAAACAAATGAAATTAAGGATAATAACGTTTAAGATGCATAATATTAATGGGTTCCTTAAAAGAAATACCATCCATATCAGCAAGTTTATAAGCACCTGAATGAAAGTCTTCAATAACAACAAAAGGTCCAAGCCAATTAGGGCTAAATTTTCCTTTTTCGCTCGGTAAAGCATTCACATTTCATTGGTTCTCATAAAGGACTAAATCACCAACTATAAATGTTCATTCAATTACCTTATGATTGTATTATTTTTGAAGAGATTTATGATAAGCTTTTATATGTTCTAATGCATGTATTCGTTGTTAATCCAACATTTCTAGCTCTTGTAAGCATTGTTCATGAAAAGTATCTTTATCAATTATCCCATGAAATGAAACACATAAAGAAGGTATTTCCCATTCCAAAGGCATAATAGCATTAGTACCATAGACAAGGTTATAAGGAGAAGTACCTGTGGTAGTACAAACACTAGTCCTATAGGCCCATAAAGCATAAGTTAGTTGAGTATGCCAATCTTTCGCATGCTTACTAACTATTTTCTCAAGATTTGTTCAATAATTTTATTTGATGCTTCATCTTTTCCATTAGATTGAGGATAGTAAGGAGTTTAAAATCTATGTTGAATCTTATATTTCTCCAAGAATTTGGTGACTTCTTTGTTTTTAAAAGAGGTTACATTATCCAAAATTATCGTCGAAGGAATACCAAATCTTGTTATGATATTATTAAGGATGAAATCACAAATAACATCTTCCATTGTTGAATGAAGAGGGACAACTTCAACCCACTTCATGAAATAATCCATAGCAGTGAGAATGTAAGTATGTCCTTGAGAAGAAATCGGTGAGATTTTTCCAATAAGGTCAAAACCCCAAACACTAAAAGGCCATGGAGAAACTTGATTACGAAGCTCACAAGTAGGAGCATGAATCAAATTACTATGTTGTTGACATTGAGGACATTTCTTAACAAACATAAAATAATCCTTTTCCATTGTTTGTCAATAATATCCCATTTGAAGCAATTTATTAACCAGGGATTTTTCACCAAAATGTCCCCCACACGAACCAGAATGAGCCTCTTCTAAACCTACAAGAATTTCAGTTCTATTGAGACATCATAATAATAATCCTTCATAAGAGCATTTGTAAAGCATATCTCCTATAATTATGTAACGTGTTGCAAGTTTCCTAATACAATTACGTGTGTTCCTTGTTGCTGATTCAGGAAAAGTACCATCCTTCAAAAAATGAAAAATATGTGAATACCATTCATCCAAATGCAAATGGAAACAATCAAAGGTAATCTTGTCAGAAATTGTAGGGAATTTAAGAGTTTGTATAGTAAATTGAAAGTTTTCAACATTTTTCTCAAGACAAACCAAGGAAGCTACGCTTGCCATGGCATCTACATGTCGATTATCCTTCCTAGGTAAAGTCTGAATCGTATAAGAGGAGAATTGTGAAAGCACCTCAAGAGCTAAATCTCTATATTGTGTCATTTTAGCATTTTTAGTCTGATATTCTCCTTTAATCTATTCAACAATCATTTGCGAATCTCCATATATTTGTAAATGTTTGATATTGAGGGATGAAGCTACTCGTAGTCCAGCTATAAGAGCTTCATACTCTGCAATGTTATTAGTACAAGGAAAGATTAATTTATATGATAAAGGGATGGGTTTTTTTGTAAGAGGAATCAAGATGATACCCACATCAGAACCTATCTTACACTTAGACCCATCAAAATATAATTCCCAAATATCATCCTGTTGAATAGCTAGGATATTATCATCAGGAAATTCTATTGAAGTAGAACATTTATCTGAGTGAGGACAAGGAGCTTCAACTAGATAATCTGTTAATGCCTGTCCCTTTAAAGACTTATGAGAAATAAAATTAAGATCAAACTGGTAAGCAACATTACCCATTTTTCCAACCGGCCAGAGAGATTAGTTTGTGAGAAAATATGTTTCAAAGGATCAAATTTGACAATCACATTAACTTCAACATTTATAAGATAATGCCTGAGTTTCTGATATGCATAAACTATAGCTAGACATTGTCTTTCTAAATCTTTATATCTTGTTTCATAATCAAGTAAAGTTTGACTAATGTAATACACAGGTCTTTCTTTACCATCATCATCAATTTGAGCTAACAACGCACTCATGGCCCGTGGACTCACTGAAGTGTATAAATGAAATGGCTTATCAAAATTAGTAGGTTGCAAGATAGGAGGATTCACAAGATACTCCTTAAATTTCTCAAAAGTTTGTTTACACTAATCATTCCAAGAGAAAGTAGTATCCTTTCTAAGTAAGGAAGTAAAAGGGATAGTTCGGTCTGCTAAATTAGAAATAAAGTGACGAATAGCTTGTATTTTTCCTTGTAAACTTTGTAATTGAGAAATATTCTTAGGAGGAGGCATATTAACAATAGCTTCAATCTTTTTAGTATCTACTTCGATGCCTCACGTAGAGATTATAAATCCTAATAATTTACTGGAATCAACTCCAAAGACACATTTCTTAGGATTCAATCTCATATTATAACTTCTAATCCATTCAAATATCTATCGTAAAATAGTAATGTGATCTTCTCTTTGTATAGATTTTTCCAAGATATCATCCACATAATCTTCAAGAATCTTATGAATGTAATCATGAGAAATCAGAGTCATAGCCCATTGATAAGTTGCTCCCACATTTTTTAATCCAAAAGGCATCATGACCCAACAAAAGGTTCCCCAAGGTGTTATAAATGTAGTCTTAAATTGATCTTCAAGAGGGATAAAGATTTGATTATATCCTGAAAAACCATCCATAAAATATAACAAGACATGGCTCGCTATTGAATCCACAATCATATCGATATTAGGTAATGGGAAATCATCTTTCAAGGATGCCTTATTTAAATCTCTAAAATCAGTACACATCCTTATCTTATTTTCTCCTTTTGACACAGGCACAATGTTTGGAATCCAATCTGAGTACTCAATAGAATGGATAAATCCATAATCCAATAATTTCTCAATTTCACCTTTGACTAATAAAGTGATTCGTGGATTCATATTTCAAATTTTCTATTTCAAAGGTTTCATATTTGGTTTTAAAATGATGTTATGAGTAACAATCTTCGAATCTATACTTGGCATATCTAAATATGTCTAAGAAAAGATATCCTTAAATTCAAGAAAAAGGGAAACCAACTGATCATGTTCATCCTGATTCAAACATTTCTTGATTTTTATCATCCTTTCAAAGTTGTTTTCATCTACTTGAATATCAATAGTTTCAGTGATTAACAAATCACTTCTTATCGGATAATCCATCGGTAAAGGAAGAGTATTCTGTTCTTCATGTTCTCCAAAATAAGCATAATTTTTTAAACAATAAGGCTTTCCTCGTTTGTGATGAAACTTAGGTAAATCCTCATAAACCCCTAAAAATTCCATTAAGGCTTCATCTTTAGGAAAAATATCCAAAGAGGATTGTTGATTAAGGTCAATAAGCAATGGGTTAACCAACTTCAACTGTCCATTGCAAATATGATTAACATTAAGAGGAAAAGTTGATGGTTGTCTATAAGGATTGAATCCTAATCCATATGTATGATCATAAACTTCATTATCCAAAAGTACTTTTATACCTTGTTCATATTTACCACATCCTTTCCCATTAAATCCTGATTTCTTAAGAAAATGATAACCAGGACCATATCGATCAGTCATGTCAGAAGGAGTCCAAGGAGTGGCATATGTCACAATGTCATAACAATCAGGCTTTATAGTTTCAATCGTTTCATTAATCGAAGCGGCAACAAAATTAATTTTTAATTCTTCAGAAAGTAGAGAAGAAATAAAAACTTTTTTCTCAAATTCATTTTGTTGCTTCATAAATTCCAAATCAGAGACCTTGTATTCTCCAATAAACGTAGGATTAGAATCCAATGTCCCCCAATCATCCTCAATCAAAGAAGAATAAGATGGAGCTTCTCGTTGTTGAATCTTAGGTTGTTGTATTTTTAGTTGTTTTTCAATCTCTTTACTAGGTTGAAGAGGTTCAGAAATTTTGGCATATTCTGCATTTAAGCAAGGATTCAGGGCATCATCCGCATGTAATGTATACATTAAATTGTTATAGATGAACCTAACTTTGCGATGAAGAGTAGAAGGAACTGCATGCATAGTATGTAACCATGGTCTTCCTAAAAGAAGGTTATAATTGAGAGGTCCAGGCATAACATGAATAGGAGTATTTAAGATAATTGGACCAACTTTAATAGGTAAGGTAATAATGCCCAACGTTCTTTTTGCAATATTGTCAAATCCACGTATAGGAACATTATCAGGTTGAATAGTAGTAAGATCAGCCTTAATTGCCTTGAGCATATCCATGCTACAAACATTAAGTCATGATCCATTATCAATTAAGGTTCTTTGAATGATACTTTGATTAATAGAGACAACCACCATGAGAGCATAATATTGATTCTGCACCTCTAGGGAAGGTAAATCATTATCAGAAAACATAATAGGAGGTATAGAAGGCATAGTATGCATACAATCCAAATTAGAATGAATGTTATCTTGATTAGGAGGTGAAGTAGGAAGAGTAGATAAGGCTTTTTGCAATGCCTCATGATATGTCAGGGAAGTTTGAAGTAATTCCCATAAAGATATCTTAGTAGGAATAGCACGTAATTGGTCAACTAAGTTATACTCCTTAAAGGTAGATGGATACCTAGGTGCTTGAGGAAACATAGGTTGAGAAGGAGGTAAGGAAACTGAAACAGTAGGCTGAGGGTTATTCCATGTGTGATAAGTATGTGAAACAAAATTGGAATTATCAAAGAAATTTGAAGGATCTCTAGGTTTACCCTTAATTGTTATATGAGGACATCCTTTTACTATCATCAAAGGTGTAGGATATATCATTTTAGGTTTATCAATATTACAAATAGTGGGACATGAAGGTAACCATGCACACACCTTATGGTAAAGGTCAATTGGAGAGGTTGTGGAGGAGAGTGAAATAGGAATAGGATCTATGGAGATTGTATTCAAACCATTTCATCCTCACTACCATGTACCTCATTAGGGAATCTATCCTCTTGTATAATAAAAACCTCATCAAAGTACTCAAAACAAGAATCATACATGTTGAATACAAAGAAAGCACTAAAAGGATGAAAATGTAAATATTTTTATATTTTTAAAGGAATTTTGCAATTTTTTTGTATTTTTGAGATATAAATGCAAGAAATCTAATCTTATAAGCATGCAAGATTTAAATCTAACACCATAAAAGAAAGATTTGTCATAAACGGGTTCACCAAAATGAATAGGTTAAAATTGGAGCCTTCACAATGCACCTAACATTCAACACTATTTATTTGTAATAAGTTTGTTTGTTTTGAATTGGAATAGCATAAGTAAATATGGAAATACTTAAAAATTAATTAGGTCAAGATACATACCTCATCATGAAATTAATTTAAAATACCTATTTTCTAAAGCCTGTGCGGAGTTTCAAAAGATTCTACAACTAGATCTGGGACCAGGAAGTCGTGACAGAGAAAACCCATAAAAATTTCATCTTTCTGGTAGTAGGGAGTCTTTGACCCTCATAAAAGGTCAAAGGCTACATTTTTATTCTGAAGGTCGATTTTGACCTTGTTCCCATATCTTAGAAGTTTGACGAAAAGGTTACTTAGATCTGTCCTCTAATTCCTAAAACAACGACTGTAGATATTTGAAAAGGGGAATTTTTGGGGTGGCTATATAGGGTTTTGCCTTATTCAAACCCCCATTTTGGTGATCTCCACCTCCATGAATAGTTGATTGAAATAGAATGTGTGTGTGTATGTATTGAAAGTGTAATGCCAAGATCTAATCCTCTAGATCAAAACCCTAGCATGAATATGTATGCAATAACAATGCATAGATTTGAATAAGATAAAAAAACATACCAAGACCCCAAGGCTAAAGTACTTCTACCAAACTCACAATCCGTAATTGTTACTCCATGATTGTATCTTTGAATGCTTGAAAGTTGGTAGTGGTGGATCAAGGAAGAAAGGATCTCTCTTGCTCCAAGTATGTGTTCACAAAGATTCTTGATGTCAACAATGGCTTGATCTTCTATATCATCCTCTTGAAATATTGCATCTTCCCCATTCCTTACTTTCTTGAATCTTCTTGTTCATGAATTTGTCTCCTTGAGAGCACTTAATCATGAAATTTCTTGGTGAAAATGAATGCAAATAAGAGTCTTTATATAGAGGTTTCAAGGTGAGGCTCCTAGAGCAATGTGAGGACCCATAATTAAAATTCCACCTTGAATTAAGGTAAAATCACAATAACCAACTAAGGAGGGAAAATACTTAAATGAAATCTGAATTAAAACCTTTTCGCACTCGGATCTGAGGGCCCGACATTGATTTTGGGGCCCGTCGAGACCAAATTTGAAAAAGGGGCATAGATTCTAGAGGAGGTTAAAGATGACCTCATCTTTGACCTAGGTCAGGGATGAGCTCAAATTTGACCTAGGTTAGGGTTGACCTCAACTTTGACCCAATGGGCCCCAATCCAGCCAGAATCAGGACAGGAGGTCCCGGGGGTGCCCGAAGACCTAGAAATGATGCCAGAATGGGACAAAATGCCAGGGAGAGGCATAAAATCCTATGATGATTGTGATGAAGGCTAGGAGGACCTATTTATAAGTCCTACCTATAAGATAGAGCCATGGAAGAGGGAAATTAAGGAGAATCCTTGGGATCCTAACCCTAATTTCACCTAGAATGAAGAAATTAAGTGCATAATGCTTCCTAAATGCAAGTCTGTCATGATAAATGTACTAAACGAGGGTGCTAAACCTATCAAGATGGAAGTGATTCCATTTTAAGATGATACACCAATATAGGTCTTATTACAATCAAATGACCCATAAAGGTCATGTTGTCTTCAAATTACCCCTAAGATCTATTCAGTGACCCTAGTTTCCTTTAGGCCTTTTGTCCTTGGCCCTGGTGCTCCTGCACCATACTCCATAGATTTAAAAATTTTCCAAGTCATCTTGGAAACCTACAAATAAACATGTTAGTAAAAAAAATCAGGTATTCATCTTCACCTTTGGAAAATATAAGTCCTCATGGAACCATGTAACTCTTCTTACATGCAACTTCATCTTGCATCTAGGCTTTCTCTCATTCATCAATGTAAACATGGATTTCTCATGCTGTTGCTTCTCACTCACCACGATACCAACTAGTACCTCTAGTTCACCTTGTGCTATCTCCATTCTAGGAGAAAATTTTTCCATCTTTTGAGCCTCCTCATGGTCCATATCTAAAAATATAGCCTCTTCTTTAAAGGTTTCTCCCTTTTCCTTACACCCTTTGTATTGGCATACTATCTCATCATCCATCTTCAAGGCTGCTACATGAACCTTCTTCCTTTCTATTGCTGCTGCTAGTAGCCTCTTGATAGGCCACACTACCCTCTTTTCCACCTTCAAGTTCCAACTCTTGGATCTTATCCTTAACATCTCCATTATTGATTATTTTTCTTCATATTCCTTTCTTATCTTCTCTTGAATTCTCTTCCACTTTGCTTCACTCTCTTCCAAATCTTTCGTCAAGCTTCTCAAGTCCTCTTATCTCCTCCATTCCATCTCTTGTCTCCTTATTTCTTTTCTTCTTGTTCTCCTTTATTTTCTTCATCTCTTTTTCTTCATTCATCCAAGTATTCTCTTAGAAACTTGGCCAACTCTCTTTCACTCCTATTTAGTTCCATCTTCTCATACTAATCTAGGATTCATTATATATCCATCTACTACTTTGGAACACTCGAGGAGGAAATGGACACTCCAAGGCCTCAACAAAGGGATTTCAATCTTCCAAATATTAGACCTTTCTCTTTCTCTAATACCACCTGATGCAGAGGCCTTAAGTGGACTCGCAATCAGTAGATTCTGGAGGGACTTCACTAGTGTCATAGCAACACCAACCAAGCATCTTCACGAGGATCATTCTCCTTGATCCAAGCCACACCATACCCTATCAGAGTGCACATAATGCCTTATTCCACCATAGTCTCCACACCTTTGTAGATACTCTAATGTACCTCAATCCAACTAATGGATTCAACCAAGAAATCTCACCTTCAAACTATTCCTTACCGGGTGCACACTAGGCCTAAATCCCTAGTAGCCCTACCAGACCGGTTTTTCAAGGATTACACCAAATTTACCCAAAAAAATCAAGGATCTAAAAGAATATCTAGATGGCCTTTTCATAGTTGTTAAACATATCTCAAAACCACATATTGTTCCTTTGGACGATTTGCCCAAACAATGACTGTTGCTCTGCAATTAGCCCTCCACTAGCCCTCCATTAACAAAGCAAGTACTAACAAATCACATCCCTAAACTTTATAACCCTAAAAAAGAATTGTAACATCATCCAAAATAATATATTTTCACATTCAAAGGAGATACCACCAAGTTCTATCATCCCATTCACCAAACCATCCTTCCTAGGTGCACAAGCCTAGGGATTTCCTAGAATTACATCTCGAATCACTTCTGGATCTTATCAATGGATCAAACATTGTTGGAAACTAAAATTGAAGAAATTTTTGTATTTTCATTGACATCAAACCTTAGTTGGTAAGATTGTTGCTATCTAATAAATTACTATAACTATTGATTGATGAGAAGGATTAGGGAAATGGTGATAACAATAGAACCTAGAGAAAGGTTGAGTTATTTGATACTTTAGTAAGTACTTGATTATGTGGCACAATGATAAGAAAATGTATTGTTTATTTAAGTAAGAAGAAAGACTGAACAAGTAGGATTAACTGAGAAAAAGTGAAGAAATCTAGTTTAAGCCGAGTGATGTTAGTATCGACCGAGAGCCAGTATATGCTGAGTAAATTTAGTGTTGACTGAGCTACGCAGTGATGACCGAGCTACACAGTGATGACCGAGGAGATGAACATAGTATTTACTGAGCATCAATAATTTACATTTGAGGAAGAATTCAAATTCCTAGCGGACTTAGTTGAATTCTTGGATTATGTAAATCACGTTGACTTTAATAAATTGAATGTATGGAGCATTTAATGCATAGTAAACCATTTTATTGTGATTTCAATAAAGAGATTAACGATGTTTCTAGAAGGACAGATGAAGAACATGAATATTGGAAGGATTAGATGAATCTAACCTAAACCTAAGATATACAGAAGAGATTAAGCGACAAAAGATGGATTTACCTATTGAAGAGGTATATAGGAAAACCTAAGTGTGAGGTTAGAAAATGATGCTAGAGTTGTTGATGTTATTGACTGATAAAGCAGAAAGGATGAAGGTGAAGGAGTTGATCAGAGTTGTGATTTCTTGAAGGGATTTCCGAGTAGATCAGTGATGGAGATGGAAATGGAACTCAGTCAGTAAGCCAACATATATGTGAGAATTGGATCTATTATTTTCAAAGTGAGTTGTATGTTTTTAGATCAAATACTACTGCTACTTTCTAACCATTGTATTAGTCTAAATCATTTAATCAAGGTTAACCTAACAGTCATTGTTTAAATCCTTTAATCAAGGTTGCATTCTAATGGAATGTACTTAATTCCTCTAACAAGGTGCACTCCTAATAGGGTGGTTGAAATCCTTTAATAGGGTCACACCTAGCAGTGTGTTTGTAAACCTTTGACAGGGTTGGATTTTCATAGAGCTCACTTCAGAAGAGTGAAAATATCAGTAACATGTTACAAAGTGGTTTTTCCCAAATTGGGTTTCCACTATAAATCTTGGTGTCAATACTTGTGTGAATGTTTTGGTGTGAATATTTCTATGTTTTGCAAGTTAAACACTGTTGGATAGTGGACTGTGTAGTACCCCACCCGTAGTTTGCTTTTAGGTTTCTTTTTGTTTCAGTGTTTGACTAAATTCTTTTAGGTCACTTTTGATGTGATCAATTATTATGTTAATAAAAGAAGATAATGGATTATTGTTCATCTTATGTGTATCAGGTATTGCATAGATTAGATGTTGATATCATTTGATGTTATGTTTATGTTTTATATTGATTCATGGTACTGATCCCATACTGGCATGTGTATCGTTGTCATGTGTTTGTATCTATTTGACATGTTTGTTTGGTAGAGGATAGAGGCATAGTTACTCGCATAGTTGATATCCACATGACTGACCATACCCTATCATTGTTTGATATATATTATTGTATGTACATGTTTCATCTTGTGGTGATAGGTTTGCAAGTACAGGGCATCATCTTCCCTGAATTGGTAGGAGTGAGCGTGCCCATAAAAATTTATCTCAATGGTAAAGAGGGGAGATAATACACAGATCCAAAAACCCTAAACCTAAGCCTTATTGTCCTAGGATTGGACAAGTGTCAGTCTTACTACCCTACCCGAATTCACCTGGTTGGCATGAATTCATGGATCCCTTCTCCTGAGTTTGTTTGATTTATTGTGTTTGATTTTTACTTTGCATGATTCAGTTGATTTATGATTATGTGGGTGATTATTAATTTATTGATTATAGTTGAATTATGTTAATTTAGATTATTTTATGTGAATATCAATGTTAGGTGCATAGTTGAATTTAATGATTAAATATGCTCCTAGGAATTAATTAAGGGAATTAAATTAAAGTTAATTATTTTAGTATTGGAAATTAATATTGATTATGTCGTAAGTTTATTATGATGAAATTTAATTAAAATCAAATAATTGATTATTTAGATTTAATTGAGTATTTTATTGAGAACTTGATTTTATTATGTTTGAGTATTATTAAATGATTAATTGCATGAATTCATGATGCATTAAGTATTTAACTTATTTAATAATAGATTTTATTATTAACATGTGCTTTATTGAGTTGTGCACAATTATATTTATTTTTAATTATTTATTGGTAATTTCTCTCAACAAAGTGGGAGAGTTTGATTAGGAGTTCTTTGTGCGAGTCATCTAGGGTTTTGCATGTTTAGTGGAGTTGAATCCCTAATAGGGGGATTTTGCATTCATTTGCATGGAATCAGGTTGTTGGAGGATTTTTGAAGAGAGAGAGAGAGCTTTTGGAGTTTTTGTGCTTTCCTTGTGTTCTTGAGCATTTGTGTGTGTGTTTGGATTTCTGGGTAAAGGTTGTTTGCATCTGGATTCGGGGATTGTATGCACTGTGATTCAGAGCTGCAAGTGGAGCTTTTCTGTTGTCAGATCTGAGGGTTTCAGCATTCTACAGGCCTTCTTATTCAGTATTTAGCATTGGAATTGAGGTAGGGATTTGTGGAGTTTTCTTGTGAATTCATCAATAGTTCTTTCTGCAATTTCTCTATGTTTGTTTCAGTTTATAGATTAAGATCTGTCTTCTATTTATGGTTTAAATTTGAGGGTTAGAAAACTCATTAGAGTGCTATTTCATATTTTTATATTAACTTGGCATAGTAGGGTTATGCTGTCCAAATTTGGAGAGAAAATTCATCCTAGAACACATAGAAAATGAAAAATCAATCTCTATATAATTGGTTCTATAGTTTGAATAACTTAATTTAGTGGGTTGTCAAAAACCCAATTTGAATGAAAATTCTTCATTCGGGGAAAAAATAATATTCTCTGTCAAAAATGACTGTAAAAAATAAATCTTGCCACAGTAAAAAAAAAAATAGATTTACCTGCAAATGATAGAAATTGCACAAGTTAAAAGAAGTGTATTCTCAATTAAATAAAGGAAAAAGACACTTTAGGAATAAGACAAAATTGCTATTGGATTTGAGAAAATTTGGCAAATTTTCATTTCTGGAAAATGAGGGTATAGGTCTTTATTTCCATTTTCAGAAATAGGCTTGTAAATTTGTTTAAAAAAAATAAAATTTTGCATGTTATAATATAAATCTTTGAATAGTCAAATTTATGATAGAAATGAATTGAAAAGGTTAAAAAAAATATGAATATTTCTTTTGAAAAGTTTTTGTTTGTTAAAAAAAAAATATAAAAAAAATTAATTAAAAAAAATTAAATTAAAATGGCAAGTGGGAGGCGGGGACCACCTATCCCCTACCCCCCTTCCCACACGCCTCAGCCGTGGGCCAAAGCCTGCGCGCACGACAGACTAGGCTGCCGCACGACAGTCTAGGACTGTTGCCGACAGGCTAGCCTGCCGTGTAGGCAGGGTGGTGGGTGGCCGCAGGCCCCCCACATTTTGATTTGTTTTTTTTAAAATTATGTTAAGAAATTTCAGTTTTTATGTTATATTTTTAATTTGTTAAAAATTTATTTTTATTAATATGTTTTTTAATGTTAATAAATTTTATTATTATGTTTTATTTATTATATTAACATGTTTTTTTTAAATATTAATAAATTTTATTAATATGTTTTATTTAAATATTAATAAATTTTATTAATGTGTTTTATTTAATATTCATAATTTTATTTTGGCAATCGTTTTGGTTGATATTATTCAATGGGACTATGGATTTGATTGTAGATGTAAATTTTTAATTAATTATGAGCAAACTGTGAATTAATTTGTTAAATCAATATTCTCATAATTGTTAGGTTTAAGCTTTGCAACATGAACCTTATCAAACATTTATGGACTTAATTAGGTAATTGTTTAGAGAAGATTTGTATTGACATTTTATATAGTCCTTGTGAATTTGGATTTAATGTTTTATCAATCAAACATAAGAGCATCATTGTAGGGCATTTAAACTTAAACCTTGCAATTTCAGATTATTGCCTTTCATAGAACAATATTTTTGTTATTTTCTACCGAAATTGGGTATTTTCATTATGATGGATTCTATGGTACTTCTTAGGTAATTCTATTTACTTATGATATTATTGGAACATGATTATTGTGAGAATTCTCTAGTAGACCTTTTTATTTTCCTTGAACTCATTTATGATGATTATGAAACATATTGGATTATGGTTTTATTTTAGTTCAAATTGATGTGATTGTGTATTCTTCGTGTCTTCTATTACATTATGGGTTGTCGGGTTCTAGAAGACCTAGGGGAATACAGAGGTTGGGGTTTGAGTCAGATGATCATGTTATCAGTTATGTTTGGTGTGTGTGTACTCTATTTGATTATCACTCCTGTTGACCATTGGGCTCATGTTATACTGTATTCTGTTTGTGGTATTTCTGTAACCATATCTAGTTCTTTTGTGTGAAAATGGATATGAGGTTATGTAGTTGTATACCTGATTAGATCTAGGAGAGATTTGTGAGCCTAGGGTAGTTTAGCTTGACATGTAATAGGAGGTGGCTTGCAATAAGCGCCGGGGCCCACAAGTGGCTGCCAGGATCACTTATTGTAAAGTTTCAGTAATCAAGTGATAATCTAATATAATTAAGGGGTATTTAAATGAACCCAATAAGACAAGAGTCCTCACCCATGCTTGAGTGCTAGTATAGACTAAGGTGGAGTTGAGAAGATGACTAGCCCCCTTTTAAGGGATGAGTTGGCATAGTTGATGACTTTGTCAGTACGAGAGGTCATTGATACCGTGTATGGTCACTTGGGTGCTGGGATCCAGAGAGATTACTAGGACAAAACTCAAGGGTTAGACATACATGATGACACCTTCCTATGCATAGTCTAGTTATTCTACATGTGTCAGTTGCCTCTAGTTTAGTGAGTTGTACCTATATCTTTATCATGTGTATCTTGAGTTAGAATGCTTTTCAGGATCCTTCTACTTAGAGTTCTATCCTTGTTTTGTATTGGTTATCCAATTGGGGTTTGTGATTATCTCCTCAGCACGGTGGGGTAGGCCTTTGTGGTTCTACATGGATGGGTGGTAGTGATTCTTTACCATTTGAGATTTGACGTCCTGGTGCTAGTGCTTGATGGTGATTTTGTAGATGGATTCCCTTTGTTGCTTCTTCTTTGATGTTTCTTTCTTATCTTCATTATTTGTAATCCTGTATTAGAGTATCGCATGTGATACCTAATCTGGACATTGTATTATCATAGTTAGTTTTATTACTACATACCCTGCCACATGTGCAGTGGATGTCAGTGTATGTATATGTCATGAATGTCCATGAGGATTGTATTCATTTCTATATCATGTAATTGCAATTTATAAGTTATGGAATCTTTTATTGATGTTAGTTCTAGTTGTATTTTATTCTTACGTAATTCTACGTCATGGAACCCTTGAGTCTTGTAATCTATGATGGATGTTGTTTCAATGTGAGTAAATGGTAATTGCTTCTGTACTGTTGCTATCTTATTTTTTAACTTTAAAAAAAATAATTATCCACCAAACTTAGTAGCATGTTTAAGGTTAATTTCTCTTGGGTTCCCTGGCGGGGCATTACATCTGGTATCAGAGTGGAGTTCCTACATTGGGAACTCTGGGTATGTACACCTATTAGGTTTTGTGTGGTCTAAACTTGAAACTAAACTTAGACATATAACATTTTGTTTTCAGACCATAGCTTTATGATTATGTTTTCTTCTGTATCTAGCTTTGTTGAGAGTTGTTTTTGGATCTCTGTATGTTGTAGGAATTATGGCTGTGACTAGATCCACTAGAGGTCATGGTAGAGGTCATGCTGGTAACCGTGGAAGGGGTAGATAACCTAGCCCTTCTACAAGTATCAGTCAGGAGAGTCACTAGCAACAGTCTAGGGGTCAGTAGAGAGAGGATCGTTAGGATGATTCTGCATGGCAGAGTATGATGAAACTGCATCTAGCTGGTATTGGTGACTCAATGAAATATTATGTTGAACATGACTATGTTACACCTGCTACACCTTTGACTATCGAGGAGATGAGAGATAAATAGGAACACAACCAAGCAATGTTGGAGATTGCATCTACCTTAAGCTATCCTGAATTTGAAGACATTAAAGATTGCACAAATGCAAAGAAAATATGGGACACTCTTGCAAATATCTATGGTGGTGACATAAATGTACTAAGAGCAAAAGATGAAAGCTTGAGAGGTAAGTTTGATGAAATGAAAATGCAAGAAGGTGAAAATATTGCTTAATATTGTGGTAAAATCAAGGAGGTAGTAAATACTATTAGTGGAGCTAATGGAACTATTGAGGATGAAACTATTATTGGAAAGGTATTGAGAAATTTTCTTCCTATATATTCCATCAGAATTTTAAAAATTCAAGAATCTACATGTAACCTTGGTAATGTTCTAACACTAGAAAGTCTTGTTGGTAAGCTTACTACTTTTGAGCATTCTAACTATGATAACTACACTGTTGCTAATGTTGAATCTGCATTCAAGTCACAAATGGTTTTGCATAAGTCTAAGAGGGAAAAATAAAAATGTATAAGTGGTAGTGAAAGTGATAGTGACACTTGTGATGAGGAACTAGAGGATCTTGAAGCTCTTATGGCCAGAAGATTGAAAAGAGGAAAAGGTAAATATAAAGGTAAACTTCCTATCATATGTTTTTCATGTAACAAAGTTGGCCATATAGCTGCAAGATGTCCTGATAGGAATGAAAAGGATGAGGAAAGAGAAAGAAAGTACAATGATAAGATAAAAAATAGAGGTTATTGGAGGTACAAGGACTACAAGGATAAAGGTAAGAAATCCTATTATATTGCTAAAGAAGAAACTGACACTGATAATGATGATTTTGAAATTGAAGTAGTTTATGTTGCTATGAAAGATGAGTCTGATGAAGATGAGAAAACCACACTTGTTTATTATGTGAGAAAAGGTGATAAATGGATTATTGATAGTGGTTGCTCACATCACATGACTGGTGACAAAAGTAAATTTGAAACCCTAGATCATTACAAAGGTAGAAGTGTTAAGTTTGGTAATGATGCACCATGTCCTATAAAGGGTAAAGGATTAATTAAGCTAACTGATAAGATCACTTGTGATAATGCTTATTGGGTTGAAGGTCTTAACTATAATTTGCTAAGTGTTGCACAACTTAATAACACTGGTTACCGAGTGGAGTTTCATCGCAGAAAGGCTAATATATTTGATGCCACTGGTGAACTGATTGGAAGTGGAGAACATAAAAGATGCAATTTTTTCTATCTAGATCTATTTGAAGAGACATGCTTGATTGCACAATTTGATGATATATGGTTATGGCATAAGAGGCTATGTCATGTTAAATTTGACAATCTGGTAAATATTAGTAAAAAGAATAAAGTTAGAGGTTTGCCGAGATTGAAGAAACCTAATAATGTGATGTGCAAACAATGTTGGTTGGGTAAAATGACAAAGTCTAGTTTCAAGAACAATACTTTTACTTTTGAAAATGCTTTATATTTGGTTCATACTGAACTTTGTGGACCTATGGGTGTACAAAGCTATTATGGTGCTAAATACTTTATTATATTTGTTGATGATTACACTAGGATGATGACTGTAATGTTTTAAAAGAAAAATCTGATGCATTTCAGTTGTTTAAGTGGTATTTGGCTAAGGTTGAAAAAGAAACAGGTAGAAACTTGAAATGTTTGAGATCTGACCGAGGTGGAGAGTTTATATCAAATGAGTTCAATCCATTTTGCAATGATAGAGGAATCAAGAGAAAGACATCTACACCTAGAACACCTCCACATAATGGTATAGATGAGAGAAGGAATAGATCTATCATGGATTGTGCAAGGACACTAATGATTGAGAAGAATGTTATAGAAAAGTACTGGAAATAAGCTGTAAGTACAACTGTTTATACCTTAAATTGAGTACAAATAAAAAATGAAGAAGGAGAGGAAAGTAACACACTTGCACCTGATATAGAGTCATGGGTATGCAATGTTGAGCATCAGGGAGATAATGCCGAGCATCAGGAAGATAATGCCAAGCATCAAGAAGATACTGCCGAGCACCAGGTGGATGCTGTCAAACATCAGGAAGAGGTTGCCAAGCAATCAGAGGCTAAATCTGATAATCTTACTGATGAACCTGAAGAGAAAGGATAAAAGAAAGCTGAACCTACTTTGACATAGTATGTAAGAAGACATCACAAGCATGAGAAAATCATTGGAGATAAAGAAACTAGAGTTCTGACCAGAAGCAAGTTGAAAGATCCTACATGTTTATTGTGTGATTTTGAGCCTAAGACAACAAGGGAGGCATTAGAAAATGAAGATTGGATTCAAGCTATGAATGAAGAGATAGACCAAATAGAAAATAATGATACCTAGACTCTGGTGCCAAGACCAAAAAACAAAAATGTCACTGGAAGAAAATGGGTATTCAAAAATAAGCTTAATGAACATGGACAAATCACAAGGAACAAAGCAAGGCTAGTATGCAAGGGTTATGGACAAGAAGAAGGAATAGACTATGGGGAGACATTTTCCCCTATAGCAAGATTAGGAGTGAGAACTCTACTTGAATATGCTGCTTACAAAGATTTCAAGGTATACCAAATGGATGTCAAGTCTACATTTTTTGAATGGTATATTAGAAGAAGAAGTGTACATTGAGCAACCTAAAGGATTTGTTGATCCAAACAAGAGACATATGGTTTGAAAGATGAATAAGGCACTGTATGGATTGAAGAAAGACCCTAGAGCATGGTATGAGAGGCTAAACAATTACTTGATACAGATTGGATTTTCAAGGACAAATGACAACAACAATCTATACATGAAAGATGAAGAAGTCCATCAAATGGAGAAAGGTATTTTTATCACACAGTCTAAATATGTCAAAGAGATACTGAAAACCAGATATAGCCCTAGTAGTTGGGATTGCGAAAAGATTCTCTGCCAATCCTAAGGAAAGTCATATGATGGCTGTGAAGAGGATGATGAGATATTTGAAAGGCACATAAGACTATGGACTGTACTACAAGAAGCATGAGAAATTTGAACTGAGAGTCTACACTAATGTAGATTGGGTAGGAAATGTTGATGAAAGAAAAAGTACTAGTGATGGAGCTTTCTTTCTTGGATAGAGATTAGTTTCTTGGACAAGTAAGAAACAAAATTGCATTTTGCAATCTACAGCTGAAGCCGAGTATGTAGTAGTTGTAGTGAACTGTTCAAATCTGGTATGGATTAAGCAATTGTTGAAAGTCATGAAAGAGGAGATCACTGAACCAATTGTCATATACTGTGACAACACAAGTGCTATCAACATATCAAGGAACCTAGTGATGCACACAAAGACCAAACATATTTCTATCAAGCATCATTACTTGAGGGAATTGGTACAAGATAAAGAGGTGAGAATGGAATATGTGAATACAAAGGAACAACTAGTAGACATATTCACAAAAGCTTTACCTAATGATGCTCATGAATATCTTAGAGGTAAATTAGGGGTGCTTCCCCTAACTGAGGTTGCCTAGTCAATCTAGGAGCACTGCATCAAATGTGTTGCACAGAGTATCTGACAAATTGATGTAGAAAAGGTCACACTTTAGGAGCAGCCTAGAGTTATGAAAAGTACAAAAAATCTATAATCAGTCATAAGAAAGATGACAGAGGGGGAAATATCTGAACTGACAAGATGACATCTACATCTGAAAGATGCAAGTTCTAGATACTGCTTTGGCATTATTGTCAAAGAGGGAGAGATTCAGATGAAAACACATAAAAGAGGAAATCATTCAGAGAATCAGAGGAAAAGAGACACAAAAAAGATTTAGAGGGAGTAACTGTGTGGATGGTCAAGAAAGCTAGGCTAAGTGATTCGGAATCAGAATGAAGCTAAGGATATTACAAATGTTTCTGATGAAATAACAAAGTTTTGGATTGGTTGGTGAATCATGTGTTATTCATATGGTGTTGCCATCACTGCAAAAGAGGGAGATTGTTGGAAATTGCAATTGTTGTATTGTAATTGATGTCAAACCTTAACTGGTAAGACTTTTTCTATCTAAGAAAGTAATATATCTATTGATTGATGAGAAGGATTGGGGCAAGGGTGATAACAAGAGAACCTAGAGAAAGGTTGAGTTATTTGATACTTCAATGAGTACTTGATTATGTGGCACAATGATAAGACAATGTATTGTTTATCTAAGTAAGAAGCAAGATTGAACAAGTAGGCTTAACCGAGAAAAAGTGAAGAAATCTAGTTTAAGCCGAGTGATGTTATTGTCGACCGAGAGCTAGTATATGCCGAGTAAATTCAGTGTTGACCAAACATCAGTTTATTTTCGAGTGATAGCATTAGTCAAGGGAGACAATTTGAAGAGATGATTGAGCTACGTAGTGATGACCGAGGAGATGAACATAGTATTGACAGAGTGCCAGTAATTTACATTTGAGGAAGAATTCATATTCCTAGCCAACTTAGTTGAGTTCTTGGATTATGTAAATCATGTTGACTTTATTAATTGAATGTATGGAGCATTTAATGCACAATAAACCATTTTATTGTGATTTTAATAAAGAGATTAAAGATGTTTCTAGAAGGATGGATGAAGCACATGAATATTGGAAGGATTCGATGAATCTGACCTAAACCTAAGATCTACGGAGCAGATTAAGCAAAAAAAGAAGGATCTACCTATTGAAGAGGTATATAGGAAAACCTAAGTGTGAGGTTAGAAAATGATGTTGGAGTTGTTGATGTTATTGACTAAAAAAGAAGAAAGGATGAAGGTGAAGGAGTTGATCAGAGTTGTGATTGCTTGTGTTGGTACCCTTAACATTTTTGAGGAATGGGACACATTAGCATGCATTTGTATTATTTTTGCTTTCAGGATTCATGTGGGAACCAGGTGTTTTCTGGGTGGTTTCATAAAATTCAAATGTCCATTGCCTTTCATATGTTTCAGTGGTTTATTCTGAGTCCTAAAGTTGCATGTTGAAATGGGTTGCCTATCAATATAATGACCTGCGTATATGTCTAGGAAGCTTCACATAGCACAAAGGCATGATAGGTAGAGATCGTCGCATGAAATAGAGAGAGATGTGAACTGGCCTCAAATGTTGAGAGTGGGTGGTTAGCGCACAAGACAAGTGTGTGTATTACTAGCGCATTTGGTAAAACAAGAAAAAATGCTTAATCCCACATTCAATGGATGTGCGGATTTTAAATCTTTATATGAAACATCACTTATATGTATTGTAAACAAGGAAGCATGGAGGCTCTTGGAGGGCCTGCTTGATGGGAACTCTTTTGTGCACTGGTGGGCCCCATATTTTGGAGGAAGGCACTCTGAAAGTCTTTAAAACTTGAAAAATAATGATCCCACATGCACGCCAAAACAAATCTTTGTGATGTTTAAATACAACGCCCAGCACAATATGAAATAAGTTGAATTTCTAAAGGCTATGCACGTGACCCTTTGTAACTGCCTTGATTTCTGTGCCCATGCCCAAGGAAAAGATAATTTTGTAGTGATGCGCATGCTGACTAGTCAAGATGGACACATGTCAAGTGGTCACATGATCGCAAGGAGGAACTTCAGCCCATGAAAACATGTGATAGGATGACATGTGGCAGCTCGATGAGGTCATGGTCAGTTCAGTGACATGGCAGTGTGATGCAGAGTGGACAGAGGTGGCGGTGACTGGTTAGAAGTGGACACATGTCAAGTGGTCACATAATCACAAGGGCCAACTTCAGCCCTTGCGAACATGCGACAACCCCTTAGTGTTAACTCTAAGCCGTAGCGGCAGTTGTATGGAAGGTGTGTCTCATGTTCGCATAGCCCTTTTCCTAGCTATGCGATCATGCGACAACAGTTTGGATATCACCATTGCGGAGTTAAGGTGGGTCCGCGGTACCAGTCTTGCTAAGGTGCTCGGTTTCATTTGGCTAAAAGGGTTTTCTGCCAAGGTTTAAAGCAGAATGCCATATAGGACAAAATGGTGGTTGCATGATCTCATGGGCCATTTTTGGCCCATGCAATCATGCGCCAGGCTGACACGTGGTAGTTGGCCAGTGAGGTGGCACCCAGGTCAGCGATGCGAGAGAATTAGGTGCTGACTGGACACCGGTGACACATGTCACGAGTTCATGAATTTGCCAGAAGATCGAGCAGTTAGCATCAGATGCCCGTGATTCAGCAACTAGCTGTTAGTTAACTTTGTTCGCCAATTCTATAAATTTCTAGTGGTTAGCATAAATAACTTGGAGATTCAGCGAACGCATAGTCGCCCATTTGCCAAATAGTTGGTGATCAGCACAAAACATCTAGCGAATGTGAGAATAGCTTCATGGTCGCCTAGTCGCTAGATGAGGTGGCAGTGGTGAGGTGGTAGGCTGGCCAATCTGAGCCTGCCACATGTCAGGCGGGTCCCAGGAGAGATAAAATAGCAAGTGTTATATACTGCCGGAAAGGTGAGAGAATAAGGAATCCATATCTGAGGTTAGATTTGATGTAGGTCATGTTGGTTTTGAGTTATCTACAGTTGAACGAATTAGGGGGGCCGAGAAGATATTTTGAAAATATCTATTTTGTTTAATCTGGTGATTCATAGTTTATTTGAGCAGAGGACAGGTGCTTTCAGGAGGGAATGATGTAGATTAGATTTTCAATTCTGAGCAATGATTCATCAACAGGAGGTTTAGAGGATAACAAGTGTTAGTTTGTGGATGAATTTTGAGTTTTCTCCTCTCCTTCTTATTCTGATTTGAATTCTTTGTAAAGGGTTCCAATCTTTTTGCATGAGTAGAGGTCTGGAAGTTTGAGTTCCATGAATGCAAGTTTTTAGTTTCATTTCAGAGTTTTGATTCTGAGTTTGCTGTGATTTGAATGTATAGTTTTAGAATGATTCAATGAAGTACAATGAAAATCCTTTCTCATATTTGTCTGATGTCTCTTTGTGTCTTTGTCAAATTTGTTGTATACTGATTTGTAAGGCATCTCTGTGCACCTGTTTACAAGGTAAATGGTGTAATGATTTTCAAGTTTCTTTCAAGGAGAGTGTAATATCTTGAAGATTGTTACTGATAGTATGATGTTTCATAAGGATTTGATGTCCAGATAGGGGAAAGAAAGAATGGTGTGCAAGGTGCATTGTTTGATTTCCAGTTGTATAAGATTTGAAGTTTCCTGTTGATATGCATCTCATGACTCCATGCCCAGGATTAGGCACTGGTTGGACTAAGCTTGTAATCCAATCTTTTAAATCAACTTTCCCTTTCTTTTGATGAGTTTGAAAGATAGATTGAGCATGTGGGTAGGCTTCCCATAATAGAGATTCATCTCAGTTATGAATCCTGTTGCAGGACATATTTATTCTATTTAATCCATTAGTGAATCTGCTTATTAGGTATTTGTATTAGTTCATATCAGTTTGCATAAGCAGAGAGGTAAGGTACACCCGCTTGGGTCTGTGGAGCGCAAAGTGAAGAAGGATTCCATCCTTGTCAATTAGCATTTCTCTTGCCAGGAAAAGAGCATCAAAAGGGAGAGATCAGGTTATGGTCTAGTTATTTACCCGTGCAAGAAAAATAGCTAACAAAATGGTGACTCTGCTAGGGAGTGAGTATTAAATGCATAGTTAATAAGGTTCCAGTTGAGCATGGCTCCTTGCCTTAATTTTCAGCCCAGTTAGACCTATCCAGATTTGCATAGAGTTAGTTTTATCTTATGAAGGTGATTTTGCAAAGGGTTTGTCCTTGCAAATTGTCATAAAAATATTTTCCAATTTGTATTGGGTGGCGACTCTTGTTTCTGCAGTAGTGCTGAAATGAAAAGTTCATTTCATAGAAATACAAGAAATTTTAAAACACATTCCTCTGCAAGGATGTGGTGACTCTGTGAAAAAAGAACCTGATGGAGCTGAAAAAGATGCTCTAGACCTACCTCATTTCCAGTCAAAAGGAAAAGGAGCAGCCATTACAATTCTGGTCTAGGTAATCTTCATAATTTAGGGGAGAAGAATACACAAATGGTTTCCCTATAAAGTGATGTCAACACTAGTTAAAAGGGAAAAATATTGGAATGTCATTTGCATACTATGCTATTGTTATCTCTAGTTTTCATGTTGAGTATAGTTTGCAAATTGTTTTAGAAGTTTGATCGAGTTCTATATGATCAAATCAAAATGTTCATGAAGGCATGTGGAAGTTCACTTTAATTGTTTCCAGCCTTGTGTATGTTCAAGCGTAACCATGTCTAATAAGATGTTACAACAGTGTAATAGATAGAGTTTCAAAATTAACTCGTATCCAGCTCTGAATTTTGAAGACATTTATGGTTACCCAAATTCTTTTCCATCCGAAGTTTGAAAAGAATTGCCAAGATTCAATGGTGGGAAAGAGGAGAATGCTAAAAAGCATTGCACAAAGTTCATGAACTTGGTAGAGGATTTTGATATTGGATATGAGGACTATGTTATGAGATTGTTTATCCAATCTTTGGCAGAGGATGTGAGGTGCTGGTTCTCTTTCTTGCCAAAATGTTCTATATCTTCATGGGAAGAGCTAAGATCCTCTTTTATGGAACAGTTTGGTGAAAAGGTTGATCCAATTACAGTGATAAAAAATTTCATGGAGATACAAATAAAGAATGGTGAGCTGGTTCCTCCTTTCAATTTTAGGTTTGCAAAAGTATTAGGTCAAATCCAAATGGAATTGAGACCAAATGATGTTGTATGTTTGGTTGTTTATTTGGGGGCATTTGGAAAAAAGATGAGTTCCTTGTTAAGAGATAAGAGGCCTGAAAATTTGCATCATGCCTTCATGACAACAGTAGATATTGAAAACAATTTGTTATATGGAATCGTCCCAAGGGGTTTCTTACATGCTAAAGATCATTGTCCTGATGAATCAAATGCTTTAGACGGGTGTGGACCAAGAAGTGAAAGTCACTGTCAAGGTGTTTTCATGCTTGCTAATTTTACTAACCATGTTTCAAATGATGTTTTAATACAAAATATGAGTGGAGAATATATTCAACGAATATCAATTGCTCCTCAAATTAATGTTAGTATAGTTAGCAAGGAATGTTATGATGCTCTCAAGGAAGAGATCAATGTTTATAGTGGATACATACCTAATCAGTTTGTAACTAGCTGTTCCATTTTTGGGGTTGCAGAGACAAGTGGTTTGCAGTCAAATGTGGAAAGTAAAGAAGAGGCAGTTGACTTATCAGGAGATGATTTTGAAGCTTCAAATGTGGGTGTTCTATCAGACCTTACTGACACTGAGTCTAGTTACTTTGCTAGTGCTGAATCTAATAGTGATATTGATAATGTTCACTATTGTGCTGATGATGAGATCAATGAATACCAAGACTTTGAAGATGAATCCATGATGAACGATGTTTTTATTCAGCCTATGGATTTTTCTTCCTTTCAGAGCAATGATGCAGATTTCTCATTCCAGTTTGAGGAAGATTTTTATGAACAACAAAGTGTCAATTATGATGGAGATGAAAGTTGTTGTGAGCATTCCTTTGGACAAAAGGATAACAACCAGAAATTTTCAGCCCTTGGACCCAATACAGGATTGGTTGAGGAAGAGGATTCATTGAGCCACAATGACCTTGATTTTTGTGAGGATAAAGAAATGGTTTATATGCAGCCTTGTGAAAAGGAGGAAGACTTTTCATGTGTTGAATATGACTATGAAGATGCTGATTTGTATAAAATAGAGGTAAATTCTTTTGTTTCAGCTAACAATAATGATAACATAGATTTTTTAGTTTGTATGCTTGCATCTTGTGACTTTTCATATGAGGCTGTTGATCCTAAAAACCATGAGAAAAAATGTGAAGTTGCTGTTGGTGGGTCAATGGTAGATTGGTATGAACCAACTTATGAGAATTTTCAAGAAAGTACTTCCTATGATGAGGAGACCAAGTCTGAATTTTCCTTTGAACCAGAAATGGATGTCATCTTATTTGACTTGGACATTGGTGTTTATGATATTGTTAATGGAAAGAAGTCAATGCTTGGTCAAGAGGAAGTTGTTAATGCTGGTAATGTCTCTTATAGCAGTGATCTACATCAAGAGGATGTGTGCCAAAATGAGAACATGTGCAGTGAATGGCATGCTGATTTATCAAAACCACATTTTGAAATGTTTTACATGGAGATGAAAGGAGGTTCAAATTTTACGTCAGATCTTTTGTTTTAGCTAGAAGTATGCTCATCTTTGCAAACATGGGATGATGATGAAAGCATTGATGCACTGTCAGTTAGAGATGTTGATGTGAATAAACAAGAGCATATAAGTTATTAGGCTGAAAATGAGTATTTTTTTTTTCAATCCAGCATGATGTTGTTTTTTGGGATGAACCAAATATGAAGCCACAAGTCGTAGTTTGTGGAGATTCATTTGAATGTTTGTGTAGTTTGCATGAGGTGGAGCTAGAATATTTTACATTTTCAATGCAGTCGGTTAAATTTTTATTTGAACATGGCAAGGAGATTGATAGTGAAGAGTATCTTATTGCATATGAAGGTTCACTATGCTTTGAGTATGAAAAACATTTTTTAGATTATGGATTCTTTCAGAAAATGCATAAGTTTGTCTTGCCACAAGCTGATATATGTAATGATAGCAAAGAATATGACAATGGCATGAAATATACAAATTTGTTTCAGAATGGTCAATTACTTAGAAGCAAGTTATACAAAATGATCATGTTCCCAAATGATGAGAATCAGACATTTGACAGAGGTAAATGATGATTCAAGTTTTGTGATTGTGGGCCATTGGTAAATAGTGTGCACATTGTATAGTCTCTTTATTTTCAGTTGTGTGTTTACTTTCAATAAAGGGATTCCCAGTTTGAAAATAAAGAGTAGTTTGGGGTGATAAGGAGAAAGTTAGTTTTTGGGGTGGTCTTCTCTTCCAGAAGATTCTGATATTCTTGCCATGATCTTGCGATCAAGCATCCATAGTCAGAGCCACTGTTGGTACCCTTAAAATTTTTGAGGAATGGGACACATTAGCATGCACTTGTATTATTTTTGCTTTCAGGATGCATGCGAGAACCGGGTGTTTTCTGGGTGGTTTCATAAAATTCAAATGTCCATTGCCTTTCATATGTTTCAGTGGTTTATTCCAAGTCCTAAAGTTGCATGTTGAAATGGGTTGCCTGTCAATATAATGACCTACGTATATGTCTAGGAAGCTTCATCTAGCAAAAAGGCATGATAGGCAGAGACCGTCGCATGAAACAGAGAGAGATGTGAACTGGCCTCAAATGTTGAGAGTGGATGGTTAGCGCACAAGACAAGTGTGTGTATTACTAGTGCATTTGGTAAAACAAGAAAAAAGGCTTAATCCCACATTCAATGGATGTGCAGATTTTAAATCTTTATATGCAACGTCACTTATATGTATTGTAAACAAGGAAGCATGGAGGCTCTTGGAGGGCTCGCTTGATGGGAACTCATCTGTGCGTTGGTGGGCCCCATATTTTGGAGGAAGGCACTGTGAAAGTCTTTAAAACTTGAAAAATAATGATCCCACATGCACACCAAAACAAATCTTTGTGATGTTTAAATACAACACCTAGCACAATATGAAATAAGTTGAATTTCTAAAGGCTATGCATGTGACCCTTTGTAACCGCCTTGATTTCTGTGCCTGCACCCAAGGAAAAGATGATTTTGCAATGATGCGCATGCTGACTAGTCAAGATGGACACATGTCAACTGGTCGCATGATTGCAAGGAGGAACTTTAGCCCATGCGAACATGCAACAGGCTGACATATGGTAGCTTGATGAGGTGGCGGTCAGTTCAATGACATGGCAGTGTGATGCAAAGTGGATAGAGGTGGCGGTGACTGGTCAAAAGTGGACACGTGTCAAGTGGTCACATGATCGCAAGGGCCAACTTTAGCCCTTGCGAACATGTGACAACCCCTTAGTGTTAACTCTAAGTGGTAGCGGCGGTTGTATGGAAGGTGTGTCGCATGTTTGCATAGCCCTTTTCCTAGCTATGCGATCATGTGACAATGGTTTGGATATTGCCGTTGCGGAGTTAAAGTGGGTCCACGGTACCAGTCTTGCTAAGGTGCTCGGTTTCATTTGGCTAAAAGGGTTTTTCACCAAGGTTTAAAGTAGAATGCCATATAGGACAAAATGGTGGTCGCATGATCTCATGGGCCATTTTTGGCCCATGCAATCATGCGCTAGGCTGACACGTGGTAGCTGGCCAGTGAGGTGGCACCTAGGTCAGTGATGCGAGAGAATTAGGTGCTGACTGGATGCCGATGACATATGTCACAAGTTCATGAATTTTCTAGAAGATCAAGCAGTTAGCATCAGATGCTCGTGATTCAGTGACTAGCTGTTAGTTAACCTTGTTCACCAATTCTCTAAATTTCTAGCGGTTAGCATGAATAACTTGGAGATTTAGCGAATGCATAGTTGCCCATTCGCCGAATAGTTGGTGGTCAGCATAAAGCATCTAGAAAATGTGAGAATAGCTTCATGGTCACCTAGTCGCTAGATGAGGTGGTAGTGGTGAGGTGGTAGGCCGACCAATTTGAGCTTGCCATGTGTTAGGTGGGTCCCAGGAGAGATAAAATAGCAAGTGTTATATACTGCCGGAAAGGTGAGAGAACAAGGAATCCATATCTGAGGTTAGATTTGATGCAGGTCGTGTTGGTTTTGAGTTATCTATAGTTGAATGAATCAGGGGGGCTGAGAAGATATTTTTGAAAATATCTATTTTGTTCAATCCGGTGATTCATAGTTTGTTTGAGCAGAGGACAGGTGCTTTCAGGAGGGAATGATGTAGATCATATTTTTAGTCCTGAGCAATGATTCATCAGCAAGAGGTTTAGAGGATAACAAGTGTCAGTTTGTGGATGAATTTTGAGTTTTCTCCTCTCCTTCTTATTATGATTTGAATTCTTTGTAAAGGGTTCCAATCTTTTTGCATGAGCAGAGCTCTGCAAGTTTGAGTTCCATGAATGCAAATTTTTAGTTTCATTTCAGAGTTTTGATTTTGAGTTTGTTGTGATTTGAATGTATAGTTTTAGAATGATTCAATGAAGTACAATGAAAATCCTTTCTCATGTTTGTCTGATGTCTCTTTTTGTCTTTGTAAAATTATTGTATACTGATTTGTAAGGCATCTCTGTGCACCTGTTTACAAGGTAAATGGTGTAATGATTTTCAAGTTTCTTTCAAGGAGAGTGTAATATCTTGAAGATTGTTACTGATAGGATGATGTTTCATAAGGATTTGATGTCCAAATAGGGGAAAGAAAGAATGGTGTGCAAGGTGCATTGTTTGATTTCTAGTTGTATAAGATTTGAAGTTTCCTGTTGATATGCATCTCATGACTCCATGCCCAGGATTAGGCACTAGTTGGACTAAGCTTGTAATCCAATCTTTTAAATCAACTTTCCCTTTCTGTTGATGAGTTTGAAAGATAGATTGAGCATGTGGGTAGGCTTCCCATAATAGAGATTCATCTCAATTATGAATCCTATTGCAGGACATATTTATTCTATTTAATCCATTAGTGAATCTGCTTATTAGGTGTTTGTATTAGTTCATATCAGTTTGGATAAGCAGAGAGGTAAGGTACACCTGCCTGGGTCTGTGGAGCTCAAAGTGAAGAAGGATTCCATCCTTGTCAATTAGCATTTCTCTTGCCAGGAAAAGAGCATCAAAAGGGAGAGATCAGGTTATGGTCTAGTTATTTACCCATGCAAGAAAAATGGGTAACAACTTGAAGGGATTTCTGAGCAGATTAGTGATGTGGATGGAAATGGAACTCAGTCAGTAAGCTAGCATATATGTGAGAATTGCATCTGTTATTTGCAAAGTGAGTTGTATGTTTTCAGATCAAATACTATTGCTAATTTCTAACCATTGTATTAGTCTAAATCCTTTAATCAAGGTTGACCTAACAATCATTGTTTAAATCCTTTAATCAAGGTTGCATTCTAATGGAATGTACTTAAGTTCTCTAACAAGGTGCACTCCTAACAGGGTGGTTGAAATCCTTTAACAAGGTCACACCTAGCAATGTGTTTGTAAACCTTTGACAGGGTTGGATTTTCACAAATCTCACTTCAGAAGAGTGAAAATATCAGTAACATGGTACAAAGTGGTTTTTCCCAAATTGTTTTTCTACTATAAATCTTCGTGTCAATAACTGTGTGAATGTTTTGGTGTCAACATTTCTATGTTTTGCAAGTTAAACACTATTTGATAGTGGACTACATTGTTATATGTTTTTGACATACATTCTGTAATGACTGAGTAGTGTTGGTTATTAGATCTGAGATTGTTGAAGTGTTTAAAATTTTAATTGATACATCAGGACCTGAGAACAACTGATTCACCCCTCCTCTTTGTTGTTCTAAATTATATTAACAAAAACCATATAAGAAACATATTATGACATTACAAGTCATAAAAAGTGGACCTCCTTTGGGTGTAACTCTCAGACCTTGACTGGTCAAACCACCTTGTAACCCCAATCAACACTTTGTCTCAATCAGATACATCTATCTCCATCTTCTTTCTTATCCCTAAAAGTAAACATCTAATGAAACATATAGTACATGGAATGTATCCTCCCACAAGTCACATTCACCATAATAAGTGGGATAGCGTAGAACTTCATCAGGGCTTCAAGACAAATTGTTGATTGCACACCAAAATCTGCCAGGAACAGTCAGAACAAACTTGATGTTTCTTGCCTCAAAACTTAGCAAACACAACAAAAATTTCATGGAAAATGAATGTATGTTAATCCTCCATCACTATAAGACACATCCAATCACATTTTCATTGAAGCAAAGAGTTTTAAAGCACCGAAATGATGACTGTGCCCTTACGACAGTGAGTTAGGAATTTGTAGAGAATTAAAGTTTTATTGATTAAAAATTCCTTTACATTGCTTGCTTCGACCAAAAAAACTCTACAAAACTCCCTAAAAATCCTCTACTATCAAAATCACGCATACCAATGCCCAAATAACCTTCCCAAGGCTGACTAACTACCTACAAACCAGTTACAGTCAGTTTTAATGACTGTTATACATTAGTTTATGTTGTCAAGTTGACAACAAAGTTTCCAACTTCGACAACCCTTTATCCCTTGGAATTTATATTATTAAAAGAAACTTTATAAAGCCTCTGAGGATCAAATCCTAATACTTTAAGACTCTAAACCCTTCTTAAACCCTTCTCATTTTGCCAACTTAGGAAAATTACACATTTTAGCACTTCTTGTGCATTACATCCTTTTTAATGACTTTATTGGCCATATTAAAAACATTATATACCTCATAGGTCTTTTCCAATATCATCTTACACCTAGGATCCTCAAGTGACCCCAAGGTACACTTTAACCTTCAAAAGCCATTAAGGATTACAATATTGACCTCATTACAAAATTGATTCAAACATAAAAAGAACATAATTAAAGGACCAATATAGTGTTTACTTGATGGTCAACACCTCCTTGGAGATTCGTGACATGGCTTAACCGCCTCTCGTGGATCGGGTTAAATCTGACATTTGTATTGGGCATTGATAGTTCAAGTTTTTGGTGCAATGATAAATGATTCCAATAATTGGTATCAGAGCCTTGGGTCACAGGTTTGAGTCTCCCTTTAGTGGGTGCTGAAGGCTCAGTAGGTGCTGAGGGGGAGATTGTTGACTTGGTGGTCAGCACCTCCTTGGAGATTCATGACATGGCTTAACCGCCTCTCGTGGATCAGGTTAAATCTAACATTTGTATTGGGCATTGATAGTTCAAGATTTTGGTGCAATGGAAAATGATTCCAACATATAGGTCTTATTACAATCAAATGACCCATCAAGGTCACGTTGTCTTCAACTTCCCCCTAGGATCTATTCAGTGACCCTAGTTTCCTCTAGGTCTTTTTTCCTTGGCCTTGGTGCTCCTGCACCATTTTGGGTAGATATTTCACAACCTTTGAAGAACCGATATTCATCATATTTTCAAACTTAATGTGTCCCATCCTCTTGTGTGATAACCAACATTCACTATTTTTCTTGAACAAACAATTACTTCCTTTATTTTCCTAAAGGTAGTAGATATTTCCATTTATCCTTATACATTCTGCAACTAATCTTATAAAAAATTTTCTAATCTCATATATAGATCTGGAATGAAATATAACCTTGCAACCTTTACTACACATTTGTATCACACTTAATATAATTTGTCTCAACTCCTTAACATAAAAAACATCACTAGTCTTATGCTTACCATCAATGGGTATAATTCCCTTACCATAGATAGGTGCAATTTTAGCACTGACAAACTTGGGTGATCCTCCATCATACTTATCAAGATCAATAAAATTTCCTTTGTCATTGGTCATATGATTTG